>JANJXV010000086.1:820000-855000 GCA_024803745.1 Megascapheus bottae
AGTTTTAGGTTTAGGGTTAAGGTAAGTGTAAGTGTTAGGGTTATGTTTAGGGTTAGGGTTAGGGATAGGGTAAGGGTTAGGTTTAGGGTTAGGTTTAGGGGTAGGTTTAATGTAAGGATAAGGCTTAGGATTAGGGTTAGGGTAAGGGTTAGGGTTAGGGTTAGGGTTAATGTTAGCTTTAGGTTTAGGGTTAGGGTAAGGGTTAGGGTTAGGGTTAGGGTTAGCATTAAGATTAGGGTTAGGGTTAGGGTAAGGGTAAGTGTTAGGGTTAGGGGATAGGGTTAGGGTTAGGGTTACGGTTAGGTTTAGTGTTAGGTTTAGGTTTAGGGTTAGGGTTAGGGTTAGGGTAAGCATTGAGGTAAGGTTTAGGGTTAGGGTAAGGGTAAGGGTTAGGGTTAGGGTTAAAGTTAGGGTTAGGGGTAAGGGTTAGGGTTTGGGTTACGGTTGGGTTTAGGGTTAGGGTTAGGGTAAGGGTAAGGGTTAGGTTTAGGGTTAGGGTTAGGATTAGGTTTAGGGTTAAAGTTAGGGTAAGGGTAAGGTTTAGGGTTAGAGTTAGAGTTAGGGTAAGGTTTAGGGTTAGGGTTAGGGTTAGGGTAAGGGTAAGGGTTAGGGTTAGGTTTAGGGTTAGGGGTTAGTTTTAGGGTTAGGGTTAGGGTTAGGGTAAGTTTTAGGGTTAGGGTTAGCTTTAGGGTTAGGGTAAGGGTTAGGGTTAGGGTTAGGGTTAGTGTTAGGGTTAGGGTAACGGTTAGGGTTAGGGTTAGGGTTAGGGTAAGGGTTATGGTTAGGGTTATGGTAAGAGAAAGTGATAGGGTTAGGTTAGGGTTAGGGTTAAGGTTAGTTTGTGGGTAAGGTTTAAGGTAAGGGTTAGGTTTAGGGTTAGGGTTAGGGTTTAGGGTTAGGGTTAGGGTTAGATCTAGGGTTAGGGTAAGGGTAAGGTTTAGTGTTAGGGTTAGAGTTAGAGTTAAGGTAAGGGTAAGGGTTAAGGTTAGGGTTAGGTTTACGGTAAGGGTTAGGGTTAGGTTTAGGATAAGGGTAAGGTTTAGGGTGAGGTTTAGGTTAAGAGTTAGGGTTAGGGTAAGGTTTAGGGTTAGGTTTAGCGTTGGGTTTAGTGTTAAGGTTAGGGTAAGGTTAAGGGTTAGGTTTAGGGTTAGGTTTAGGTTTAGGGTTAGGGTTAGGGTTATGGTAAGGGTAAGGGTTAGGGTAAGGGTTAGGGTTAGGGTTAGGTTTAGAGTTAGGGTAAGGGTAAGGGTTAGGGTTAGGGTTAGGGATAGGTTTAGGGTTAGGGTTAGGGTTAGGGTTAGTGTAAGGGTCAGGGTTAGGGTTAAGTTTAGGGTTAGGTTTAGGGTTAGGGTAAGGGTAAGGGTGAGGGTAAGGGTTAGGGTTAGGGTTAGGGTTAGGTTTACGGTTAGAGTTAGTAGAAGGGTAGGGGTTAGGATTACTGTTAGAGTTGGGATTAAGGTTAGGGTTAGGGTAAGTGTTAGGGTTAGGGTTAGGGTTAGGATTAGGGTAAGGGTAAGGTTTAGGGTGGGTGTTAGCGTAAGGGTTAGGCTTATTGTTAGGGTTAGGGTTAGGGTTAGGGTTAGTTTTAGGTTTAGGGTTGGGGTTAAGGTTAGGGTTAGGGTTAGGGTAAGGGTAAGGGTTAGGGTTAGGTTTAGGGTTAGGGTAAGAATTAGGTTTAGGGTTAGGGTAAGAGTTAGGTTTAGTGTTATGTATAGGGTTAGGGTTAGTTTTAGGTTTAGGGTTGAGGTTACGGTTAGGGTTAGGGTAAGGGTAAGGGTGAGGGTTAGGGTTAAGGTAAGGGTAAGGGTAAGGGTTAGTGTTAGGGTTAGGATTAGGTTTAGGTTTAGGGTTCGGTTTAGGGGAAGGGTTAGGTTTAGGGTTGGTGTTAGGGTTAGGATTAGGGTAAGGGTAAGGGTTAGGGTTAGGGTTAGGGTAAGTGTTAGGTTTAGGGTTAGGGTTAGGTTTCGGGTTATGGTTAGGGTAAGGGTAAGGGTTAGTGTTAGGTTTAGTGTTAGGTTTAGGGTTAAGGTTAAGTTTAGGGTTAGGGTTAGGGTAAGGGTAAGGGTTAAGGTTAGGTTTAGGGTTAGGGTAAGAGTTAGGGTTAGGGTTACGATTAGGGTTAGGTTTATGGTTATGGTTAGGGTTAGGGTAAGAGTGTGTGTTAGGTTTAGGGTTAGGGTTTGTGTTAGGTTTAGGGTTACGGTTAGGGTTTGGGTAAGGGTATGGGTTAGCGTTAGGGTTAAGGTTAGGGTTAGATCTAGGGTTAGGGTGAGGGTAAGGTTTAGTGTTAGGGTTAGAGTTAGAGTTAAGGTAAGGGTAAGGGTTAGGGTTAGGGTTAGGTTTACGGTAAGGGTTAGGGTTATGTTTAGGGTAAGGGTAAGTTTTAGGGTGAGGTTTAGGTTAAGAGTTAGGGTTAGCATTAAGGTTAGGGTTAGGTTTAGGGTTGGGTTTAGTGTTAAGGTTAGGGTAAGGTTAAGGGTTAGGTTTAGGGTTAGGTTTAGTGTTAGGGTTAGGGTTAGGGTTATGGTAAGGGTAAGGGTTAGGGTAAGGGTTAGGGTTTGGGTTAGGTTTAGAGTTAGGGTAAGGGTAAGGGTTAGGGTTAGGGTTAGGTTTAGGGACAGGTTTAGGGTTAGGGTTAGGGTTAGTGTAAGGGTAAGGGTTAGGGTTAAGTTTAGGGTTAGGGTGAGGGTTAGGGTAAGGGTAAGGGTGAGGGTAAGGGTTAGGGTTAGGATTAGGGTTCGGTTAGGTTTACGGTTAGAGTTAGTAGAAGGGTAAGGGTTAGGATTACTTTTAGGGTTGGGATTAAGGTTAAGGTTAGGGTAAGTGTTAGGGTTAAGGTTGGGGTTAGGGTTATGGTTAGGGTAAGGGTAAGGGTTAGTGTTAGGTTTAGTGTTAGGTTTAGGATTAAGGTTAAGTTTAGGGTTAGGGTTAGGGTAAGGGTAAGGGTTAGGGTTAGGTTTAGGGTTAGGGTAAGAGTTAGGGTTAGGGTTACGATTAGGGTTAGGTTTATGGTTATGGTTAGGGTTAGGGTAAGAGTGTGTGTTAGGGTTAGGGTTAGGGTTAGGTTTAGGGTTAGGGTTTGTGTTAGGTTTAGGGTTACGGTTAGGGTTTGGGTAAGGGTATGGGTTAGCGTTAGGGTTAGGGTTAAGTTTAGGGTTAATATTAGGGTTAGGATTAGGGTCAGGGTTAGGGTAAGGGTTTGGGTAAGGGTTAGGGATAGGGTTAGGGTTAGGGTTACCATTAAGTTTAGGGTTAGGGTTAGGTTAAGAGTAAGTTTTAGGTTTAGGTTTATGGTTAGGGTTGTGGTTAGGGTTAGGGTAATGATAAGGGTTAGGGTTAGGTTATGGTGAGGTTAGGGTTAGGGTAAGGGTTAGGGTTAGGGTTAGGGTAAGGTTTAGGGTTAGGGTTAGGGTAAAGGTAAGTGTTAGGGTTAGGGATATGGTAGGGTTAGGGTTAGGGTTAGAGTTAGTGTTAGGGTTAGGGGTAAGGTTAGGGTTGGGGTAAGGGTAAGGTTTACGGTTAGGGTTAGGGTATGGGTAATTGTTAGGGTTAGGGTTAGGGTAGGGTAAGGGTTACGGTTAGGTTCAGGGTAAGGTTAGCGTGAGGGTAAGGGTAAGGGTTAGTGTTAGGGTTAGGGTAAGGGTAATGGTTAGAGTTAGGGTAAGGGTTAGGGTGAAGGTTAGGGTTAGGGTTAGGGTTAGGGTAAGGGTTAGGGTTTGGATTATGGTAAAGTTTAGGGTTAGGGTTAGGTTTAGGGGTAGGGTTAGGGTAAGGGAAAAGGTTAGAGTTAGGGTTAGGGTTAGGTTTATAGTTAGGGTAAGGGTTTGGGTTAGGGTTAGGATTAGGGATAGGGTAAGGGTTAGGGTTAGGGTTAGGGTTAGGTTTATGTTTAGGGTTAGTTTAAGGGTAAGGGTTAGGCTTAGGGTTAGGTTTAGGGTTGGGTTAAGGTTAGGGTTAGGGGTAGGGTAAAGGTAAGGTTTAGGGTTAGGGTTAGGGTTAGGGCAAGGTTAGGGTTAGGATTAGGGTTAGGGTGAGCGTTAGGGTTAGGGTTAGGGTTAGGGTTAGGGTTAGGTAAGTGTAAGTGTTAGGGTTAGGGTTAGTGTTAGGGTTAGGGTTTACGATTAGCGTTAGGGTTAGGGTAAGGGTAAGGGTTAGGGTTAGGGTTAGGGTTAGGGTTAGGGTTAGTGTTAGGGTTAGTGTTAGGGTTAGGGTAATGGTAAGGGTTAGGGTTAGGGTTAGGGTTAGGGTTAGGGTTAGGGTGAGCGTTAGGGTTAGGGTTAGGGTTAGGGTTAGGGTTAGGTAAGGGTAAGTGTTAGGGTTAGGGTTAGTGTTAGGGTTAGGGTTTACGATTAGCGTTAGGGTTAGGGTAAGGGTAAGGGTTAGGGTTAGGGTTAGTGTTTAGGATTACGGTTAGGGTTAGGGGAAGGGTTAGGTAAGGGTAAGGTTTAGGGTTAGGTTTAGGGTTAGGTTTATGGTTAGGGTTATGATAAGGTTAAGTTTAGGGGCAGGGGTAGGGATAGGTAAGGGTAAGTGTTAGGGTTAGGGTTAGGCTTAGGGTTAGCGTAAGGGTAAGGGGTAGGGTTAGGATTAGAGTTAGGGTTAGGGTAAGGATTATGGTTAGGGTTATGGTAAGAGAAAGGGTTATGGTTAGGTTTTGGGTTAGGGTTAGGGTTACTGTTAGGGTAAGGTTAGGTTTAGGGTTAATGTTAATGTAAGATTTACAGTTAGGGTTCGGGTAAGAGTTAGGGTTAGGGTAAGGCTTAGGGTTAGGGTTAGGGTTAGGTTTAGGCTTAGGGTTAGGGTAAGATTAAGATTTAGGGTTAGGGTTAGGTTTAGGGTTAGTGTTAGGGTTAGGGTAAGGGAAAGGGTTAGGGTTAGGTTTAGGGTTGGGGTTAAGTTTAGGGTTAGGATTAGGGTTAGGGTTAGGGTTAGGGTTAGGGTTAGGGTAAGGTTTAGGTTTAGGGTTAGGGTTAGAGTTAGGTTTAGGCTTAGGGTTAGGGTTAGGTTTAGGGTGAGGGTTAGGGTTAGGGGTTTGGTTTCAGGTTAGGGTTAGGGTTAGGGTAAGGGTTAGGGTTAGGTTTAGATTTAGGGTTAGGGTAAGGATTATGTTTAGGGTTAGGTTAAGAGAAAGGGTTATGGTTAGGTTTTGGGTTAGGGTTAGGTTTACTGTTAGGGTAAGGTTAGGGTTAGGGTTTGTGTTAGGGTTAGGGTTAGGGTTAGGTTTGGGGTTAGGTTTAGGGTAAGGGTAAGGGTTAGGTTTGGGGTTAGGGTTAGGTTTAGGGTTAGGGTAAGGGTTAGGGTTAGGCTTAGGGTAAGTATAAGGTTTAGGGTTAGGGTTAGGGTTAGGGTAAGGGTAAAGTTTAGGGTTAGGGTTAGGGTTAGGGAAAGTGTAAGGGTTAGGGTTAGGGTAAGGATTAGGGTTAGTCTTAGGTTTAGGGTAAGAGTTAGGGTTAGGTTTAGTGATAGCATTAAGGTTAGGGTTAGGGTTAGTGTAAGGGTAAGGGTTGGGGTTAGGGTTAGGGTTAGGGTAAGGGTAAGGTTTAGGGTTAGGTTTAGGGTTAGGTTTATGGTTAGGGTTAGGGATAGGGTAAGGTTTAGTGTTAGGATTAGTGTTATTGTGAGGGTTAAGGTTATGGTTAGGGTTAGGGTTAGGTTTAGGGTTAGGGTAGGGTAAGGGAAAGGTTAGGGTTAGTGTTAGGGTTAGGTTTAGAGTTAGGGTAAGGGTTAGGGTTAGGGTTAGGGATAGGGTAAGGGTTAGGGTTAGGGTTAGGGTTAGGTTTATGGTTAGGGTTAGGGTAAGGGTAAGGGTTAGGGTTATGTTTAGGTTTAGGGTTGTGGTTAAGGTTAGGGTTACGGTTACAGCAAGGGTAAGGTTTAGGCTTAGGGTTATGTTTAGGGCAAGGGTTAGGGTTAGGGTTAGGGTTAGGGTGAGCGTTAGGGTTAGGGTTAGGGTTAGGGTTTAGGTTTAGGGTTAGGGATGGGGTTAGGTAAGAGTAAGTGTTAGGGTTATGGTTAGTGTTAGGGTTAGGTTTTAGGATTAGCGTTAGGGTTAGGGTAAGGGTAATGGTTAGGGTTAGGGTTAGGGGATAGGGTTAGGGTTAGGGTTAGTGTAAGGTCAGCGTTAGGGTTAGGGTTAGGGTCAGGGTTGGGGATAGGGTTAGGGTTAGAGTTAGGTTTAGGGTCATTGTTATGGTAAGGGTAAGGGTTAGGGTTAGGGTTAGGGTTAGGGTTAGGTTTAGGGTTAGGGTAATGGTTAGGGTTAGGGTTAGGGTTATGGTTAGGGTTAGGGTTAATGTAAGGGTTAGGTTTAGGTTTATGATAAGGGTAAGTTTTAGGGTTATAGTTAGGGTTAGAGTTAGGGTTAAGTTAAGGGTTAGGGTTAGGGTAAGGGTAAGATTGAGGTTTAGGGTTATGGTTAGGGTTAGGGTTAGGGAAAGGGTAAGGGTTAGGTTTAGGATTAGGGTTAGGGTAAGGATTAGGGTTAGGGTTAGGGTTAGGGTAAGGATTAGGGTTAGGGTTACGGGTAGGTTATGGTTTAGGTTTAGGGTTACGGTTAGGGTTAGCATTAAGGTTAGGGTTAGGGTTAGGGTAATGGAAAGGGTTAGGGTTAGGTTTAGGGTTAGGGTTAGGTTCAGGGTAAGGGTAAGGATTAGGGTTAGGGTTAGGGTTAGAGTTAGGTTTAGGGTTATTGTTAAGGTAAGGGTAAGGTTTAGGGTTAGGGTTCGGTTTAGGGTTAGGGTAAGGGTTTGGTTTAGGGTTAGAATTAGGGTAAGGGTAAGGGTTAGAGTTAGGGTTAGGGTAAGGGTTAGGGTTAGGGGTTAGGGTTAGGGTAAGATTTAGGGTTAGGGTAATGGTTAGGGTTAGGTTTTACGATTAGCGTTAGGATTAGGGCAAGGGTAAGGGTTAGGGTTAGGGTTAGGGTTTAGGGTTAGTTTTAGTGTTAGCGTTAGGGTTATGGTTAGGGTGAGAGGAAGTGTTAGGGTTAGGTTTAGGGTTAGGGTTAGGGTTAGAGTAAGGGTAAGGGTTAGTGTTATGGTTAGAGTTAGGGGTAAAGATTAGGGTTAGGATTAGGGTTAGGGTACGGGTAAGGTTTAGGTTTAGGGTTAGGGTTTAGGGTTAAGGCTAAGTTTAGGGTTAGGGTTAAGGTAAGTGTAAGGGTTAGGTTAAGGTTAGGGTTAGGGTTAGGGATAGGGTAAGGGTTAGGGTTAGGTTTAGGGTAAGGGTAAGGTTTAGGGTTAGGGTTAGGGTTAGAGTTAGGGTTCGGTAAGAGTAAGTGTTAGGGTTAGGGTTAGGGTAAGGGTTAAGATGAGGGTAATGGTTAGGGTTAGGGTTAAGTTTAGGGGTTAGGGTTAGGGTAAGGGTAAGGATTAGGGATTGGGTTAGGGGTTAGTGTTAGGGTTAGGGTTAGGGTGAGGTTTAGGGTTAGGGTTAGGGTAAGGGTAATGGTTAGGTTTAGGGTTAGGGTTACGGTTAAGTTTAGGGTTAGGGTTAGGGTAAGGGTAAGGGTTAGGTTTAAGGTTAGGGTTAGGGTTAGGGTTCGGCTAAGAGGTAGGGTTAGGGTTAGGGTTAGAGTAAGGGTTAGCGTTAGGGTTAGCATTAAGATTAGGGTTAGGGTAAGGGTAAAGTTTATGTTTAGGTTTAAGGTTAGGGTAAGGGTAAGGTTTAGGTTGAGGGTAAGTGTTAGGCTTTGGATTAGGGTTAGGGTTAGGGTAAGGGTAAGTGTTAGGTTTAGAGTTAGGGTTAGGTATAAGTTTTAGGGTTAGGGTTAGGGTTAGGGTAAGGATAAGGTTAAGGGTTAGGGTTAGGGTAAGGGTAAGGATTAGGGTTTGGGTTAGGGTTAAGTTTGGGGTAAGGGTCAGAGTAAGGGAAGGGGTTAGGGTTAGAATGAGGGTTAGTTTTAGTGTTAGGGTTAGGGTTAGGGTAAGGGTAAGGGTAAGGGTTAGGATTAAGGTTAGGGTTAGGTTTAGGGTTAGGGTAAGGATCAGGGTTAGGGTAATTGTTAGGGTTAGGGGTAGGGGTAGGGTTAGGTTTATTGTTAGGGTTAGGTTAAGGATAAGGGTTAGGGTTAAGTTTAGGGTTGGGTTTAAGGTTAGAGTTAGGGTTAGGATTAGGGTAAGGGTAAGGGTTAGGGTTAGGTTTAGGGTTGGGTTTAAGGTTAGAGTTAAGGTTAGGATAAGGTTAAGGGTGAGGGTTAGGTTTAGGGTTAGTGTAATGGTTAGGTTTAGCGTTAGGGTTAGGTTGAGTGTTAGGGTTAGGGTTAGGGTTAGGGTTAGGTGTTAGAGTTAGGGTAATTTTAGGGTAAGGGTTAGGGTTAGGGTTAGGGTAAGGGTTAGGGTTAAGTTTAGGGTAAGTGTAAGGGTTAGAGTTAGGGTTAGGCTTAGTGTTAGGGTTACGGGTTAGGGTTAGGGTTAGGTTTAGGATTAGGATAAGTGTTAGGGTTAGTGTTAGGTTTAGATAAGGGTAAGTGTTAGGGTTAGGCTTAGTCTTAGGGTTAGGGTTAGGGTTAGGGTTAAGGAAAGGGTAAGGGTTAGGGTTAGGGTTAGGGTTAGGGTAAGGTTTAGGGTTAGTCTTAGGGTTAGGGTAAGTGTTAGGGTCAGGGTTAGCAGTAAGGTTAGGGTTAGTGTTGGGGTAATGGCAAGGGTTGGGGTTAGGGTTAGGGTTAGGGTAAGGGTAGGGGTTAGTGTTAGTGTTAGGGTTAGGGTTAGGGTTAGGGTTAGTGTTAGGGTTAGGGTAAGGGCAAGGTTTAGGTATAGGGTTAGGTTTAGGGTTAGGGTAAGGGTTAGGGTTAGGGTTACGGTAAGGGTAAGGGTTAGGGTTAGGGTTAGGGTAAGGTTTAGGGTTAGGTTTAGGGTAAGGGCAAGGTTAAGGTATAGGGTTTGGGTTAGGGTTAGGGTTAGGGTTAGGGTTAGTGTGAGGGTTAGGGTTAAGATTATGGTTAAGGTTAGGGTAAGGATAAGGGTTATGGTTAGGGTTATGGTAAGAGAAGTGGATAGAGTTAGGTTAGGGTTAGGGTTAAGGTTAGTGTTAGGGTAAGGTTTAGGGTTAGGGTTAGCATTAGGGTTAGGGTAAGGTTTAGGGTTAGGGTTAGGGTTAGGGTTAGGGTTAGGTTTAGGTTTATGGTTAGGGTAAGGGTAAGGGTTAGGGATAGGGTTATGATTAGGGTTAGTTTTGGGGTTAGGGTAAGGGTTAGGGTTAGGTTTAGGGTAAGGATAAAGTTTAGGGTTAGGGTTAGGGTTAGGGTAAGGGTAAGGTTTAGGGTTAGGGTTAGTGTTAGGGTTAGGGTTAAGATTATGGTTAGGGTTAGGGTAAGGGTAAGGGTTAGGGTTAGAATTAGGGTTAGGGTTTAGGGTTAGGGCTAGGGTTAGAGCTAGGGTTAGGGTAAGGGTAAGGTTTAGGGTTAGGTTTAGAGTTAGGGTTAAGGTAAGGGTAAGGGTTATTCTTAGGTTTAGGGTTGGGTTTAAGGTTAGAGTTAGGGTTAGGATAATGGTAAAGGTGAGGTTTAGGGTTAGGGTTAGTGTAATGCTTACGGTTATGGTTAGGGTTAGGGTGAGTGTTAGCATTAGGGTTAATGGTTAGGGTAAGGGTTAGGTTTAGGGTTAGGGTTAGGGTAAGGCTAAGGGTTAGGGTTATGTGTAGGGTTAGGGTTAGGGTTAGGGGTTAGGGTTAGGGTTAGGTGTAGGGTTAGGGTAAGGGTTAGGGTTAGTGTTAGGTTTAGATAAGTGTAAGTGTTATGGTTAGGGTTAGGGTTCAGGTTAGGGTTAGGTTTAGTCTTAGGGTTAGGGTTAGGGTTAGGGTTAGGGAAAGGGTAAAGGTTAGGCTTAGGGTTAGGGTTAGGGTAAGGTTTAGGGATAGTCTTAGGGTTAGGGTAAGGGTTAGGTTTAGGTTTAGGGTTAGCATTAAGTTTAGGGTTTGTGTTAGGGTAAGGGTAAGTTTTGGGGTTAAGGTTAGGGTTAGGGTAAGGGTAAGGGTTAGGGTTAGGATTAGGGTTAGGTTTAGGGTTAGGGTTAGGGCAGGGGAAAGGTTTCAGGTTAGGGTTAGGGTTAGGGTTAGGGTAAGGGTTAGGGTTAGGTAGGGTAAGGGTAAGGTTTAGGGTTAGGGTTAGATTTAGGGTTAGGGTAAGTTTTAGGGTTAGGGATAGGGTTAATGTTAGGGTTAGGTTTAGGGTTAGAGTTAGGGTAAGGGTAAGGTTTAGGGTTAGGGTTAGGGTTAGTGTTAGTGTAAGGGTAAGGGTTAGGGTTAAGTTTAGGGTTAGGATTAAGTTTAGGGTTAGGGTAATGGTTAGGGTTAGGGTAAGGTTTAGGGTTAGGTTTAGGTTTAGGTTAAGGGTAAGTGTTAGGTTTAGGTTTAGGGTTGAGGTTAAGTTTATTGTTAGGATTAGGGTAAGGGTAAGGGTTAGGTTTAGGATTAGGTTTAGGGGAAGGGGAAGGGTTACGGTTAGGGTGAGGGTTAGGATTAGGGTTAGGGGTTAGGGTTCGGGTTAGAGTTAGGGTTAGGGTAAGGTTTAGGGTCAGGGTTAGGTTAAGGTTAGGTTTATGGTAAGGGTATGGGTTAGGGTTAGGGTTAGGGTTAGGGGTAAGGGTTAGGGTTAGGTTTAGTGTTAGGGTAAGGGTAAGGATCAGGATTAGGGTTAGGGGTTAGGGTTAGGGTTAGTTTCAGGTTTAGTGTTAAGGTAAGTGTAAGTGTTAGGGTTAGGTTTAGGGTTAGGTTTAGGGATAGGTTAAGGGTTAGGTTAGGTTTAGGGTAAGGGTAAGGTTTAGGGTTAGGTTTAGGGGTAGGTTTAATGTAAGGATAAGTGTTAGGGTTAGGGTTAGGGTTAGGGTAAGGGTTAGGGTTAGGGTTAGGGTTAATGTTAGGTTTAGGGTTAGGGTAAGGGTTAGGGTTAGGGTCATGGTAAGGTTTAGGTTTAGTCTTAGTGTTAGCGTAAGGGTTAAGGTTAGGGTTAGCATTAAGGTTAGGGTTAGGGTTAGGGTTAGGGTAAGGGTAAGGTTTGGGGTTAGGGTTAGTGTTACGGTTAGGGTTAGTGTTAGGGTAAGGTTAAGGGTTAGGGTTAAGTTTAGGGTTAGGGTAAGGGTTAGGGTTAGGGTAAGGGTTAAGGTTAGGTTTAGGGTTAGGTTTAGGGTAAGGGTAACATTTAGGGTTAGGTTTAGGGTTGGGGTTAAGTTTGGGGTTAGGTTTAGGGTTAGGGGAGGTGTAAGGGTTAGGGTTAGGGTGAGGGTTAGGGTTCGGGTTAGGGGTTAGGGTTTGGGTTAGGGTTAGGGTTAGGGGAAGGGTTAGGTTCAGGGTTAGGGTTAGGGTTAAGTTTATGCTAAAGGTATGGGTTAGGGTTAGGGTTAGGGTTAGTGGTAAGGGTTAGGATTAGAGTTAGGGTTAGGGTTAGGGTTAGGGTAAGGGTTAGGGTTAGGGTTAGGGTTAGGGTTAGTCTTAGGGTTAGGGTTAGGGATAGGGTTAGGGTTAGGGTAAGGGTAAGGATAAGTGTTAGGGTTAGTGTTAGTATGAGGGTAAGGGATAGGGTTAGGGTGAGGGTTAGGGTTAGTGTAAGGTAAGGGTTAGGTTTATGGTTACGGTTAAGGTTAGAGTTAGGGTTAGGGTTAGGTTAAGGTTTAGGGTTAGGGTTAGGTTTAGGGTTAGGGTTAGGGTTAGGGTTAGGTTTAGGTTCAGAGTTAGGGTAAGAGTTAGGGTTAGGGTTAGCATTAAGGTTAGGGTTAGGTTTAGGGTAAGGGTAAGGGTTAAGGTTAGGGTTAAGGTTAGGGTTAAGGGTTAGGGTTAGGGTTAGGGTTACGGTTAGGTTTAGGGTTAGGGTTAGGGTAAGTGTTAGATTTAGGTGTTAGCTTTAGGGTTAGGATTAGGGTTAGGGTAAGTTTAGGGTTAGGGTTAGCGTTAGGGTTAGGGTAAGCGTTAGGGTTAGGATTAGGTTTAGGGTTAGTGTTAGGGTAAGGGTAAGGGTAAGGGTTAGGGTTAGAGTTAGGGTTATTGGATAGGTTTAGGGTTAGGGTTAGCGTTAGGGTTAGGGTAAGGTTTAGGGTTAGGGTTAGGTTTAGTTTTAGGTTTAGGGTAAGGGTAAGGGTTAGGGATAGAGTTAGGGTTAGGTTTAGGTTTAGGGTAAGGGTTAGGTTTAGGGTAAGGATAAGGTTTAGGGTTAGGTTTAGGTTTAGGGTAAGGGTAAGGGTAAGGGTTAGGGTTAGGGTTATGGAAAGGGTAAGGGTAAGGGTTAGGGTTAGGTTTAGGGTAAGGATAGGGTTTAGGGTTAACGTTAGGGTTAGGCTAAGGGTAAGGGTTGGGATTAGGGTTAGGGTTAGGGTAAGGGTAAGGGTTAGTGTTAGGGTTAGGTTTAGGGTTAGGTTTATGTTTAGGGTTAGGGTAAGGGTAAGGGTTAGGGTTAGGGTTAGTGTTAGGGTTAGGGTTAAGATTATGGTTAGGGTTAGGGTAAGGGTAAGGGTTATGGTTAGGTTTATGGTAAGAGAAAGGGATAGAGTTATGTTAGGATAAGGGTTAAGGTTAGTGTTAGGGTAAGGTTTAAGGTTAGGGGTAGCGTTAGGGTTAGGGTAAGGTTTAGGGTTAGGTTTAGGTTTAGGGTTAGGGTTAAGTTTAGGGTAACAGTTAGGTTAAGGGTAAGGGTTAGGGATAGGTTTAGGATTAGGCTTAGGTTTAGGGTTAGGGTAAGGGTTAGGGTTATGTTTAGTGTAAGGATAAAGTTTAGGGTTAGGGTTAGGGTTAGGGTTAGGGTAAGGGGAAGGGTTAGGGTTAGGGTTAGGGTTAGGGTTTAGGGTTAGGGCTAGGTTTAGAGCTAGGGTTAGGGTAAGGGTAAGTTTTAGGTTTAGGGTTAGAGTTAGGGTTAAGGTAAGGGTAAGATTTAGGGTTAGGTTTAGGGTTGGGTTTAAGGTTAGAATTAGGGTTAGGATAATGGTAAAGGTGAGGGTTAGGGTTAGGGTTAGGGTTAGGGTTAGGCTTAGGGTTAGGGTTAGGGTTAGGGTAAAGGTAAGGGTTATGTTTAGGGTTACAGTTAGGGTTAAAGTTAGGGTAAGGGTAAGGGTTAGGGTTAACTTTACGGTTAGGGTAAGAGTTAGGGTTAGGGTAAGGGTTAGGGTTAGGGTAAGGGTGAGGTTTAGGGTAAGGGTAAGAGTTAGGGTTAGGTTTAGGGTTGGGGTTTAGGTAAGGGTTAGGGTTAGGGTAAGGGTAAGGGTTAGGGTTAGGTTTAGGGTTAGGGGAGGGGTAAGGGTTAGGGTTAGGGTGAGGGTGAGGGTTAGGGTTAGGGGTTAGGGTTCGGGTTAGGGTTAGGGGAAGGATTAGTGTCAGGGATAGGGTTAGGGTTAGGTTTATGGTAAGTGTATGGGTTAGGGATAGGGTTTGGGTTAGTGGGAAGGGTTAGGGTTAGGTTATGGTTAGGGTTGGGTTTAGGGTTAGGTTAAGTGTTAGGGTTAGTGTTAGGTTTAGAAAAGGGTAGGTGTTAGGGTTAGGGTTAGGGTTAGGGTTAGTCTTAGGGTTAGGGTTTGGGTTAGGGTTAGGGTTAGGGTTAGGGTAAGGGTAAGGGTTAGGGAAGGGCAAGGGTTAGGTTAGGTTTATGGTAAGGGTAATGCTTAGGGTTAGGTTTAGGGGTAGGGTTTTGGTAAGGGTAAGGGTTAGGGTTAGTGTTAGGGCTAGGTTTATGGTTAGGGTTAGGGTAAGTGTAAGGGTTAGGGTTAGGTTTAGGGTTTGGGTTTAGGTAAGGGTTAGGGTAAGGGTAAGTGTTAGGGTTAGGGTTGGGGTTACGGTTAGGTTTAGGTTTACGGATAGGGTTAGGGTTAGAATTAGGGTAAGGATAAGGATAAGTGTTACGGTTAGGGTTAGGGTAAGGGTAAGGGTTATGGTTAGGTTTAGGGTTAGGGTTTATGTAAGGTTTAGGGTTACGTTTAGGGTTTGGGTAAGGGTATGGGTTAGCGTTAGGATTAGGTTTAGGGTTAGGGTTAATGTTAGGGTTAGGATTAGGGTCAGGGTTAGGGTAAGGGTTTGGGTAAGGTTTAGGGATAGGGTTAGGGTTAGGGTTACCATTAAGTTTAGGGTTAGGGTTAGGTTAAGAGTAAGTTTTAGGGTTAGGTTTATGGTTAGGGTTGTGGTTAGGGTTAGGGTAAGGATAAGGGTTAGGGTTAGGTTATGGTGAGGTTAGGGTTAGGGTAAGGGTTAGGGTTAGGGTTAGGGAAAGGTTTAGGGTTAGGGTTAGGGTAAAGGTAAGTGTTAGGGTTAGGGATAGGGTAGGGTTAGGGTTAGGGTTAGGGTTAGTGTTAGGGTTAGGGGTAAGGTTAGGGTTAGGGTAAGGGTAAGGTTTACGGTTAGGGTTAGGGTATGGGTAATTGTTAGGGTTAGGGTTAGGGTAGGGTAAGGGTTACGGTTAAGTTCAGGGTAAGGTTAGCATGAGGGTAAGGGTAAGGGTTAGTGTTAGGGTTAGGGTAAGGGTAAGGGATAGGGTTACGGTTAGGGTTAGGGTTAAGGTTAGGGTTAGTGTTAGGGTTAGGGTTAGTGTAATGTAAGGGTTAGGGTTATGGTTACGGTTAAGGTTAGAGTTAGGGTTAGGGTTAGGGTTAGGGTTTGGGTAAGGGTTAGGTTTAGGTTTAGGGTTAGGGTTAGGGTTAGGATGAGGGTAAGGGATAGGGTTAGGGTTAGCATTGAGGTTAGGGTTAGGGATAGGGTAAGGGTAAGTGTTAAGTTAGGGTTAAGTTTAGGGTTAGGGGTTAGGGTTAGGGTTAGGGTTACGGTTCGGTTTAGGGTTAGGGTTAGGGTAAGGGTTAGAGTTAGGGGTTAGCTTTAGTGTTAGGGTTAGGGTTAGGGTAAGTTTAGGGTTAGGGTAGCGTTAGGGTTAGGGTAAGGGTTAGGGTTAGGATTAGGTTTAGGGTTAGGTTTAGGGTAAGGGTAAGGGTTAGGGTTAGAGTTAGGTTTAGGGGTTAGGTTTAGTTTTAGGGCCAGGGTTAGGGTAAGTTTTAGGGTTAGGGTAAGCGTTAGGTTTAGGGTAAGTGTCAGGGTTAGGGTTATGTTTAGGGTTAGGGTTAGGGTTAGGGGTTAGGGTTAGGGTTAGGTTTAGGGTTAGGGTAAGGGTTAGGGTTAGTGTTAGGTTTAGATAAGGGTAAGTGTTAGGGTTACGGTTAGGGTTCTTTTTAGAGTTAGGGTTAGTCTTAGGGTTAGGGTTAGGGTTAGGGTTATAGAAAGGGTAAGGGTCAGGTTTAGGGTTAGGGTAAGGTTTAGGGATAGTCTTAGGGTTAGGGTAAGGGTTAAGGTTAGGGTTAGGGTTAGCATTAATATTAGGGTTAGAGTTAGAGTAAGGGTAAGTTTTGGGGTTAAGGTTAGGGTTAGGGTAAGGGTAAGGGTTAGGGTTAGTGTTAGGGTTAGGTTTAGGGTTAGGGTTAGGGTTAGGGCAAGGTTTAGGGTTAGGGTTAGGATGAGGGTTAGGGTTAGGGTTAGGGGTTAGGGTTCGGGTTAGAGTTAGGGTTAGGGTAAGGTTTAGGGTCAGGGTTAGGTTAAGGTTAGGTTTATGGTAAGGGTATGGGTTAGGGTTATGGTTAGGGTTAGGGGTAAGTGTTAGGGTTAGCTTTAGTGTTAGGGTAAGGGTACGATTTAGGGTTAGGGTTAGGAGTTAGGGTTAGGATGAGTGTAAGGATTAGGGTTAAAGTTAAGGTTAGGGGTTAGTGTTAGGGTAAGGGTAAGGGTTAGTATTAGGGTTAGGGGTTAGGGTTAAGGTTAGGATTAGGGTTAATTTTAGGTTTAGGGTTAAGGTAAGTGTAAGTGTTAGGGTTAGGTTTAGGGTTAGGGTTAGGGATAGGGTAAGTGTTAGGTTAGGTTTAGGGTAAGGGTAAGGTTTAGGGTTAGGTTTAGGGGTAGGTTTAATGTAAGGGTAAGGGTTAGAGTTAGGGTTAGGGTTAGGGTAAGGGTTAGGGTTAGGGTTACACTTAATGTTAGGTTTAGGGTTAGGGTAAGGGTTAGGGTTAGGGTTAGGGTTAGGGTAAGGTTTAGGGTTACTCTTAGTGTTAGGGTAAGGGTTAGGGTTAGGGTTAGCATTAAGGTTAGGGTTAGGGTTAGGGTAAGGGTTAGGGTTGGCGTTAGGGTTAGGGTTAGGGTAAATGTAAGGGTTAGTGTTAGGGTTAGGGTTAGGATTAGGGTTAGGGTAAGGTTTAGGGTTAGGGTTAGGCTTAGGGTTGGGGTTAGGGTTAGGGTAAGCGTAAGGGTTAGGGTTAGGGCTACGGTTAGGGTTAGATTTAGAGTAAGGGTAAGGGTTAGGGTTAAGTTTAGGGTTAGGGTAAGGGTTAAGGTTAGGGTAAGTGGTTTGGTTAGGGTAAGGTTTAGGTTTAGGGTAAGGGTAAGAGTTAGGGTTAGGTTTAGGGTTGGGGTTAAGGTTAGGGTTAGGGTTAGGGTAAGGGTAACGGTTAGGGTTAGCTTTAGGGTTAGGGGAGAGGTAAGGGTTAGGGTAAGGGTAAGGGTTGGGATTAGGGTTAGGATTAGGGTTAGGGTTAGGGTTAGTCTTACGGTTAGGGTTAGGTTTAGGGTTAGGGTTACGGAAAGGGTAAGGGTTAGGGTTAGGTTTAGGGTAAGGTTTAGGGATAGTCTTAGGGTTAGGGTAAGGGTTAGGGTTAGGGTTAGGGTAAGCATTAATGTTAGGGTTAGAGTTAGAGTAAGGGTAAGTTTTGGGGTTAAGGTTAGGGTTAGGGTAAGAGTAAGGGTTAGGGTTAGTGTTAGGGTTAGGGTTAGGGTTAGGGTTAGGGTTAGGGCAAGGTTTAGGGTTAGGGTTAGGGTGAGGGTTAGGGTTAGGGTTAGGGGTTAGGGTTCGGGTTAGAGTTAGGGTTAGGGTAAGGTTTAGGGTCAGGGTTAGGTTAAGGTTAGGTTTATGGTAAGGGTATGGGTTAGGGTTATGGTTAGGGTTAGGGTTAGGGGTAAGTGTTAGGGTTAGCTTTAGTGTTAGGGTAAGGGTACGATTTAGGGTTAGGGTTAGGAGTTAGGGTTAGGATGAGTGTAAGGATTAGGGTTAAAGTTAAGGTTAGGGGTTAGTGTTAGGGTAAGGGTAAGGATTAGTATTAGGGTTAGGGGTTAGGGTTAAGGTTAGGATTAGGGTTAATTTTAGGTTTAGGGTTAAGGTAAGTGTAAGTGTTAGGGTTAGGTTTAGGGTTAGGGTTAGGGATAGGGTAAGGGTTAGGTTAGGTTTAGGGTAAGGGTAAGGTTTAGGGGTAGGTTTAATGTAAGAGTTAGGGTTAGGGTTAGGGTTAGGGTAAGGGTTAGGGTTAGGGTTACAGTTAATGTTAGGTTTAGGGTTAGGGTAAGGGTTAGGGTTAGGGTTAGGGTTAGGGTAAGGTTTAGGGTCACTCTTAGTGTTAGGGTAAGGGTTAGGGTTAGGGTTAGCATTAGGGTAAGGGTTAGGGTTAGGGTTAGCATTAAGCTTAGGGTTAGGGTTAGGGTAAGGGTTAGGGTTGGGGTTAGGGTTCGGGTTAGGGTAAAGGTAAGGGTTAGTGTTAGGGTTAGGGTTAGGGTTAGGGTAAGGTTTAGGGTTAGGGTTAGGCTTAGGGTTGGGGTTAGGGTTAGGGTAAGCGTAAGGGTTAGGGTTAGGGTTACGGTTAGGGTTAGATTTAGGGTAAGGGTAAGGGTTAGGGTTAAGTTTAGGGTTAGGGTAAGGGTTAAGGTTAGGGTAAGGGGTTTGGTTAGGGTAAGGGTTAGGTTTAGGGTAAGGGTAAGAGTTAGGGTTAGGTTTAGGGTTGGTGTTAAGGTTAGGGTTAGGGTTAGGGTAAGGGTAAGGGTTAGTGTTAGGTTTAGGGTTAGGGGAGAGGTAAGGGTTAGGGTTAGGGTGAGGGTTAGGGTTAGGTTTAGGGGTTAGGGTTCGGGTTAGGTTTAGGGGAAGGGTTAGGGTCAGGGTTAGGGTTAGGGTTAGGTTTATGGTAAAGGTATGGGTTAGGGATAGGGTTAGGGTTAGTGGGAAGGGTTAGTGTTAGGTTATGGTTAGGGTTGGGTTTAGGGTTAGGTTAAGTGTTAGGGTTAGTGTTAGGTTTAGATAAGGGTAGGTGTTAGGGTTAGGGGTAGGGTTAGGGTTAGTCTTAGGGTTAGGGTTAGGGTTAGGGTTAGGGTTAGGTTTAGGGTAAGGGTAAGGGTTAGGGTTAGGGAAGGGTAAGGGTTAGGTTAGGTTTAGGGTATGGGTAATGTTTAGGGTTAGGTTTAGGGGTAGGGTTTGGGTAAGGGTAAGGGTTAGGGTTAGGGTTAGGGTTAGGGCTAGGTTTATGGTTAGGGTTAGGGTAAGTGTAAGGGTTAGGGTTAGGTTTAGGGTTTGGGTTTAGGTAATTGTTAGGGTAACGGTAAGGGTTAGTGTTAGGGTTGGGGTTAAGGTTAGGTTTAGGTTTACGGATAGGGTTAGGGTTAGAGTTAGGGTAAGGGTAAGGGTAAGTGTTAGGGTTAGGGTTAGGTTTAGGGTTATGATGAGGGTAAGGGATAGGGTTAGGGTTAGGGATAGGGTTAGGATGAGGGTAAGGGATAGGGTTAGGGTTAGGGTTAGTGTAAGGTAAGGGTTAGGGTTATGTTTACAGTTAAGGTTAGAGTTAGGGATAGGGTTAGGGTAAGGGTTAGGGTTAGGGTTAGGGTTAGGGTTAGAGATTGGGTTAGGGTTAGGGTTTGGGTAAGGATAAGTGTTAGGGTAAGGGTTACGGTTAGGGTTAGGTTTAGGGTTAGGGTAAGGGTTAGGGTTAGGGTTAGCATTAGGGTAAGGGTTAGGGTTAGGGTTAGCATTAAGCTTAGGGTTAGGGTTAGGGTAAGGGTTAGGGTTGGGGTTAGGGTTAGGGTTAGGGTAAAGGTAAGGGTTAGTGTTAGGGTTAGGGTTAGGGTTAGGGTTAGGGTAAGGTTTAGGGTTAGGGTTAGGCTTAGGGTTGGGGTTAGGGTTAGGGTAAGCGTAAGGGTTAGGGTTAGAATTACGGTTAGATTTAGATTTAGGGTAAGGGTAAGGGTTAGGGTTAAGTTTAGGGTTAGGGTAAGGGTTAAGGTTAGGGTAAGGGGTTTGGTTAGGGTAAGGGTTAGGTTTAGGGTAAGGGTAAGAGTTAGGGTTAGGTTTAGGGTTGGGGTTAAGGTTAGGGTTAGGGTTAGGGTAAGGGTAAGGGTTAGGGTTAGGTTTAGGGTTAGGGGAGAGGTAAGGGTTAGGGTTAGGGTGAGGGTTAGGGTTAGGTTTAGGGGTTAGGGTTCAGGTTAGGTTTAGGGGAAGGGTTAGGGTCAGGGTTAGGGTCAGGGTTAGGTTTATGGTAAGGGTATGGGTTAGGGTTAGGGTTAGGGTTATTGGGAAGGGTTAGTGTTAGGTTATGGTTAGGGTTGGGTTTAGGGTTAGGTTAAGTGTTAGGGTTAGTGTTAGGTTTAGATAAGGGTAGGTGTTAGGGTTAGGGATAGGGTTAGGGTTAGTCTTAGGGTTAGGGTTAGGGTTAGGGTTAGGTTTAGGGTAAGGGTAAGGGTAAGGGTTAGGGTTAGGGAAGGGTAAGGGTTAGGTTAGGTTTAGGGTATGGGTAATGTTTAGGGTTAGGTTTAGGGGTAGGGTTTGGGTAAGGGTAAGGGTTAGGGTTAGGGTTAGGGTTAGGGTTAGGGTAAGGGTAAGAGTTAGGTTTAGGGTTAGGGTTAGATTTTGGGTAAGGGGAAGGGTTAGAGTTAGGGTAAGGGTTAGGGTTTGGTTTAGGGTTAGGTTTAGGGTTGGAGTAAGGTTAGGGTTAGGGTTAGGGTAAGGGTAAGATTTAGGGTTAGGGTTAGGGTTAGGGTAAGGGTAAGATTTAGGGTTAGGGTTAGGGTTAGGGTAAGGGTAAGGGTTAGGCTTAGGGTTAGTGTTAGGGGTTACGGTTAGCATTAGGTTTAGGGTTAGAGTAAGGGTAAGGGTTAGGGTTAAGGTTAGGTTTAGGGTTAGGGTTAGTGTAAGTCTTAGGTTTAGGGTTAGGATTAGGTTTAGGATTAGGGTTAGGTGTAGGGTTAGGGTTAGGGTTAGGGTAAGGGTAAGGGTTAGGTTTAGGGTTAGGTTTAGGTTTAGGGTTAGGGTTAGGGAAAGGATAAGTGTTAGGTTTAAGGTTAGGTTTAGGGTTAGGGTTAGGGTTAAGATTAGGGTTACGGTTAGGGTAAGGGTTAGGGTTTGGTTTAGTGTTAGGGTTAGGGTTAGTGTAAGAGTTAGGGTAGGGTTAGGGTTAGGGTTAGGTTTAGGGTTAGGGTTAGGGTTAGGGTTAGGGTTAGTGTAAGGGTAAGGGTTAGGGTTAAGGTTAGGATTAGGGTTAGGTTTAGGTTTAGGGTTAGGGTTAAGGTTAGGGGTTAGGGTTAGAGTTAGGTTTAGGTTTAGGTAAGGGTTAGGGTTAGGGGTTAGGGTTAGTGTTAGGGTTAGGTTAAGGGTTAGGGTGAGGGTTAGGGATAGGATAAGGGTTAGGTTAAGGTTAGGGTAAGGGTCAGGGTTAAGGTTAGGGTTAGGGTTAGGGTAAAAGTTAGGGTTAGGGTTAGGGTTAATGTTAGGGTAAGGGTTAGTGTTATGGTTAGGGTTATGTTTAAGGTTTTCGTTAATGTTAGGTTTAGGGTTAGGGTAAGTGTAAGGGTTAGGGTTAGGGTTAGGATTAGGGTTAGGGTAAGGGTAAGGGTTAGGGTTAGGGTCAGGGGTAGGGGTTATGGTTAGGGTTAGGTTTACGGTTAGGGTTAAGGTAAGGGTAAGGGGTAGGGTTAGGGATAGTGTTAGGGTTAGGGTTGGGTTAAGAGTTAGCGTTAGGGTAAGGGTAAATGTTAGGGTTAGGGTTAGTGTTAAGGTAAGGTTAAGGGTTAGGGTTAGGGTTAGGGTTAGGGTCAGGGTTAGGGAAAGGATCAGGGTTAGTGTTTGGGTTAGGTTTAGTGTTTCAGTTAAGGTTACTGTTAGGGTGAGGGTTAGGTTTAGGGTTAGGGTTAGGTTTAGGGTTAGGTGTAGGGTTACGGTTAGGGTTAGGGTTAGGTTTAAGTTTAGGGTAAAGGTAAGGATTAGGGTTAGGGTGTTAGGGTAAGGGTAAGGCTTAGGGTTAGGTTTAGTGTTAAGGTAAGGGAAAGGTTTAGGGTTAGGGTTAGGGTTAAGTTTAGGGTAAGGGTTAGGGTTAGGGTTAGATTTAGGGTTAGGTGTATTGTTACGTTTAGGGTTAGGTTTAGGGTTAGGGTAAGGGTATGTGTCAGGGTTAGGGTTAGGGTTAGGTTTAGGGTAAGGGTAAGGTTTAGGGTTAGCGTTACGGTAAGGGTTAGGGTTAGGGTTAGTGTTAAGGTAAGGGTATGGGTTAGCGTTAGGGTTAGGGTTAGGGTTAGGTTTAGGGTAAGAGTTAGGGTTAGGTTTAGGGTTAGGTTAAGGGTAAGGGTTAGGGTTGGGGTTAGGGTTAGGTTAGGGGTTATGGTAATTGTAAGTGTTAGGTTTAGGGTTAGGGTTAGGATAAGGTTAAGGTTTAGGTTTAGGGTTAGGGTTAGGGGTTAGTGTTAGTGTTAGGGTTAGGGGTTAGAGTTAGGGTTAGGGTTAGGTTAGGGTTTATGGTAATTGTCAGTGTTAGGTTTAGGGTTAAGGTTAGGATAAAGTTAAGGGTTAGGGTTATGGTTAGGGTTAGGGGTTATGTTTAGGGTTAGGGGTTAGAGTTAGGGTTAGGTTTAGGTTTAGGGTTAGGGTTAGGGTTAGGCTAAGGGTAAGGGTTAGGTTTAGGTTTAGGATTAGGGTAGGGGTTAGGGTAAGTGTTAGGGTTAGGGTTAGGGATAGGTTTAGGTTTTGGGTTAGTGTTAGTGTAAGGGTAAGGTTTATGTTTGGGGTTAGGGTTTGAGTAAGGGTAAGGGTTAGGGTAAGGTTAAGGGTTAGGGTTAGGTTTAGGGTCAGGGTTAGAGTTAAGTGTAGGTTTATGGTTAGGGTTAGGATAAGTGTAAGGGTTAGGGTTAGGTTTAGGGTTTGGGTTTAGGTAAGAGTTAGGGTAACGGTAAGGGTTAGTTGTTAGGGTTGGGGTTAAGGTTAGGTTTAGGTTTACGGATAGGGTTAGGGTTAGAGTTAGGGTAAGGGTAAGGGTAAGTGTTAGGGTTAGGGTTAGGTTTAGGGTTAGGATGAGGGTAAGGGATAGGGTTAGGGTTAGGGTTAGGGTTAGCATGAGGGTAAGGGATAGGGTTAGGGTTAGGGTTAGTGTAAGGTAAGGGTTAGGGTTATGTTTACAGTTAAGGTTAGAGTTAGGGATAGGGTTAGGGTAAGGGTTAGGGTTAGGGTTAGGGTTAGGGATTGGGTTAGGGTTAGGGTTTGGGTAAGGATAAGTGTTAGGGTAAGGGTTAGGGTTAGGGTTAGGTTTAGGGTTAGGGTAAGGGTTAGGGTTAGGGTTAGCATTAGGGTAAGGGTTAGGGTTAGGGTTAGCATTAAGCTTAGGGTTAGGGTTAGGGTAAGGGTTAGGGTTGGGGTTAGGGTTAGGGTTAGGGTAAAGGTAAGGGTTAGTGTTAGGGTTAGGGTTAGGGTTAGGGTTAGGGTAAGGTTTAGGGTTAGGGTTAGGCTTAGGGTTGGGGTTAGGGTTAGGGTAAGCGTAAGGGTTAGGGTTAGGGTTACGGTTAGGGTTAGATTTAGGGTAAGGGTAAGGGTTAGGGTTAAGTTTAGGGTTAGGGTAAGGGTTAAGGTTAGGGTAAGGGGTTTGGTTAGGGTAAGGGTTAGGTTTAGGGTAAGGGTAAGAGTTAGGGTTAGGTTTAGGGTTGGGGTTAAGGTTAGGGTTAGGGTTAGGGTAAGGGTAAGGGTTAGGGTTAGGTTTAGGGTTAGGGGAGAGGTAAGGGTTAGGGTTAGGGTGAGGGTTAGGGTTAGGTTTAGGGGTTAGGGTTCGGGTTAGGTTTAGGGGAAGGGTTAGGGTCAGGGTTAGGGTTAGGGTTAGGTTTATGGTAAGGGTATGGGTTAGGGTTAGGGTTAGGGTTAGTGGGAAGGGTTAGTGTTAGGTTATGGTTAGGGTTGGGTTTAGGGTTAGGTTAAGTGTTAGGGTTAGTGTTAGGTTTAGATAAGGGTAGGTGTTAGGGTTAGGGTTAGGGTTAGGGTTAGTCTTAGGGTTAGGGTTAGGGTAAGTGTAAGGGTTAGGGTTAGGTTTAGGGTTTGGGTTTAGGTAAGAATTAGGGTAACGGTAAGGGTTAGTGTTAGGGTTGGGGTTAAGGTTAGGTTTAGGTTTACGGATAGGGTTAGGGTTAGAATTAGGGTAAGGGTAAGGGTAAGTGTTAGGGTTAGGGTTAGGTTTAGGGTTAGGATGAGGGTAAGGGATAGGGTTAGGGTTAGGGTTAGTGTAAGGTAAGGGTTAGGGTTATGTTTACAGTTAAGATTAGAGTTAGGGATAGGGTTAGGGTAAGGGTTAGGGTTAGGGTTAGGGTAAGGGTTAGGTTTAGGGTTAGGGTTAGGATTAGTTTTAGGTTTAGGGTAAGGGTAAGGGATAGGGATAGGGTTAGGGTTAGGGTTAGGGTTAAGGTAAGGGTTAGGGTTAGGTTTAGGGTAAGGATAAGGTTTAGGATTAGAGTTAGGTTTAGGGTTAGGGTAAAGGTAAGGGTTAGTGTTAGGGTTAGGGTTATGGAAAGGGTATGGTAAGGGTTAGGGTTAGGTTTAGGGTAAGGATAAGTTTTAGTGTTAGGGTTAGGGTTAGGGTAAGGGTAAGGGTTGGGATTAGGGTTAGGGTTAGGGTTAGGGTTAGTCTTACGGTTAGGGTTACGTTTAGGGTTAGGGTTACGGAAAGGGTAAGGGTTAGGGTTAGGTTTAGGGTAAGGTTTAGGGATAGTCTTAGCGTTAGGGTAAGGGTTAGGGTTAGGGTTAGGGTTAGCATTAATGTTAGGGTTAGAGTTAGATTAAGGGTAAGTTTTGGGGTTAAGGTTAGGGTTAGGGTAAGGGTAAGGGTTAGGGTTAGTGTTAGGGTTAGGTTTAGGGTTAGGGTTAGGGTTAGGGCAAGGTTTAGGGTTAGGGTTAGGATGAGGTTTAGGGTTAGGGTTAGGGGTTAGGGTTCGGGTTAGAGTTAGGGTTAGGGTAAGGTTTAGGGTCAGAGTTAGGTTAAGGTTAGGTTTATGGTAAGGGTATGGGTTAGGGTTATGATTAGGGTTAGGGTTAGTGGTAAGTGTTAGGGTTAGCTTTAGTGTTAGGGTAAGGGTACGATTTAGGGTTAGGGTTAGGAGTTAGGGTTAGGATGAGTGTAAGGATTAGGGTTAAAGTTAAGGTTAGGGGTTAGTGTTAGGGTAAGGGTAAGGGTTAGTATTAGGGTTAGGGGTTAGGGTTAAGGTTAGCATTAGGGTTAATTTTAGGTTTAGGGTTAAGGTAAGTGTAAGTGTTAGGGTTAGGTTTAGGGTTAGGGTTAGGGATAGGGTAAGGGTTAGGTTAGGTTTAGGGTAAGGGTAAGGTTTAGGGTTAGGTTTAGGGGTAGGTTTAATGTAAGGGTAAGGGTTAGGGTTAGGGTTAGGGTAAGGGTTAGGGTTAGGGTTACAGTTAATGTTAGGTTTAGGGTTAGGGTAAGGGTTAGGGTTAGGGTTAGGGTTAGGGTAAGGTTTAGGGTTACTCTTAGTGTTAGGGTAAGGGTTAGGGTTAGGGTTAGCATTAAGGTTAGGGTTAGGGTTAGGGTAAGGGTTAGGGTTGGGGTTAGGGTTAGGGTTAGGGTTCGGGTAAGGTTTAGGCTTAGGGTTAGGATTAGGGTTGGGTTTAGGGTTAGGGTAAGCGTAAGGGTTATGGTTAGGGTTACGGTTAGGGTTAGATTTAGGGTAAGGGTAAGGGTTAGGGTTAAGTTTAGGCTTAGGGTAAGGGTTAAGGTTAGGGTAATGGGTTTGGTTAGGGTAAGGGTTAGGTTCAGGGTAAGGGTAAGAGTTAGGGTTAGGTTTAGGGTTGGGGTTAAGGTTAGGGTTAGGGTTAGGGTAAGGGTAAGGTTTAGGGTTAGGTTTAGGGTTAGGGGAGAGGTAAGGGTTAGGGTTAGGGTGAGGGTTAGGGTTAGGGTTAGGAGTTAGGGTTCGGGTTAGGTTTAGGGGAAGGGTTAGGGTCAGGGTTAGGGTTAGGGTTAGGTTTATGGTAAGGGTATGGGTTAGGGTTAGGGTTAGGGTTAGTGGGAAGGGTTAGTGTTAGGTTATGGTTAGGGTTGGTTTTAGGGTTAGGTTAAGAGTTAGGGTTAGTGTTAGGTTTAGATAAGGGTAGGAGTTAGGGTTAGGGTTAGTCTTAGGGTTAGGATTAGGGTTAGGGTTAGGGTTAGGTTTAGGGTAAGGGTAAGGGTTAGGGTTAGGGAAGGGTAAGGGTTAGGTTAGGTTTAGGGTATGGATAAAGTTTAGGGTTAGGTTTAGGGGTAGGGTTTGGGTAAGGGTAAGGGTTAGGGTTAGGGTTAGGGTTAGGGCTAGGTTTATGGTTAGGGTTAGGGTAAGTGTAAGGGTTAGGGTTAGGTTTAGGGTTTGGGTTTAGGTAAGAGTTAGGGTGACGGTAAGGGTTAGTGTTAGGGTTGGGGTTACGGTTAGGTTTAGGTTTACGGATAGGGTTAGGGTTAGAGTTAGGGTAAGGGTAAGGGTAAGTGTTAGGGTTAGGGTTAGGTTTAGGGTTAGGATGAGGGTAAGGGATAGGGTTAGGGTTAGGGTTACGGTTAAGGTTAGGGGTAGTGTTAGGGTTAATGTTAGTGTAAGGTAAGGGTTAGGGTTATGTTTACAGTTAAGGTTAGAGTTATGGATAGGGTTAGGGTAAGGGTTAGGATTAGGGTTAGGGTAAGGGTTAGGTTTAGGGTTAGGGTTAGGATTAGTTTTAGGTTTAGGGTAAGGGTAAGGGATAGGGATAGGGTTAGGGTTAGGGTTAGGATTAAGGTAAGGGTTAGGGTTAGGTTTAGGGTAAGGATAAGGTTTAGGGTTAGAGTTAGGTTTAGGGTTAGGGTAAAGGTAAGGGTTAGTGTTAGGGTTAGGGTTATGGAAAGGGTATGGTAAGGGTTAGGGTTAGGTTTAGGGTAAGGATAAGTTTTAGTGTTAGCGTTAGGGTTAGGGTAAGGGTAAGGGTTGGGATTAGGGTTAGGGTTAGGGTTAGGGTTAGGGTTAGTCTTACGGTTAGGATTAGGTTTAGGGTTAGGGTTATGGAAAGGTAAGGGTTAGGGTTAGGTTTAGGGTAAGGTTTAGGGATAGTCTTAGGGTTAGGGTAAGGGTTAGGGTTAGGGTTAAGGTTAGCATTAATGTTAGGGTTAGGGTAAGGGTAAGGTTTGGGGTTAAGGTTAGGGTTAGGGTAAGGGTAAGGGTTAGGGTTAGGGTTAGGGTTAGGTTTAGGGTTAGGGTTAGGGTAAGGGCAAGGTTTAGTGTTAGGGTTAGGGTTAGGGTAAGGAGTAGGGTTAGGGTAAGGGTAAGGTTTAAGGTTAGGTTTATGGTTAGGGTTAGGTGTAGGGAATGGGTAAGTGTTAGGGTTAGGATTAGGGTTAGGGTAAGGATTAGGGTTATGGTTAGGGTTAGGGTAAGTGTTAGGGTTAGGGTTAGAGTTAGCATTTTGTTTAGGGTTAGGGTTAGGGTAAGGGAAAGGGTTAGGATTAGGTTTAGGGTTAGGGTTAGGGTAAGGGCAAGGTTTAGGGTTAGGTTTAGGGTAAGGGTTAGGGTTAGGGTTATGGTTAGGGTTAGGTTTAGGGTTAGTGTTAGCGTTAGGGTAAGGGTTAGGGTTAGGGATAGGGTTAGTGTTAGGGTTAGGTTTAGGGTTAGGGTTATGGTAAGGGTAAGGGTTAGGGTTAGAGTTAGGGTTAGGTTTAGAGTTAGGGTAAGGGTAAGCGTTAGGGTTAAGTTTAGGGTTAGGATTATGTTTAGGGTTAAGGAAATGTTTAGGGTTAGGGTAAGGTTTAGGGTTAGGGTTAGGTTTAGGGTTAGGTTTAGGGTAAGGGTAAGAGTTACGGTTAGATTTAGGGTTGGGTTTAAATTTATTGTTTAGGGTAAGGGTAAGGGTTAGGTTTAGGATTAGGATTAGGGGAAGGGTAAGGGTTAGAGTTAGGGTGAGGCTTAGGGTTAGGGTTAGGGGTTAGGGTTCGGGTTAGAGTTAGGGTAAGGTAAGGTTTAGGGTCAGGGTTAGGGTTAGGGTTAGGTTTATGGTAAGGGTATGGGTTAGGGTTAGGGTTAGGGTTAGGGGTAAGGGTTAGGATGAGGGTAAGGATTAGGGTTAAGGTTAAGGTTAGGGTTAGTGGTAGGGTAAGGGTAAGGGTTAGGATTAGGGTTAGGGGTTAGGGTAAGTGTTAGGATTAGGGTTAGTTTTAGGTTTAGGGTTAAGGTAAGTGTAAGTGTTAGGGTTACATTTAGTGTTAGGGTTAGTGATAGGGTAAGGGTTAGGTTAGGTTTAGGGTAAGGGTAAGGTTTAGGGTTAGGTTTAGGGGTAGGTTTAATGTAAGGGTAAGGCTTAGGATTAGGGTTAGGGTAAGGGTTAGGGTTAGGGTTATGGTTAGCATTAAGGTTAGGGTTAGGGTTATGGTAAGGGCAAGGTTTAGGGTTACGGATAAGGTTAGGGTTAGAGGATAGGGTTAGGGTTAGGGTTACGGTTAGGTTTAGTGTTAGGGTTAGGTTTAGGGTTATGGTTAGGGTAAGGGTTAGGTTTAGGGTTAGGGTTAGCATTGAGGTAAGGGTTAGGGTTAGGGTAAGGGTAAGGGTTAGGGTTAGGGTTAAGGTTAGGGTTAGAGGATAGGGTTAGGGTTAGGGTTACGGTTAGGTTTAGTGTTAGGGTTAGGTTTAGGTTTATGGTTAGGGTAAGGGTTAGGTTTAGGGTTAGGGTTAGCATTGAGGTAAGGTTTAGGGTTAGGGTAAGGGTAAGGGTTAGGGTTAGGGTTAAGGTTAGGGTTCAGGGTATGGGTTAGGGTTTGGGTTACGGTTAGGTTTAGGGTTAGGGTTAGAGTAAGGGTAAGGGTTAGGTTTAGGGTTAGGGTTAGGATTAGGTTTAGGGTTAAGGTTAGGGTAAGGGTAAGGGTTAGGGTTAGGTTAGAGTTAGGGTAAGGTTTAGGGTTAGGGTTAGGTTTAGGGTTAGTGTAAGGGTAAGGGTTAGGGTTAGGTTTAGGGTTAGGGGTTAGTTTTAGGGTTAGGGTTAGGGTTAGGGTAAGTTTTAGGGTTAGGGTTAGCGTTAGGGTTAGGGTTATGGTTAGGGTTATGGTAAGAGAAAGGGATAGGGTTAGTTTAGGTTTAGGGTTAAGGTTAGTTTGTGGGTAAGGTTTAGGGTAAGGGTTAGGTTTAGGGTTAGGGTTAGGGTTTAGGGTTAGGGTTAGGGTTAGATCTAGGGTTAGGGTAAGAGTAAGTTTTAGTGTTAGGTTTAGAGTTACATTAAGGGTAAGGGTTAGGGTTAGGGTTAGGTTTACGGTAAGGTTTAGGGTTAGGTTTAGGGTAAGGGTAAGATTTTGGGTTAGGTTTAGGTTAAGAATTAGGGTTAGGGTAAGGGTTAGGGTTAGGTTTAGGTTTGGGTTTAGTGTTAAGATTAGGGTAAGGTTAAGGGTTAGGTTTAGGGTTAGGTTTAGGGTTAGGGTTAGGGTTAGGGTTATGTTAAGGGTTAGGGTAAGGTTTAGGTTTAGGGTTAGGGTTATGTTTAGTTTTAGGTTTAGGGTAAGGGTAAGGGTTAGGGATAGGGTTAGGGTTAGGTTTAGGGTTAGGGTGAGGGTTAGGGTTAAGTTTAGGGTAAGGATAAGGTTTACGGTTAGAGTTAGGTTTAGGGTTAGGGTAAAGGTAAGGGTTAGGGTTAGGGTTAGGGTTATGGAAAGGGTAAGGTAAGGGTTAGGGTTAGGTTTAGGGTAAGGATAAGGTTTAGGGTTAGGGTTAGGGTAAGGTTTAGGGATAGTCTTAGGGTTAGGGTAAGGATTAGGGTTAGGGTTAGGGTTAGCATTAATGTTAGGGTTAGGTTTAGGGTAAGCGTAAGGTTTTGGGTTAAGTTTAGGGTTATTGTAAGGGTAAGGGTTAGGGTTAGGGTTAGGTTTAGGTTTAGGGTTAGGGTTAGGGTAAGGGCAAGGTTTAGGGTTAGGGTTAGGGTTAGGGTAAGGAGTAGGGTTAGGGTAAGGGTAAGGTTTAAGTTTAGGTTTATGGTTAGGGTTAGGGTTAGAGAAAGGGTAAGAGTTAGGGTTAGGATTAGGGTTAGGGTAAGGATTATGGTTAGGGTTAGGGTTAGGGTAAGGGTTAGGGTTAGGGTTAGCATTAAGTTTATGGTTAGGGTTAGGGTAAGGGTTAGGGATAGGTTTAGGTTTAGGGTTAGGATTAGGGTAAGGGCAAGGTTTAGGGTTAGGGTTAGGGTAAGGGTTAGGGTTAGGGTTAGGGTTACGGTTAGGGTTAGGGTTAGGGTTAGGGTAAGGGTTAGGGTTAGGGATAGGGTAAGTGTTAGGGTTAGGTTTAGGGTTAGGGTTAGGGTAAGGGTAAGGGTTAGGGTTAGGGTTAGGGTTAGGGTAAGTGTTAGGGTTAGGGCTAGGGGTAGGGTTAGCATTAAGTTTCGGGTTAGGTTTAGGGTAAGGGTTAGGTTTAGGCTTAGTTTTAGGGTAAGGGTAAGAGTTACGGTTAGGTTTAGGGTTGGGGTTAAGTTTTTTGTTAGGTTTAGGGTAAGGGTAAGGGTTAGGTTTAGGATTAGGGTTAGGGGAAGGTTAAGGGTTAGAGTTAGGGTGAGGGTTAGGGTTAGGATTAGGGGTTAGGGTTCGGGTTAGAGTTAGGGTAGGGTAAGGTTTAGGGTCAGGGTTAGGGTTAGGGTTAGGTTTATGGTAAGGGTATGGGTTAGGGTTAGGGTTAGGGTTAGGTGTAAGGGTTAGGATGAGGGTAAGGATTAGGGTTAAGATTAAGGTTAGTGGTTAGTGTTAGGGTAAGGGTAAGCGTTAGGATTAGGGTTAGGGGTTAGTGTAAGTGTTAGGATTAGGGTTAGTTTTAGGTTTAGGGTTAAGGTAAGTGTAAGTGTTAGGGTTACGTTTAGGGTTAGGGTTAGGGATAGGGTAAGGGTTAGGTTAGGTTTAGGGTAAGGGTAAGGTTTAGGGTTAGGTTTAGGGGTAGGTTTAATGTAAGGGTAAGGCTTAGGATTAGGGTTAGGGTAAGGGTTTGGGTTAGGGTTAGGGTTAATGTTAGGTTTAGGTTTAGGTTTAGGGTAAGGGTTATGGTTAGGGTTATTGTTAGCATTAAGGTTAGGGTTAGGGTAAGGGTAAGGGTTAGGGTTAGGGTTAAGGTTAGGGTTAGGGGATAGGGTTAGGGTTTGGGTTACGGTTAGGTTTTGGTTGGGTTAGGGTAAGGGTAAGGGTTAGGTTTAGGGTTAGGGTTAGGGTTAGGATTAGGTTTAGGGTTAAGGTTAGGGTAAGGGTAAGGGTTAGGGTTAGAGTTAGAGTTAGAGTAAGGTTTAGGGTTAGGGTTAGGGTTAGGGTTAGGGTTATGGTAAGGGTTAGGGTTAGGTTTAGGGTTAGGGGTTAGTTTCAGGGTTAGGGTTAGGGTTAGGGTAAGTTTTAGCATTAGGGTTAGCGTTAGGGTTAGGGTAAGGGTTAGGGTTAGGGTTAGGGTTAGTGTTAGGGTTAGGGTAAGGGTTAGGGTTAGGGTTAGGGTTAGGGTAAGGTTTAGGGATAGTCTTAGGGTTAGGGTAAGGGTTAGGGTTAGGGTTAGGGTTAGCATTAATGTTAGGGTTAGGGTTAGGGTAAGGGTAAGGTTTTGGGTTAAAGTTAGGGTTAGGGTAAGGGTAAGGGTTAGGGTTAGGGTTAGGGTTAGGTTTAGGGTTAGGGTTAGGGTAACTGCAAGGTTTAGGGTTAGGGTTAGGGTTAGGGTTAGGGTAAGGATTAGGGTTAGGGTAAGAGTAAGGTTTAAGGTTAGGTTTATGGTTAGGGTTAGGGTTAGGGAAAGGGTAAGGGTTAGGGTTAGTATCAGGGTTAGGGTAAGGTTTACGTTTAGGGTTAGGGTTAGGGTAAGGTTAGGGTTAGGGTTAGGGTTAGCATTAAGTTTAGGGTTAGGGTAAGGGAAAGGTTTAGGGTTAGGTTTAGGGTTATGGTAAGGGTTAGGGTGAGTGTTAGCGTACGGGTTAGGGTTATTGTTAGGGTTAGGGTTAGGGTTAGTTTTAGGTTTAGGGTTGGGATTAAGGTTAGGGTTAGGGTTAGGGTAAGGGTAAGTGTTAGGGTTAGGTTTAGGGTTAGGGTAAGACTTAGGTTTAGGGTTAGGGTAAGAGTTAGGTTTAGGGTTATGTATAGGGTTAGGGTTAGGGTTAGGGTTAGTTTTAGGTTTAGGGTTGAGGTTAAGGTTAGGGTTAGGATAAGGGAAAGGGTGAGGGTTAGGGTTAAGGTAAGGGTAAGGGTTAGGGGTGGGGTTAGGGTTAGGGTAAGGGTAAGGGTTAGCGTTAGGGTTAGGATTAGGTTTAGGGTTAGGGTTAGGTTTAGGGGAAGGGTTAGGTTTAGGGATGGTGTTAGGGTTAGGATTAGGGTAAGGGTAAGGGTTAGGGTTAGGGTAAGTGTTAGGTTTAGGGTTAGGGTTAGGTTTAGGGTTATGGTTAGGGTAAGGGTAAGGGTTAGTGTTAGGGTTAGTGTTAGATTTAGGGTTGAGGTTAAGTTTAGTGTTAGGGTTAGGGTAAGGGTAAGGGTTAGGGTTAGGTTTAGGGTTAGGGTAAGAGTTAGGGTTAGGGATACGATTAGGGTTAGGTTTATGGTTATGGTTAGGGTTAGGGTAAGACTATGTATTAGGGTTAGGGTTAGGGTTAGGTTTATGGTTAGGGTTAGGGTTAGGTTTAGGGTTAGGGTAAGGAGTAGGGTTAGGGTAAGGGTAAGGTTTAAGGTTAGGTTTATGGTTAGGGTTAGGGTTAGGGAAAGGGTAAGGGTTAGGGTTATTGTTAGGGTTAGGGTAAGGATTAGGGTTAGGGTTAGGGTTACGGTAAGGGTTAGGGTTAGGGTTAGGGTTAGCATTAAGTTTAGGGTTAGGGTTAGGGTAAGGAAAAGAGTTAGGGTTAGGTTTAGGGTTAGGATTAGGATAAGTGCAAGGTTTAGGGTTAGGGTTAGGGTAAGGGTTAGTGTTAGGGTTAGGGTTAGGTTTAGGGTTAGGGTTAGGGTTAGGGTAACGGTTAGGGTTAGGGATAGGGTTAGTGTTAGGGTTAGGTTTAGGGTTAGGGTTAGGGTAAGGGTAAGGGTTACGGTTAGGGTTAGGGTTAGGGTTAGAGTTAGGGTAAGGGTAAGCGTTAGGGTTAAGTTTAGGGTTAGGATTAAGTTTAGGGTTAGGGTAATATTTAGGGTTATTGTAAGGTTTAGGGTTAGGGTTAGGTTTAGGGTTAGGTTTAGGGTAAGGGTAAGAGTTACGGTTAGGTTTAGGATTGGGGTTAAGTTTATTGTTAGGTTTAGGGTAAGGGTAAGGGTTAGGTTTAGGATTAGGGTTAGGGGAAGGGTAAGGGTTAGAGTTAGGGTGAGGGTTAGTGTTAGGGTTAGGGGTTAGGGTTCGGGTTAGAGTTAGGGTAGGGTAAGGTTTAGGGTCAGGGTTAGGGTTAGGGTTAGGGTTAAGGTTAGGGTTAGGTGATAGGGTTAGGGTTAGGGTTATGGTTAGGTTTAGTGTTAGGGTTAGGTTTAGGGTTATGGTTAGGGTAAGGGTTAGGTTTAGGGTTAGGGTTAGCATTGAGGTAAGGGTTAGGGTTAGGGTAAGGGTAAGGGTTAGGGTTAGGGTTAAGGTTAGGGTTAGGGTTTAGGGTTAGAGTTTGGGTTATGGTTAGGTTTAGGGTTGGGTTAGGGTAAGGGTAAGGGTTAGTTTTAGGGTTACGGTTAGGAGTAGGTTTAGGGTTACGGTTAGGGTAAGGGTAAGGGTTAGGGTTAGAGTTAGAGTTAGAGTAAGGTTTAGAGTTAGGGTTAGGGTTAGGGTAATGGTAAGGGTTAGGGTTAGGTTTAGGGTTAGGGGTTTCTTTCAGGGTTAGGGTTAGGGTTAGGGTAAGTTTTAGCTTTAGGGTTAGCGTTAGGGTTAGGGTAAGGGTTAGGGTTAGGGTTAGGGTTAGTGTTAGGGTTAGGTTAAGGTTTAGGGTTAGGGTTAGGGTTAGGGTAAGTTTTAGAGATAGTCTTAGGGTTAGGGTAAGGGTTAGGGTTAGGGTTAGGGTTAGCATTAATGTTAGGGTTAGGGTTAGGGTAAGGGTAAGTTTTGGGGTTAAAGTTAGGGTTAGGGTAAGGGTAAGGGTTAGGGTTAGGGTTAGGGTTAGGGTTAGGTTTAGGGTTAGGGTTAGGGTAAGGGCAAGGTTTAGGGTTAGGTTTAGGGTTAGGGTTAGGGTAAGGATTAGGGTTAGAGTAAGAGTAAGGTTTAAGGTTAGGTTTATGGTTAGGGTTAGGGTTAGGGAAAGGCTAAGGGTTAGGGTTAGTATTAGGGTTAGTGTAAGGATTACGTTTAGGGTTAGGGTTAGGGTAAGGTTAGGGTTAGGGTTAGCATTAAGTTTAGGGTTATGGTTAGGATAAGGGAAAGGTTTAGGGTTAGGTTTAGGGTTAGGGTAAGGGTTAGGGTGAGTGTTAGCATAAGGGTTAGGGTTATTGTTAGGGTTAGGGTTAGGGTTAGGGTTAGTTTTAGGTTTAGGGTTGGGGTTAAGGTTAGGGTTAGGTTTAGGGTAAGGGTAAGTGTTAGGGTTAGGTTTAGGGTTAGGGTAAGAGTTAGGTTTAGGGTTAGGGTAAGAGTTAGGTTTAGGGTTATATATAGGGTTAGGATTAGGGTTAGGGTTAGTTTTAGGTTTAGGGTTGAGGTTAAGGTTAGGGTTAGGGTAAGGGTAAGGGTGAGGGTTAGGGTTAAGGTAAGGGTAAGGGTTAGGTGTAGGGTTAGGGTTAGGGTAAGGGTAAGTGTTAGCGTTAGGGTTAGGATTAGGTTTAGGGTTAGGGTTAGGTTTAGGGGAAGGGTTAGGTTTAGGGTTGGTGTTAGGGTTAGGATTAGGGTAAGGGTAAGGGTTAGGGTTAGGGTAAGTGTTAGGTTTAGGGTTAGGGTTAGGTTTAGGGTTATGGTTAGGGTAAGGGTAAGGGTTAGTGTTAGGGTTAGTGCTAGATTTAGGGTTGAGGTTAAGTTTAGGGTTAGGGTTAGGGTAGGGTAAGGGTTAGGGTTAGGTTTAGGGTTAGGGTAAGAGTTAGGGTTAGGGATACGATTAGGGTTAGGTTTATGGTTATGGTTAGGGTTAGGGTAAGACTATGTATTAGGGTTAGGGTTAGGGTTAGGGTTAAGGTTAGGGTTAGGGCATAGAGTTAGGGTTAGGGTTACGGTTAGGTTTAGTGTTAGGGTTAGGTTTAGGGTTAGGGTTAGGGTAAGGGTTAGGTTTAGGGTTAGGGTTCGCATTGTGGTAAGGGTTAGGGTTAGGGTAATGGTAAGGGTTAGGGTTAAGGTTAAGGTTAGGGTTAGTGGTTAGGGTTAGGGTTTGGGTTACGGTTAGGTTTAGGGTTAGGGTTAGGGTAAGGGTAAGGGTTAGGTTTAGGGTTAGGGTTAGGATTAGTTTTAGGGTTAAGGTTAGGGTAAGGGTAAGGCTTAGGGTTAGAGTTAGAGTTAAGGTAAGGTTTAGGGTTAGGGTTAGGGTTAGAGTTAGGGTTAGGTTCAGGGTAAGGTTAAGGGTTAGGGTTAGGTTTAGGGTTAGGGTTTAGATTTAGGGTTAGGGTTAGGGTTAGGGTAAGTTTTAGGGTTAGGGTTAGCGTTAGGGTTAGGGTAAGGGTTAGGGTTAGGGTTAGTGTTAGTGTTAGGGTTAGGGTAAATGTTAGGGTTAGGGTTAGGGTTAGGGTTAGGGTAAGGGTTATGGTTAGGGTTATGGTAAAAGAAAGGGATAGGGTTAGATTAGGGTTAGGGTTAAGGTTAGTTTGTGGGTTAGGTTTAGGGTAAGGGTTAGGTTTAGGGTTAGGGTTAGGGTTTAGGGTTAGTGTTACGGTTAGATGTAGGGTTAGGATAAGGGTAAGGTTTAGTGTTAGGGTTAGAGTTAGAGTTAAGGTAAGGGTAAGGGTTAGGGTTAGTGTTAGGGTTAGGTTTACGGTAATGTTTAAGGTTAGGTTTAGGGTAAGGGTAAGTTTTAGGGTTAGGTTTAGGTTAAGAGTTAGGGTTAGGGTAAGGGTTAGGGTTAGGTTTAGGGTTGGGTTTAGTGTTAAGGTTAGGGTAAGGTTAAGGGTTAGGTTTAGGGTTAGGTTTAGGGTTAGGGTTAGGGTTAGGGTTATGGTAAGGGTTAGGGT
>JANJXV010000086.1:857500-897500 GCA_024803745.1 Megascapheus bottae
GGGTTAGGGTTAGGGTTAGGGTTAGGGTTAGGTTTAGGGTAAAGGTAAGGGTTAGGGTTAGTGTTAGGGTTAGGGTAATGGTTAGGGTTAGGGTTAGAGTTAGGTTTAGGGTTATTGTTAGGGTAAGAGTAAGGGTTAGGGTTAGGGTTAGGTTTAGGGTTAGGGTAATGGTTAGGGTTAGGATTAGGGTAAAGGTTAGGGTTAGGGTTAGGGTTAGGTTTAGGGGTAGGGTTAGGGTAAGGGAAAGGTTAGAGTTAGGGTTAGGGTTAGGTTTAGAGTTAAGTTAAGGGTTTGGGTTAGGGTTAGGATTAGGGATAGGGTAAGGGTTAGGGTTAGGGTTAGGGTTAGGTTTAGGGTTGGGGTTAAGGTTAGGGTTAGGGTTAGGGTAAAGGTAAGGTTTAGGGTTAGGGTTAGGGTTAGGGCAAGGTTAGGGTTAGGATTAGGGTTAGGGTGAGCATTAGGGTTAGGGTTAGGGTTAGGGGTTAGGGTTAGGGTAGGGTTGGGGAAAGCGTTAGGGTTAGGGTTAGGGTTAGGTAAGGGTAAGTGTTAGGGTTAGGGTTAGTGTTAGGGTTAGGGTTTAGGATTAGCGTTAGGGTTAGGGTAAGGGTAAGGGTTAGGGTTAGGGTTAGGGTTTAGGGTTAGGGTTAGGGTAAGTTTAGGGTAAGGGTTAGGGTTATGGTAAGGTTAGGGATAGGGTTAGGGTTAGAGATAGGTTTAGGGTCATTGTTAGGGTAAGGGTAAGGGTTAGGCTTAGGGTTAGGGTTAGGTTTAGGTTTAGGGTTAGGGTAAGGGTTAGGGTTAGGGTTAGGATTAGGGTAAGGGTAAGGTTTAGAGTTAGGGTTAGGGTTAGGGTTAGGGGTTAGGGTTAGTGTTAGGTTTAGTGTTAGGGTAAGGGTTAGGGTTAGGGTAAGGGTTAGGTAAGGGTAAGTGTTAGGGTTAGGGTTAGGGTTAGGGTTAGTGTTTAGGATTAGGTTTAGGGTTAGGGGAAGGGTTATGGTAAGGGTAAGTGTGAGGGTTAGGTTTAGTGTTAGGGTTAGGGTTAGAGTTAGTGTAAGAGTTAGTGTTAGGGTTAGTGTTAGGTTTAGGGTTAAGTTAGGGTGAGACTTAGGGTAAGGGTAAGGGTTAGGGTTAGTGTTATGGTTAGGCTTAGGGGTTAGGGGTTAGGGTTAGGGTTTGGTTTAGGTTTAGGGTAAGGGTAAGGTTTAGGATTAGGGGTAGGGTTAGGGGTTAGGGTGAGGGTTAGGGTTAGGGTTAAGGCAAGGGTAAGTGTTAGGGTTGGAGTTAGGGTTAGGGTAAGCGTTAGGGTTAGTTATAGGTAAGAGTAAGGTTTAGTGTTAGGGTTAGGATTAGGGTTAGTTGTAGGGTAAGGGTAAGGGTTAGGGATAGGGTTAGGGGTAGGTTTGGAGTTAGGATTAAGATAAGGGTAAGGGTTAGGGTTAGGGTTAGGTTCAGGGTTAGGGTTACGGTTAGGATTAGGGTACGGGTAATGGTTAGGGTTAAGGTTAGGTTTAGGGTTAGGATTAGGGATAGGGTTACTGTGAGGGGTAGGGTTAGGGTTAGGGATAGGGTTAGTGTTAGGGTTAGGGTGAGGGTTAGGGTTATTTTAGGGTTAGGTTTAGGGTTAGGGTTAGGGTTAGGGTAAGGGTAAGTGTTGGGTTAGGTTTAGGGTTAGGTTTAGAGTTAGGATAAGGGTAAGGGCTAGGCTTAGGGTTAGGTTTAGGGGTTAGGGATGGGGTTAGGGTTACGGTAAGGGTAAGGGTTAGGGTTAGGATTAAGGTTAGGGTTAGAGTAGGGTTTAGGGTTAGGTTTAGGGTAATGGTAAGTGTTAAAATTAGGGTTAAGGTTAGGGTGTTGGTTAGTTTGGGGTTAGGGTTAGGATAAGGGTAAGGTGTAGGTTTAGGGTTAGGGTTAGGGTTAGTGTAAGGGTAAGGGTTAGGGTTAAGGTTAGGGTTATTGTTAGGATTGTGGTTAGGGGAATTGTTAGGGTTATGGTAAGGTTTAGGGTTAGGGTTAGGGTTAGGGTTAGAGTAAGGGTTAGGGTTAGGGTTAGGGTTAGGGTTAGGGTTAGGGTAAGGGTTAGGTTTAGGGTTAGGGTAAGGGTTAGGGTTAGGTTTAGTGTAAGGATAATGTTTAGGGTTAGGGTTAGGGTTAGGTTTAGGATAAGGGATAGGTTTAGGGTTAGGTTTAGGGAAAGGGTAAGGGTTAGGGTTAGGGTTAAGGTAAGGATTATGGTTAGTCTTAGGGTTAGGGTAAGGGTTAGGGTTAGTTTAGGGTTAGGTTTATGGTTAGGGTTAGGGTAAGGATAAGGGTTAGGGTTAAGGTTAGTGTTAGGGTTAGGGTTAAGGTTACGGTTAGGTTTAAGGTAAGGGTAAGGGTTACGGTTAGGGTTAGGGTTATGGTTAGGGGTTAGGGTTAGGGTTAGAGCTAGGGTTAGTGTAGGGGTAAGGTTTAGGGTTAGGTTTAGGGTTAGGGTTAGGGTTAAGGTAAGTGTAAGGTTTAGGGTTAGGGTTACGGTTATGGTTAGGGTTAAGGTAAGGGTTAAGTTTAGGTTTACGGTAAGGGGAAGGTTTAGGGTTAGGGTTAGGGTTAGAGTTAGGGTTAAGGTAAGGGTTAGGGATAGGGTTAGGATTTGGGTAAGGGAAAGGTTTGGGGTTAGGTTTAGGGTTAGGCTTAGAGAAAGGGTAAGGTTTAGGGTTAGGATTAGGGTTAGGGTAAGGGTTAAGGTTAGGGTTAGGGTTAGCATTAAGTTTAGGGTTAGGGTTAGGGTAACGGAAAGGGTTAGCGTTAGGGTTAGGGTTAGGGTTAGGTTTAGGGTAAAGGTAAGGGTTAGGGTTAGTGTTAGGGGTAGGGTAATGTTTAGGGTTAGGTTAGAGTTAGGTTTAGGGTTATTGTTAGGGTAAGGGTAAGGGTTAGGGTTAGGGTTAGGTTTAGGGTTAGGGTAATGGTTAGGGTTAGGATTAGGGTAAAGGTTAGGGTTAGGGTTAGGGTTAGGTTTAGGGGTAGGGTTAGGGTAAGGGAAAGGTTAGGTTTAGGGTTAGGGTTAGGTTTAGAGTTAAGTTAAGGGTTTGGGTTAGGGTTAGGATTAGGGATAGGGTAAGGGTTAGGGTTAGGGTTAGGGTTAGGTTTATGGTTAGGGTTAGGGTAAGGGTAAGGTTTAGGGTTAGGGTTAGGTTTAGGGTTGGGGTTAAGGTTAGGGTTAGGGTTAGGGTAAAGGTAAGGTTTAGGGTTAGGGTTAGGGTTAGGGCAAAGTTAGGGTTAGGATTAGGGTTAGGGTGAGCATTAGGGATAGGGTTAGGGTTAGGGGTTAGGGTTAGGGTAGGGTTGGGGAAAGCGTTAGGGTTAGGGTTAGGGTTAGGTAAGGGTAAGTGTTAGGGTTAGGGTTAGTGTTAGGGTTAGGGTTTAGGATTAGCGTTAGGGTTAGGGTAAGGGTAAGGGTTAGGGTTAGGGTTAGGGTTTAGGGTTAGGGTTAGGGTAAGGTTAAGGTAAGGGTTAGGGTTAGGGTAAGGTTAGGGATAGGGTTAGGGTTAGAGTTTGGTTTAGGGTCATTGTTAGGGTAAGGGTAAGTGTTAGGGTTAGGGTTAGGGTTAGGGTTAGGTTTAGGGTTAGGGTAAGGGTTAGGGTTAGGGTTAGGATTAGGGTAAGGGTAAGGGTTAGAGTTAGGGTTAGGGTTAGGGTTAGGGTTTAGGGTTAGTGTTAGGTTTAGTGTTAGGGTAAGGGTTAGGGTTAGGGTAAGGGTTAGGTAAGGGTAAGTGTTAGGGTTAGGATTAGGGTTAGTGTTTAGGATTAGGTTTAGGGTTAGGGGAAGGGTTATGGTAAGGGTAAGTGTGAGGGTTAGGTTTAGGGTTAGGGTTAGGTTTAGATTTAGTGTAAGAGTTAGTGTTAGGGTTAGTGTTAGGGTTAGGGTTTAGTTAGGGTGAGACTTAGGGTAAGGGTAAGGGTTAGGGTTAGTGTTATGGTTAGGGTTAGAGGTTAGGGGTTAGGGTTAGGGTTTGGTTTAGGTTTAGGGTAAAGGTAAGGTTTAGGATTAGGGGTAGGGTTAGGGGTTAGGGTTAGGGTTAGGGTTAAGGTAAGGGTAAGTTTTAGGGTTGGGGTTAGGGTTAGGGTAAGCGTTAGGGTTAGATATAGGTAAGAGTAAGGTTTAGTGTTAGGGTTAGGATTAGGGTTAGTTGTAGGGTAAGGGTAAGGGTTAGGGATCGGGTTAGGGGTAGGTTTGGAGTTAGGATTAAGATAAGGGTAAGGGTTAGGGTTAGGGTTAGGTTCAGGGTTAGGGTTACGGTTAGGATTAGGGTACGGGTAAGGGTTAGGGTTAAGGTTAGGTTTAGGGTTAGGATTAGGGATAGGGTTAGGGTGAGGGGTAGGGTTAGGGTTAGGGATAGGGTTAGGATTAGGGTTAGGGTGAGGGTTAGGGTTAGGGTTAGGGTTAGGTTTAGGGTTAGGGTTAGGGTTAGGGTAAGGGTAAGTGTTGGGTTTAGGTTTGGGTTTAGGTTTAGGGTTAGGATAAGGGTAAGGGTTAGGGTTAGGGTTAGGTTTAGGGGTTAGGATTGGGGTTAGGGTTACGGTAAGGGTAAGGGTTAGGGTTAGGGTTAGGGTTAGGGTTAGAGTAGGGTTTAGGGTTAGGTTTAGGGTAATGGTAAGTGTTAAATTTAGGGTTAAGGTTAGGGTGTTGGTTAGTTTGGGGTTAGGGTTAGGATAAGGGTAAGATTTAGGTTTAGGGTTAGGGTTAGGGTTAGTGTAAGGGTAAGGGTTAGGGTTAAGGTTAGGGTTATTGTTAGGATTGTGGTTAGGGTAATTGTTAGGGTTATGGTAAGGTTTAGGGTTAGGGTTAGGGTTAGGGTTAGAGTAAGGGTTAGGGTTAGGGTTAGGGTTAGGGTAAGGGTTAGGTTTAGGGTTAGGGTAAGTGTTAGGGTTAGGTTTAGTGTAAGGATAATGTTTAGGGTTAGAGTTAGGGTTAGGGTTAGGGTTAGGGTAAGGGTTAAGTTTAGGGTTAGGGTTAGGGAAAGGGTTAGGGTTAGGGTTAGGGTTAAGGTAAGGATTAGGGTTAGTCTTAGGGTTAGGGTAAGGGTTAGGGTTAGTTTAGGGTTAGGTTTATGGTTAGGGTTAGGGTAAGGATAAGGGTTAGGGTTAGGGTTAGTGTTAGGGTTAGGGTTAAGGTTATGGTTAGGTTTAAGGTAAGGGTAAGGGTTAGGGTTAGGGTTAGGGTTATGGTTAGGGGTTATGTTAGGGTTAGAGCTAGGGTTAGTGTAGGGGTAAGGTTTAGGGTTAGGTTTAGGGTTAGGGTTAGGGTTAAGGTAAGTGTAAGGTTTAGGGTTAGGGTTACGGTTATGGTTAGGGTTAAGGGTTAGGGTTAGGTTTAGGGATAGTGTTAGGCTTAGGTAAAGGGTAAGGGTTAGGGTTAGTGTTAGGGTTAGGGTTAGCATTAAGGTTAGGGTTAGGGTTAGGGTAAGGGTTAGGGTTAGGGTTAGGGTTAGGGTAAGTGTTAGGGTTAGGGCTAGTGTTAGGGTTAGGTTTAGGGTTAGGCATAGGGTTAGTGTAAGGGAAAGTGTTAGGGTTAGGGTTAGGGTTTGTTTTGAAGTTAGATAAGGGTAAGGGATAGGGTTAGGCTTAGGGTTAGGGGTTAGGGTTAGGGTAAGGGTTAGGGTTAGGGTTAGAGTTAGGTTTAGCTTTAGTGTTAGGGGTAGGGTAAGGATAAGGTTTAGGGTTAGGTTTAGGGTTAGGGTTATATGTTAGCGTTAGGGTTAGGGTTAGGGTAAGGGTAAGGGTTAGGGTTAGGGTAAGGGTTAGGGTTAGGGTTAGGGTTAGGGTAAGGGTTAGGGTTAGGTGTTAGGGTTAGCGTTAGGGTAAGGGTTAGGGTTAGGGTTAGGGATAGGGTTAGGGTAAGGGTTAGGGTTAGGGATAGGTGTTAGGGTTAGGGTTAGGGTTAGCATTAAGTTTAGGGTTAGGGTTAGGGTTAGGCTAAGGGTAAGGGTTAGGGTTAGGGTTAGGGTTAGGGTTAGGGTTTAGGGTTAGGGTTAGTGTTAGATTTAGGGTTAGGGTAAGGGTAAGGTTTAGGATTAGGGTTAGGTTAGGGGTTATGGTTAGGGTTAGGGTTAGGGTTAAGGTAAGGGTAAGTGTTAGGGTTAGGGTTAGGCTTAGGGTTAGGGTAAGCGTTTGGGTTAGTTTTAGGTAAGAGTAAGGTTTAGGGTTAGGGTTAGGATTAGGGTTCGGTGTAGGGTAAGGGTACGGGTTAGGGTTAGGATTAGGGTGAGGTTCAGGGTTAGGGTTACGGTTAGGGTTAGGGTAAGGGTAAGTTTAGGGTAAAAATTAGGTTTAGGGTTAGGTTTAGGGATAGGATTAGGGTATGGGTTAGGGTTAGGGTAGGGTTAGGTTTAGGTTTAGGTTTAGGTTTTGGGTTATGGTTAGGGTAAGGTAAAGGTTAGGGTTAAGGTTAGAGTTAGGGTAAGGTAAAGGTTAGGGTTAAGATTAGGGTTAGGGTTAGGGATAGGCTTAGGGATAGGGTTAGTGTTAGGGTTAGGGTTTGTTTTGAAGTTAGGATAAGGGTAAGGGACAAGGTTATGCTTAGGGTTAGTGGTTAGGGTTAGGGTTAGGGTTAGGGTAAGGGTAAGTGTTAGCGTTAGGGTTAGGGTTAGGGATAGGGTTAGTGTTAGGGTAAAGGTTAGGGTTAGGGTTAGGGTTAGGGTAAGGTAAAGGTTAGGGTTAAGGTTAGGGTTAGGGTTAGGGATAGGTTTAGGGTAAGGGTTAGGGTTAGGGTAAGTGTTAGGTTAGAATTAGGGTTAGGTTTAGGGTTAGGGTTAGGGTAAGGGTTAGGGATAGAGTTAGGGTTTCATTTAGGGTTAGGGTTAGGGTAAGGGATAGGGTTAGGGTTAGGGTAAAGGTTAGGGTTATGGTAAAGGTTAGGGTTAGGGTTAGGGTGAGGGTTACGGTAAGGGTTAGGTTTAGGGTTAGTGTTAGCATTAAGGTTAGGGTTAGGTTTAGGGTAAGGGTTAGGGTTAAGGTTAGGGTTAGGGTTAGCATTAAGCTTAGGGTTAGGTTTAGAGTAAAGGTAAGGGTTAGGGTTAGGATTTGGGTTAGGGTTAGGGGTTAGGGTTAAGATTATGGTTTGGTTTAGTTTTAGGGTTAGGGTTAGGGTAAGGGTAAGGGTTAGGGTTAGGGTTAGGGTTAGGTTTAGGGTAAGGGTTAGGGTTAGGGTTAGGGTTAGGGTTAGATTTAGGGTAAGGGTTAGGGTTAGGATTAGGGTTAGGTTCAGGGTTAGCATTGATGCTATGTTTAGGTTTAGGGTAAGGGTAAGGTTTAGGGTTAGGGTTAGATTTAGGGTTAGGGTTAGGCGTAGGGTTAGGGTTATGTTTAGGGTTAGGGTTAGGGTAAGGGTAATGGTTAGGGTTAGTGTTAGTGTTAGTGTTAGGGTTAGGGTAAGGGTTAGGGTTAGGGATAGGTAAGGGTTAGGGTTAAGGTTAGGTGTTAGGGTTAGGTTTAGGGTTAGAGTTAGGGTAAGGCATAGGGTTTGGGTTAGGTTTAGGGTAAGGGTAAGGGTTAGGTTTAGGGGTTATGGTTAGGGTTAGGGTTAGGGTAAGGGTTATGGTTAGTGTTAGTGTTAGTGTTAGGGTTAGGGTAAGAGTTAGGATTAGGGTTAGCGTAAGCTTTAGGGTTATGGTTACGTGTTAGGTTTAGGGTTAGGGTTAGAGTTAGAGTAAGGGTTAGGGTTAGGGTAAGGGTAAGTGTTAGGGTTAGGGTTAGGGTTAGGGTAAGGGTTAGGGTAAGGGGTTATGGTTAGGGTTAGTGTAAGGGTTAGGGTTAGGGTTTGGGTTAGGTTTAGGGTTAGGATTAGGGTTAGGGTTAGTGTAAGCGTTAGTGTTAGGATTAGTGTTAGGATTAGGCTTAACTTAGGTTTTGGGTTATTGTAATGTTAAGGGTTAGGGTTAGGGTTATGGTTAGGCTTAGGGGTTAGGGTTAGGGTTAAGGTAAGGGTAAGTGTTAGGTTTAATATTAGGGTTAGGGTAAGCTTTAGGGTCAGTTTTAGGTAAGAGTAAGGTTTAGGGTTAGGGTTAGGTTTAGGGTTCGGTGTAGGGTAAGGGTAAGGGTTAGGGTTAGAGTTAGGGTTAGGTTTGGGGTTAGGGTTAGGCTTAGGGTTAAAGAAAGGGTGAGGGTTAGGGAAGGGTTAGGGTTAGGTTTAGGTTTAGGGTAAGGATTAGGGTTAGGGTTAGGGTTAGGGTTAGGTTTAGGCTTAGGCTTAGGGTTAGGGTAAGGGAAAGTGTTAGGGTTAGGGTTAGGGTTTGTTTTGAAGTTAGGATAAGGGTAAGGGATAGGGTTAGGCTTAGGGTTAGGGGTTAGGGTTAGGGTTAGGGTAAGAGTAAGGGTTAGGGTTAGGGTTAGGTTTAGGGTTAGGGTTAGTGTTAGGGTAAAACTTAGGGTTAGGATTAGGGTTTTGGTTAGGGTAAAGTAAGGGTTAGGTTTAGGGTTAGGGTTAGGGTTAGGGTTAGGGTAAGGGAAAGTGTTAGGGTTCGGGTTAGGGTTTGTTTTGAAGTTAGGATAAGGGTAAGGGATAGGGTTAGGCTTAGGGTTAGTGGTTAGGGTTAGGGTTAGGGTAAGGGGAAGTGTTAGCATTAGTGTTAGGGTTAGGGTTAGGGATAGGGTTAGTGTTAGGGTAAAGGTTAGGGTTAGGGTTAGGGTTAGGATAAGGTAAGGGTTAGGGTTAAGTTTAGGGTTAGGGTTAGGGATAGGGTAAGGGTAAAGGTTAGGGTTAGGGTAAGGGTTAGGCTAGGATTAGGGTTAGGTTTAGGGTTAGGATTAGGGTAAGGGTTAGGGATAGAGTTAGGGTTTCAGTTAGGGTTAGGGTTAGGGTAAGGGTTAGAGTTAGGGTTAGGGTTAGGGTAAAGGTTAGGGTTAGGGTAAGGGTGAGGGTTAGGGTAAGGGTTAGGTTTAGGGTTAGTGTTAGCATTAAGGTTAGGGTTAGGTTTAGGGTAAGGGTTAGGGTTAAGTTTAGGGTTAGGGTTAGCATTAAGTTTAGGGTTAGGTTTAGAGTAAGGGTAAGGTTTAGGGTTAGGATTTGGGTTAGGGTTAGGGGTTAGGGTTAAGATTAGGGTTTGGTTTAGTTTTAGGGTTAGGGTTAGGGTAAGGGTAAGGGTAAGGGTAAGGGTTAGGGTTAGGTTTAGGGTAAGGGTTAGGGTTAGGGTTAGGGTTAGGTTTAGATTTAGTGTAAGGGTTAGGGTTAGGATTAGGGTTAGGTTCAGGGTTAGCATTAAGGTTATGTTTAGGTTTAGGGTAAGGGTAAGGGTTAGGGTTAGGGTTAGAATTAGGGTTAGGGTTAGGGGTAGGGTTAGGGTTATGTTTAGGGTTAGGGTAAGGGTAATGGTTAGGGTTATGTTTAGGGTTAGGGTTAGGGTAAGGGTAATGGTTAGGGTTGGTGTTAATGTTAGGGTTATGGTTAGGGTAAGGGTTAGAGTTAGGGATAGGGTAAGGGTTATTGTTAAGGTTAGGTGTTAGGGTTAGGTTTAGGGTTAGAGTTAGGGTAAGGGTTAGGGTTAGGGTTAGGGTTAGGGTAAGGGTTAGGGTTAGGGGTTAGGGTTAGGGTTAGGGATAGGGATAGAGGTTAGGGTTAGGTTTAGGGTTAGGGTTATCATTAAGGTTAGGGTTAGGGTTAGGGTTAGGGTAAATGTAAGGGTTAGTGTTAGGGTTAGGGTTAGGGTTAGGGTAAGAGTTAGGGTTAGGGTTAGGGTTAGGGTAAGGTTTAGGGTTATGGTTAGGTTTTAGGGTTAGGTTTAGGGTTAGAGTTAGGGTAAGGGTTAGGGTTAGGGTAAGGGTAAGGGTTAGGTTTAGGGTTAGGGTTAGGGTAAGGGTTAGGGAAAGGGGTTAGGGTTAGGGTTAGTGTAAGGGTTAGGGTTAGGGTTTGGGTCAGGTTTAGGGTTAGGATTAGGGTTAGGGTTAGTGTAAGAGTTAGTGTTAGGGTTAGTGTTAGGGTTAGGCTTAACTTAGGGTTAGAGTTATTGTAATGGTAAAGATTAGGGTTAGGGTTATGGTTATTCTTAGGGGTTAGGGTTAGGGTTAAGCTAAGGGTAAGTGTTAGGGTTAATGTTAGGGTTAGGGTAAGCGTTAGGGTTACTTTTAGGTAAGAGTAAGGTTTAGGGTTAGGGTTAGGATTAGGGTTCGGTGTAGGGTAAGGATAAGGGTTAGGGTTAGGGTTAGGGTTAGGTTTGGGGTTAGGGTTAAGATAAGGGTAAGGGTTAGGTTTAGGGTTAGGTTCAGGGTTAGGGTTAGGGTTAGGGTTACGGTTAGGGTTAGGGTTAGGTTTTAGGGTTATGGTTAGAGTTAGGGTAAGAGTTAGGGTTAGGCTTAGGGTTAAGGAAAGGTTAAGGGTTAGGTAAGGGTTAGGGTTAGGGTTAGGGTTAGGGTAAGGATTAGGGTTAGGGTTAGATTTAGGGTTAGGTTTAGGCTTAGGCTTAGGGTTAGGGTAAAACTTAGGGTTAGGGTTAGGGTTTTGGTTAGGGTAAAGTAAGGGTTAGGTTTAGGGTTAGGTTTAGGGTTAGGGTAAGGGAAAGTGTTAGGGTTCGGGTTAGGGTTTGTTTTGAAGTTAGGATAAGGGTAAGGGATAGGGTTAGGCTTAGGGATAGTGATTAGGGTTAGAGTTAGGGTAAGGGGAAGTGTTAGCGTTAGGGTTAGGGTTAGGGATAGGGTTAGTGTTAGGGTAAAGGTTAGGTTTAGGGTTAGGGTTAGGGTAAGGGTTAGGGATAGAGTTACGGTTTCAGTTAGGGTTAGGGTTAGGGTAAGGGTTAGGGTTAGGTTTAGGGTTAGGGTAAAGGTTAGGGTTAGGGTAAAGGTTAGGGTTAGGGTTAGGGTGAGGGTTAGGGTAAGGGTTAGGTTTAGGGTTAGTGTTAGCATTAAGGTTAGGGTTAGGTTTAGGGTAAGGGTTAGGGTTAAGTTTAGGGTTAGGGTTAGCATTAAGTTTAGGGTTAGGTTTAGAGTAAGGGTAAGGGTTAGGGTTAGGATTTATGTTAGGGTTAGGGGTTAGGGTTAAGATTAGGGTTTGGTTTAGTTTTAGGGTTAGGGTTAGAGTAAGGGTAAGGGTAAGGGTTAGGGTTAGGTTTAGGGTTAGGTTTAGGGTAAGGGTTAGAGTTAGGGTCAGGGTTAGATTTAGGGTAAGGGTTAGAGTTAGGATTAGGGTTAGGTTCAGGGTTAGCATTAAGGTTATGTTTAGGTTTAGGGTAAGGCTAAGGGTTAGGGTTAGGGTTAGAATAAGGTTTAGGATTAGGGGTAGGGTTAGGGTTATGTTTAGGGTTAGGGTTAGGGTAAGGGTAATGGTTAGGGTTAGTGTAAGTGTTAGGGTTAGGGTTAGGATAAGGGTTAGGGTTAGGGATAGTGTAATGGTTAGGGTTAAGGTTAGGTGTTAGGGTTAGGTTTAGGGTTAGAGTTAGGGTAAGGGTTAGGGTTAGGGTTAGGGTTAGGGTAAGGGTTAGGGTTAGGTTTAGGGTAAGGGTAAGGGTTAGGGTTAGGGTAAGGGTTAGGGTAAGGGGTTAGAGTTATTGTAAGGGTAAGGGTTAGGGTTAGGGTTATGGTTAGGCTTAGGGGTTAGGGTTAGGGTTAAGGTAAGGGTAAGTGTTTGGGTTAATGTTAGGGTTAGGGTAAGCGTTAGGGTTAGTTTTAGGTAAGAGTAAGGTTTAGTTTTAGGGTTAGCATTACGGTTCTGTGTAGGGTAAGGGTAAGAGTTAGGGTTAGGGTTAGGGTTAGGGTTAGGGTTAGGTTTGGGGTTAGGGTTCAGATTAGGGTAAGGGTTAGGTTTAGAGTTAGGTTCAGGGTTATGGTTAGGGTTAGGGTTAGGTTTAGGGTTTCGGTTAGGGTTAGGTTTTAGGGTTAGGGGTAGGGTTAGGGTTAGGGTAAGGGTTAGGGTTAGGGTTAGGGTTAAGGAAAGGGTATTGGTTAGGGTAAGGGTTAGGGTTAGGGTTAGGGTAAGGTTTAGGGTTAGGGTTAGGTTTAGGGTTAGGCTTAGGGTTAAGGTAAGGGAAAGTGTTAGGGTTAGGGTTAGGGTTTGTTTTGAAGTTAGGATAAGGGTAAGGGATAGGGTTAGGCTTAGGGTTATGGGTTAGGGTTAGGGTAAGATTAAGGGTTAGGGTTAGGGTTAGATTTAGGGTTAGGGTTAGGGTTAATGTTAGGTTAAAGCTTAGGGTTAGGGTTAGGGTTTTGGTTAGGGTAAGGTAAGGGTTAGGTTTAGGGTTAGGGTTAGGGTAAGGGTTAGGTTTAGAGTTAGGGTAAGGGTTAGGGTTAGGGTTAGGGATAGGGAAAGGGTAAGGGTTAGGGTTAGGGTCAGCATTATTCTAAGGATTAGGGTTAGGGTTAGGATAAGTGTTACGGTCAGGGTTAGGTTTAGGGTTAGCATTAAGGTTAGGGTTAGTGTTAGGGTAAGGGTAAGGGTTAGAGTTATTGTTAGGGTTAGGGTTAGGATTAGGGGTTAGGGTTAGGGTTAGTGTTAGGGATAGGTTTACGGTTAGGGTCAGGGTAAGGGTAACGTTTACGGTCAGTTTTGAGGTTAGGATAAGGGTAAGGGTTAGGGTTAGGGTTAGGGGTTAGGGTTACGGTTAGGGTTAGGTTTAGGGTTTCGGTTAGTGTTAGGGATAGGGTAAGGGTTAGGGTAGGGTTAGGGTTAGGGTAAAGGTTAGGGTTAGGGTTAGCATTAGGTTTGTGTAAAAGTTAGGGTTAGGGTTAGCGTGAGCTTTTGGGTAAGGGTTAGGTTTAGGGTTAGGGTTAGCATTAAGGTTAGGGTTAGGGTTAGAGTAAGGGTAAGGGTTAGGTTTAGGGTTAGGGTTAGGGTCACGGGTTAGGGTTAGGGTAACGTTTAGGTTTAGGGTTAGGGTTAGGGTGAGAGTTAGGTTTTGGGTTAGGGTTAGGGTTAGGGTTAGGGTTAGGGTTTGTTTTGAAGTTAGGATAAGGGTAAGGGATAGGGTATGGGTTAGGGTTAGGGTAAGGGTAAGGGTTAGGGTTAGGGTTATGTTTATGGTTAGGGTTAGGGTTAGTGTTAGGGTAAAGGTTAGGGTTAGGGTTAGGGTAATGGTAAGGGTTAGGTTAGGGTTAAGGTTACGGTAAGTGTTAGGGTTAGGTTTAGGGTTAGGATTAGAGTTTGGGGAAGGGGAAGGGGTAGGGTTAGTGTTAGGGTTAGGGGTAGGGCTTAGGGTTAGGGTTAGGGTTAGGCTTAGGTTTAGGGTTAGGGTAAGGGTTACGGTTACGGTTAGGATTAGGGTTAGGGTTAGGGTTAGGTTTAGGGTAAGGGTAAGGGTTAGGGTTAGGGTTAGGGATAGGGTTAAAGTTACGGTTAGGGTTAGGGTTAGGGTTATGTTTATGTTTAGGGTAAGGGGAAGGGTTAGGATTAGGGTTAGGGTTAGGTTTTGGGAAAGGTTTGGGTTGGGGTTAGGGTTGGAGTAAGGGTAAGAGTTAGGGTTAGGGTTAGGTTTAGGGTTACGGTTAAGGTTAGGGTTAGGTAAGGTTAGGGTTACGGTCAGGGTTAGGGTTAGGGGAAGGGTAAGCGTTAGGGTTAGGGTTAGGGTTAAGGTAGGGTAAGGGTAAGGGTTAGAGTTAGGGTTAGGGTTAGGGTTAGGGTAAGGGTTAGGGTTAGGTTTAGGGTAAGGGTAAGTGTTAGGGTTAGGGTTAGGGTTAGGGTTAAGGTTAGGCTAATGTTAAGGGTTAGGTTTAGGTTTAGGGTTAGTGTTAGGTTCAGAGTTAAGGTTAGGGTTAGGGTTAGGGTAAGGGTTAGGGTTATGGTTAGGGTTAGGGGTTAGGATTAGGGTTAGCGTTAGGGAAAGGGTAAGGTTTAGGTTTAGGTTTAGGGTTAGGGGTTAGTGTTAGGGTTAGGGTTAAGATAAGGGTAAGGGTTAGGGTTACGGGTAGGGTTACGGTTAGGTTTAGGGTAAGGGTAAGGTTTAGGGTTAGTGTTAGGGTTAGGTTTAGGGTAAGGGTAAGGGTAAGGGTTAGGGTTAGGGTTAGGTTTAGGGTTAGGTTTGGGTTAGGAGTAGGGTTAGGGTTAGGGTTAGGGAAAGTGTAAGCTTAGGTTAGGGTTAGGCAAAGGGTAAGGGTTAGGTTTAGGGTTAGCATTAACCTTAGGGTTAGGGTTAGAGTAAGGGTAACGGTTAGGTTTAGGGTTAGGGTTAGGGTTAGGGTAAGGGTAAGTGTTAGGGTTAGGGTTAGGGTTAGGTTTAGGGTTAGGTTTAGGGTAAGGGTAAAGGTTAGGGTTAGGGTTAGGGGTAGGGTTAGCGTTAGGGTTAGGGTAAGGGTTAGGGTTAGGGTTGGGATTAGGGATGGGGTAAGGGTTAGAGTTAGGGTTAGGGTTAGGGTTAGGGGTTAGGGTTAGGGTTAGAGTTAGGGTAAGGTTTAGGGTTAGGGTTAGGGTTAGGGTAAGAGTAAGGGTTAGGGTTAGGGTTATGGTTAGGCTTAGGGTTAGGCATAGGGTTAGGGTAAGGGTTAGGGGTTATGGTTAGGGTTAGGGTTAGGGTTAGGGTAAGGGAAAGTGTTAGGGTTAGGGTTAGGGTTTGTTTTGAATTTAGAATAAGGGAAAGGGATAGGGTTAGGCTTAGGGTTTGGGGTTAGGGTTAGGGTTAGGGTAAGGGTTAGGGTTAGGGTTAGGGTTAGTGTAAGGGTTAGGGTTAGAGTTAGGGTAAGGGTTAGGGTTAGGGATAGGGAAAGGGTAAGTGTTAGGGTTAGGGTTAGGTTTAGGGTTAAGGTTAGGGTTAGGGTTAGGATTAGCTTTACGGTTATGGTAAGGGTAAGGTTAGGGTTAGGGTTAGGTTTAGGGTTAGGGTTAGAGTTAGGGTAAGGGTTAGGGTTAGGGATAGGGAAAGGGTAAGGGTTAGGGTTAGGGATAGGGAAAGGTAAGGGTTATGGTTAGGGTTAGGGTTATTCTAAGGATTAGGGTTAGGGTTAGGGTAAGTGTTACGGTTAGGGTTAGGGTTAGGGTTAGCATTAAGGTTAGGGTTAGGGTTAGGGTAAGGGTAAGGGTTAGAGTTATTGTTAGGGTTAGGGTTAGGATTGGGGGTTAGGACTACGGTTAGAGTTAGGGATAGTTTTATGGTTAGGGTTAGGGTAAGGTTAACGGTTAGGGTTAGTTTTGAGGTGAGGATAAGGATAAGGGTTAGGGTTAGGGTTATGGTTAGGGGTTAGGCTTAGGGTTAGTGTTAGGGTTAGGATTAGGTTTTGCGTTAGGGTTAGGTATAGGGTAAGCTTTAGGGTTAGGGTTAGGGTCAGGGGTTCGGGTTAGGGTAAGGGTTAGGGTTAGGTTTAGGGTTAGGGTTAGGGTCAGGGTAATTGTTAGGGTTAGGTTTAGGTTTAGGTTTAGGATTAGCTTTAGGGTAAGGGTAAGGGTTAGGGTTAGGGTTAGGGTTAGGGTTATGTTTAGGGTTAGGTTTAGGGTTAGGGTTAGGGTTAGGGTAAGGGTAAGGGTTAGGGATAGTGTTAGGCTTAGGTAAAGGGTAAGGGTTAGGGTTAGTGTTAGGGTTAGGTTTAGCATTAAGGTTAGGGTTAGGGTTAGGGTTAGGGTAAGGATTATGGTTAGGGTTAGGGTTAGGGTAAGGGTTAGGGTTAGGGCTAGTGTTAGGGTTAGCATTAAGTTTAGGGTTAGGTTTAGGGTAAGGGTAAGGGTTACGGTTAGGATTACGGTTAGGGTTAGGGGTTAGGGTTAAGGTTAGGTTTAGGGTTAGGGTTAGCGTAAGGGTAAGGGTTAGGGTTAGGGTTAGGGTTAGGTTTAGGGTTAAGGTTAGGGTTAGGGTTAGGATTAGGTTTACAGTTATGGTAAGGGTAAGGGTTAGGTTTAGGGTTAGGTTTAGGGTTAGGGTAAGGGTAAGGTTTAGAATTAGGGTTAGGGTAAGGGTAAGGGTTAGGGTTAGTGTGAGGGGTAGGGTTAGGGTTAGGTGTAGGGTTAGGGCTAGGGTAAGGGTAAGGGTTAGGGTTAGTGTTAGTTTTAGGATTAGGGTAGTGTAAGGGTTAGGGTTAGGGATAGATGTTAGGGTTAGGGTTAGGGTTAGGGTTAGCATTAAGTTTAGGGTTAGGGTTAGGGGTAGGCTAAGGGTAAGGGTTAGGGTTAGGGTAAGGGTTAGGGTTAGGGTTAGATGTTAGGGTTAGGGTTAGAGTTAGGGTAAGGGTTAGGGTTAGGGTAAGCGTAAGGGTTAGGGTTATGGTTAGGGTTAGGGTAAGGGTTAGGGTTAGGGGTTAGGGTTAGGGTTAGGGTAAGGTTTAGGGTTAGGGTTTGGGTTAGGTGTAGGGTTAGGGTTAGGGTTAGGGTAAGAGTTAGTGTTAGGGTCATTGTTAGTGTTAGGGTTAAGTTAGGGTTAGGGTTACGGTAATGGTAAGGGTTACGGTTAGGGTTATGGTTAGGGTTAGGGTTTAGGGTTAGGGTTAGTTTTAGATTTAGGGTTAGGGTAAGGGTAAGGTTTAGGATTAGGGTTAGGGTTAGGGGTTATCGTTAGGGTTAGGGTTAGGGTTAAGGTAAGTGTAAGTGTTAGGGTTAGGGTTAGGCTTAGGGTTTGGGTAATCGTTAGGGTTAGTTTTAGGTAAGAGTAAGGTTTAGGGTTAGGGTTAGGATTAGGGTTCGGTGTAGGGTTAGGGTTAGGTTTGGGTTTAGGGTAAAGATCAGGGTAAGGGTTAGGGTTAGGGTTAGGTTCAGGGTTAGGGTTACGGTTAGGGTTAGTGTAAGGGTAAGTTTAGGGTTAAGATTAGGTTTAGGGTTAGGCTTAGGGTTAGGTTTAGTGTAAGGGTTAGGGTTAGGGTAAGGGTTAGGTTTAGGTTTAGGTTTAGGTTTAGGGTTATGGTTATGGTTAGGGTAAGTGTTAGGGTTAGGGTTAGGGTAAGGGTTAGGGTTAGGGTTGGGATTAGGGTAGGGGTAAGGGTTAGAGTTAGGGTTAGGGTTAGCGTTAGGGGTTAGGAGAAGGGTTAGGGTTAGTGTAAGGTTTAGGGTTAGGGTTAGGTTTAGGGTAAGGGTAAGGTTTAAGGTTAGGGTTAGGGTTAGGGTAAGGGTAAGGTTTAGGGTTAGGGTTAGGGTTAGGGTTTGTTTTGAAGTTAGGATAAGGGTAAGGGATAGGGTTAGGCTTAGGTTTAGTGGTTAGGGTTAGGGTTAGGGTAAGGGTAAGTGTTAGCGTTAGGGTTAGGGTTAGGGTTAGGGATAGGGTTAGTGTTAGGGTAAAGCTTAGGGTTAGGGTTAGGGTTAGGGTAAGGTAAGGGTTAGGGTTAAGGTTAGGGTTAGGGTTAGGGTTAGGGATAGGGTTAGGGTAAGGGTTAGGGTTAGGGTAAGGGTTAGGTTAGGATTAGGGTTAGGTTTAGGGTTAGGGTTAGGGTAAGGGTTAGGGATAGAGTTAGGGTTTCGGTTAGGGTTAGGGTAAGGGTTAGGGTTAGGGTTAGGGTAAAGGTTAGGGTTAGGGTAAAGGTTAGGGTTAGAGTTAGGGTGAGGGTTAGGATAAGGGTTAGTTTTAGGGTTAGTGTTAGCATTAAGGTTAAGGTTAGGTTTACGGTAAGGGTTAGGGTTAAGGTTAGGGTTAGGGTTAGGGTTAGGGTTAGGGTTAGGGTTAGGGTTAGCATTAAGTTTAGGGTTAGGTTTAGAGTAAGGGTAAGGGTTAGGGTTCGGATTCGGGTTAGGGTTAGGGGTTAGGGTTAAGATTAGGGTTTGGTTTAGTTTTAGGTTTAGGGTTAGGGTAAGGGTAACGGTAAGGCTTAGGGTTAGGGTTAGGGTTAGGTTTAGGGTAAGGGTTAGGGTTAGGGTTAGGTTTAGATTTAGGGTAAGGGTACTGTTAGGATTAGGGTTAGGTTCAGGGTTAGGATTAAGGTTAAGTTTAGGTTTAGGGTAAGGGTAAGGGTTAGGGTTAGGGTTAGAATTAGGGTTAGGGTTAGGGGTAGGGTTAGGGTTATGTTTAGGGTTAGGGTAAGGGTAATGTTTAGGGTTAGTGTTAGTGTTAGGGTTAGGGTTAGGGTAAGGGTTAGGGTTAGGGATAGGGTAAGGGTTAGGGTTAAGGTTAGGTGTTAGGGTTAGGTTTAGGGTTAGAGTTAGGGTAAGGGTTAGGGTTAGGGTTAGGGTTAGGGTAAGGGTTAGGGTTAGGGATAGGGATAGTGGTTAGGGTTAGGGTTAGGGTTAGGGTTATCATTAAGGTTAGGGTTAGGGTTAGGGTTAGGGTAAGGGTAAAGGTTAGGGTTAGTGTCAGTGTTAGGATAAGGGTTAGGGAAAGAGTTAGGGTTAGGGTTAGGGTAAGTTTTAGGGTTTTGGTTAGGTGGTAGGGTTAGCGTTAGGGTTAGAGTTAGGGTAAAGGTTAGGGTTAGGGTAAGGGTAAGGCTTAGGGTTAGGGTTAGGGTTAGGGTAAGGGTTAGGGCAAGGGGTTAGGGTTAGGGTTAGGGTTAGTGTAAGTGTTAGGGTTAGGGTTTGGGTTAGGTTTAGGATTAGGATTAGGGTTAGGGTTAGTGTAAGAGTTAGTGCTAGGGTTAGTGTTAATGTTAGGCTTAACTTAGGGTTAGGGTTATTGTAATGTAAGGCTTAGGGTTAGTGTTATGGTTAGGCTTAGGGGTTAGGGTTAGGTTTAAGGTAAGGGTAAGTGTTAGGGTTAATGTTAGGGTTAGGGTAAGGGTTAGGGTTAGTTTTAGGTAAGAGTAAGGTTTAGGGTTAGGGTTAGGTTTAGGGTTCGGTGTAGGGTAAGGGTAAGAGTTAGGGTTAGGGTTAGGGTTAGGTTTGGGGTTAGGGTTAAGATAAGGGTAAGGGTTAGGTTTAGGGTTAGGTTCAGGGTTAGGGTTAGGGTTAGGGTTAGGGTTATGGTTAGGTTTAGGGTTAGATTTTAGGGTTAGGGTTAGGGTAAGGGTTAGGGTTAGGGTTAAGGAAAGGGTAAGGTTTAGGGTAAGGGTTAGGGTTAGGGTTAGGGTAAGGATTAGGGTTAGGGTTAGGGTTAGGGTTAGACTTAGGGTTAGGGTAAGGGAAAGTGTTAGGGTTAGGGTTAGGGTTTGTTTTGAAGTTAGGATAAGGGTAAAGGATAGGGTTAGGCTTAGGGTTAGGGGTTAGGGTTAGTGTTAGGGTAAGAGTAAGGGTGAGTTTTAGGGTTAGGTTTAGGGTTAGGGTTAGGGTTAGTGTTAGGGTAAAGCTTAGGGTTAGGGTTAGGGTTTTGGTTAGGGTAAGGTAAGGGTTAGGTTTAGGGTTAGGGTAAGGGTTAGGGTTAGAGTTAGGGTAAGGGTTAGGGTTATGGTTAGGGATAGGGAAAGGGTAAGGGTTAGGGTTAGGGTTATTCTAAGGATTAGAGTTAGGGTTAGGGTAAGTGTTACGGTCAGTGTTAGGGTTAGGGTAAGCATTAAGGTTAGGGTTATGGTTAGGGTAAGGGTAAGGGTTACAGTAATTGTTAGGGTTAGGGTTAGGATTAGGGGTTAGGGTTAGGGTTAGTGTTAGGGATAGGTTTACGGTTAGGGTCAGGGTAAGGGTAACTGTTAGGGTCAGTTTTGAGGTTACAATAAGGGTAAGGGTTAGGGTTAGGGTTAGGGGTTAGGGTTAGGGTTAGGGTTAGGGTTAGGTTTAGGGTTTCGGTTAGTGTTAGGGTTAGGTAAGGGTTAGGGTAGGTTTAGGGTTAGGGTAAAGGTTAGGGTTAGGGTTAGCGTGAGCTTTATGGTAAGTGTTAGTTTTAGGGTTAGTGTTAGCATTAAGGTTAGGGTTAGGGTAAGGGTAAGGGTTAGGTTTAGGGTTACGGTTAGGGTCAGGGGTTAGGGTTAGGGTAAGGTTTAGGTTTAGGTTTAGGGTTAGGGTGAGAGTTAGGGTTAGGGTTAGGGTTAGGGTTAGGTTTAGGGTTAGTCTTAGGTTTAAGGTGAGGGAAAGTGTTAGGGTTAGGGTTAGGGTTTGTTTTGAAGTTAGGATAAGGGTAAGGGATAGGGTTAGGGTTAGGGTTAGGGTAAGGGTAAGGGTTAGGGTTAGGGTTAGGTTTATGGTTAGGGTTAGTGTTAGGGTAAAGTTTAGGGTTAGGGTTAGGGTTAGGGTAATGGTAAGGGTTAGGTTAGGGTTAGGGTTACGGTAAGTGTTAGGGTTAGGTTTAGGGTTACGATTAGCGTTTGGGGAAGGGTAAGGGGTAGGGTTAGGGTTAGGGTTAGGGTTAGGGCTTAGGGTTAGGGTTACGGTTAGGCTTAGGTTTAGGGTTAGGGTTAGGGTAAGGGTTACATTTACGGTTAGGATTAGGGTTAGGTATAGCGTTAGGTTTAGGGTAAGGGTAAGGGTTAGGGTTAGGGTTAGGGATAGGTTTAAAGTTACGGTTAGGGTTAGGGTTAGGGTTATGTTTATGTTTAGGTTAAGGGGAAGGGTTAGGATTAGGGTTAGGGTTAGGTTTTGGGAAAGGTTTGGGTTAGGGTTAGGGTTGGAGTAAAGGTAAGAGTTAGGGTTAGGGTTAGGTTTAGGTTTAGGGTTAGGGTTAGGGTTAGATTTAGGGTTAGGTTTAGGGTTAGGGTTAGGGTTAGGGTTTGGGAAAGGGTAAGGGTTAGGATTAGGGTTAGGGTTAGGGTTAGGTTTAGCATAAGGATTAGGGTAAGTGTTAGGGTTAGGATAAGGGTTAGGGTTAGGGTGAGGGTGAGGGTTAGGATAAGGGTTAGGTTTAGGGTTAGTGTTAGCATTAAGGTTAAGGTTAGGTTTACGGTAAGGGTTAGGGTTAAGGTTAGGGTTAGGGTTAGCATTAAGTTTAGGGTTAGGTTTAGAGTAAGGGTAAGGGTTAGGGTTAGGATTTGGGTTAGGGTTAGGGGTTAGGGTTAAGATTAGGGTTTGGTTTAGTTTTAGGTTTAGGGTTAGTGTGAGGGTAATGGTAAGGGTTAGGGTTAGGGTTAGGGTTAGGTTTAGGGTAAGGGTTAGGTTTAGGGTTAGGGTTAGGGTTAGATTAAGGGTAAGGGTTAGGGTTAGGATTAGGGTTAGGTTCAGGGTTAGCTTTAAGGTTATGTTTAGGTTTAGGGTAAGGGTTAGGGTTAGGGTTAGAATTAGGGTTAGGGTTAGGGGTACGGTTAGGGTTATGTTTAGGGTTAGGGTAAGGGTAATGGTTAGGGTTAGTGTTAGTGTTAGGGTTAGGGTTAGGTTTAGGGTTAGGGTTAGGGATAGGGTAAGGGTTAGGGTTAAGTTTAGGTGTTAGGGTTAGGTTTAGGGTTAGAGTTAGGGTAAGGGTTAGGGTTAGGGTTAGGGTTAGGGTACGGGTTAGGGTTAGGGATAGGGATAGAGGTTAGGGTTAGGGTTAGGGTTAGGGTTATCATTAAGGTTAGGTTTAGGGTTAGGGTTAGGGTAAGGGTAAGGGTTAGGGTTAGTGTTAGTGTTAGGGTAAGGGTTAGGGTAAGAGTTAGGGTTAGGGTTAGGGTAAGCTTTAGGGTTATGGTTAGGTGGTAGAGTTAGGGTTAAGGTTAGAGTTAGGGTAAGGGTTAGGGTTAGGGTAAGGGTAAGGCTTAGGGTTAGGGTTAGGGTTAGGGTAAGGGTTAGGGCAAGGGGTTAGGGTTAGGGTTAGGGTTAGTGTAAGGGTTAGGGTTAGGGTTTGGGTTAGGTTTAGGGTAAGGATTAGAGTTAGGGTTAGTGTAAAGGTTAGTGTTAGGGTTAGTGTTAATGTTAGGCTTAACTTAGGGTTAGGGTTATTGTAATGGTAAGGGTTAGGGTTAGGGTTATGGTTAGGCTTAGGGGTTAGGGTTAGGGTTAAGGTAAGGGTAAGTGTTAGGGTTAATGTTAGGGTTAGGGTAAGGTTTAGGGTTAGTTTTAGGTAAGAGTAAGTTTTAGGGTTAGGGTTAGGTTTAGGGTTCGGTGTAGGGTAAGGGTAAGAGTTAAGGTTAGGGTTAGGGTTAGGTTTGGGGTTAGGGTTAAGATAAGGGTAAGGGTTAGGTTTAGGGTTAGGTTCAGATTTAGGGTTAGGGTTAGGGTTAGTTTACAGTTAGGGTTAGGGTTAGGTTTTAGGGTTAGAGTTACGGTCAGGGTTAGGGTAAGGGTTAGGGTTAGGGTTAGGGTTAAGGAAAGGGTAAGGGTTAGGGTAAGGGTTAGGTTTAGGGTTAGGTTTAGGGTTAGGCTTAGGGTTAGGGTAAGGGAAAGTGTTAGGGTTAGGGTTAGGGTTTGTTTTGAAGTTAGGATAAGGGTAAGGGATAGGGTTAGGCTTAGGGTTAGGGGTTAGGGTTAGGGTTAGGGTAAGTGTAAGGGTTAGGTTTAGGGTTAGGTTTAGGGTTAGGGTTAGGGTTAGTGTTAGGTTAAAGCTTAGGGTTAGGGTTAGGGTTTTGGTTAGGTTAAGGTAAGTGTTAGGTTTAGGGTTAGGGTAAGGGTTAGGGTTAGAGTTAGGTTAAGGGTTAGGGTTAGGGTTAGGGATAGGGAAAGGGTAAGGGTTAGTGTTAGGGTTATTCTAAGGATTAGAGTTAGGGTTAGGGTAAGTGTTATGGTCAGGGTTATGGTTAGGGTAAGCATTAAGGTCAGGGTTAGGGTTAGGGTAAGGGTTAGAGTTATTGTTAGGGTTAGGGTTAGGATTAGGGGTTAGGGTTAGGGTTAGTGTTAGGGATAGGTTTGCGGTTAGGGTCAGGGTAAGGTAACGGTTAGGGTCAGTTTTGAGTTTAGGATAAGGTTAAGGGTTAGGGTTAGGGTTAGGGGTTAGGGTTAGGTTTAGGGTTAGGTTTAGGGTTTCGGTTAGTGTTAGGGATAGGTAAGGGTTAGGGTAGGGTTAGGGTTAGGGTAAAGGTTAGGGTTAGGGTTAGCGTGAGCTTTAGGGTAAGGGTTAGGTTTAGGGTTAGTGTTAGCATTAAGGTTAGGGTTAGGGTTAGGGTAAGGGTAAGGGTTAGGTTTAGGGTTACGGTTAGGGTTAGGGGTTAGGGTTAGGGTAAGGTTTAGGTTTAGGGTTAGGGTTAGGGTGTGAGTTAGGGTTAGGGTTAGGGTTAGGTTTAGGGTTAGTCTTAGGTTTAAGGTGAGGGAAAGTGTTAGGGTTAGGGTTAGGGTTTGTTTTTAAGTTAGGATAAGGGTAAGGGATAGGGTTAGGGTTAGAGTTAGGGTTAGGGTTAGGTTTATGGTTAGAGTTAGGGTTAGTGTTAGGGTAAAGGTTAGGGTTAGGGTTAGGGTTAGGGTAATGGTAAGGGTTAGGTTAGGGTTAGGGTTACGGTAAGTGTTAGGGTTAGGTTTAGGGTTAGGATTAGAGTTTGGGGAAGGGTAAGGGGTAGGGTTAGGGTTAGGGTTAGGGGTAGGGCTTAGGGTTAGGGTTAGGGTTAGGCTTAGGTTTAGGGTTAGGGTAAGGGTTACGGTTACGGTTAGGATTAGGGTTAGGGTTAGGGTTAGGTTTAGGGTAAGGGTAAGGGTTAGGGTTAGGGTTAGGGATAGGGTTAAAGTTACGGTTAGGGTTAGGGTTAGGGTTATGTTTATGTTTAGGGTAAGGGGAAGGGTTAGGATTAGGGTTAGGGTTAGGTTTTGGGAAAGGTTTGGGTTAGGGTTAGGTTTGGAGTAAAGGTAAGAGTTAGGGTTAGGGTTATGTTTAGGGTTAGGGTTAGGGTTAGGTTTAGGGTTAGGTTTAGGGTTAGGGTTAGGGTTAGGGTTTGGGAAAGGGTAAGGGTTAGGATTAGGGTTAGGGTTAGGGTTAGGGTTAGGGTTAGCATAAGGATTAGGGTAAGGGTTAGGGTTAGGTTAAGGGTTAGGGTTAGGGTTAGGGTTAGGGTTGGCATTAAGTTTATGGTTAGGTTTAGGGTAAGGGTAAGTGTTAGGGTTAGTGTTAGGATTAGGGTTAGGGATAGGGGTTAGCGTTAAGGTTAGGGGTAGGATTAGGTTTAGGGTTAGGGTTAGGGTAAGGGTAAGGGTTAGTGTTAGGGTTAGGGTTAGGGTTATGTTTAGGGTTAGGGTTAGATTTATGGTTAGGGTTAGGGTTAGGATAGGGGTAAGGGTTAGGGTTAGGTTTACGGTTAGTGTTAGGGTTACGGTTAGGGTTAGGATTAGTTTAGGGTTATGATAAGGGTAAGGGTTAGGGTTAGGGTTAGGGTTAGGGAAACGGTAAGGGTTAGGGTTAGGGAAACGGTAAGTGTTTGGGTTAGGGTTAGGGTTAGGGTTAGAGTAAGGGTAAGCGTTCGGGTTAGGGTTAGTGTTAGGGTTAGTGTTAGGTAAGGGTTTGGGTTAGGGTAAGGGTTAGGTTTTTGGTTAGGTGTTAGGGTTAGGGTTAGAGTTAGGGTAAGTGTTAGGGTTAGGGTAAGTGTAAGGGTAAGGGTTAGGGTTAGGGTTAGGTTTAGGGTAAGGGTTAGGGTTAGGGGTTAAGGTTAGGGTTAGGGTTATTGTAAGGGTTAGGGTTAGGGTTTGGGTTAGGATTAGAGTTAGGGTAAAGGTTAGGGTTATGGTTAGGGTTTGGGTTAGGGTTAGGGTTAGGGTAAGAGTTAGGGTAAGGGTTAGGGTTAGGGAAAGTGTAAGTGTTAGGGTTAGGGTTACGGTTAGGGTTAGGTTTAGGTATAGGGTAAGAGTTAGGGTTAGGGTTAGGTTTAGGCTTCGGATTAAGGTTAGGGTTAGGGTTAGGGTAAGGGTAAGGGTTAGGGTTGGGGTTAGGGTTAAGGTAAGTTTTAGGGTTAGGTTTACTGTTAGGGTTAGAGTTTGGGGAAGGGGAATGGTTAGGGTCAGGTTTAGGGTTAGGGTTAGCGGTTAGGTTTAGGGTTAGGGTTAGGGTTTTGTTTAGGGTTAGGGTTAGGGTAAGGGTTAGGTTTAGGGTTAGGATTAGGGTTAGGCTTAGGGTTAGGGTTAGGGTAAGGGTAAGGGTTAGGGTTAGGGTTAGGGTTAGGGATAGGGTTAAGTTTACGGTTAGGGTTAGGGTTAGGTTTAGGGTTAGGGTTAGGGTAAGGGTAAGGGTTAGGGTTAGGGTTAGGGTTAGGGTTTGGGAAAGGGTAAGGGTTAGGATTAGGGTTAGGGTAAGGATTAGGGTTAGTGTTGTTGTTAGGGTAAGTGTTATTGTTAGGGTTAGGGTTAGCATTAAGTTTAGGGTTAGTGTTAAGGTAAGGGTAATGGTTAGGGTTAGGGTTACGTTTAGGGTTAAAGTAAAGGTTACGGTTAGGGTAATGTTAAGGGATAGGTTTAGGGTTAGGGTTAGGGGTTAGGGTTAGGGTTAGCGTTATGTTTAGGGTTAGGGTTAGGGTAAGGGTAAGGATTAGGGTTAGGGTTAGGATTAGGTTTAGGGTTAGGGTTAGGGTTAGGGTAAGGGTTAGGTTTAGGGTTGGTATTAGGGTTAGGATTAGGGTAAGGGTAAGGCTTAGAGTTAGGTTTAGGGTAAATGTTAGGCTTAGGGTTAGGGTAGGTTTAGGGTTGGGGTTAAGGTTAGGGTTAGCGTTAGGGTAAGGGTAAGTGTTAGGGTTAGGGTTAGGGTTAGGGTTAGGTTTAGGGTCAAGGTTAGGGTTATGGTTAGGGTTAGAGTTAGGGTAACTGTAAGTATTAGGGTTAAGGTTAGGGTTAGGTTTAGGTAAAGGTAAGGGTGAGGTTTAGGGTTAGTGTTAAGTTTAGAGTAAGGGTTAGGGTTAGGGTTAGGGGTTAGGGTTAGGTTTAGGTTTAGGGTTAGGTTTAGGGTTAGGGTTAGGGTTAAGGTAAGGGTAAGTGTTAGGGTTAGGGTTAGGGTTAGCTTTAGGGTTAGGGTATGGGTTAGGTTTAGGGTTAGGTTTAGGTTTCCGGTTAAGGATAGGGTTAGGGTTAGGGTAAGGGTAAGGGTTAGGTTAGGGTTAGGGTTACGGTAAGTGTTAGGGTTAGGTTTAGGGTTAGGGTTAGGGTTTGCGGAAGGGTAAGGGGTAGGTTAGGGTTAGGGTAATGGTTAGGGTTAGGGTTAGGCTTAGGGTTAGGTATAGGGTTAGGTTTAGGGTAAGGGTAAGGGTTAGGGTTAGGGTTAGGGATAGGGTTAAGGTTACAGTTACGGTTAGGGTTAGGGTTATGTTTAGGTTTAGGTTAAGGGTAAGGGTTAGGATTAGGGTTAGGGTTAGGTTTTGGGAAAGGTTTGGGTTAGGATTAGGGTTGGAGTAAGGGTAAGAGTTAGGGTTAGTGTTAGGTTTTGCTTTAGGGTTAGGGTTAGGTTTAGGGTTAGGTTTAGGGTAAGGGTAAGAGGAAGGGTTAGGTTTAGGGTTAGGTTTAGGGTTAGGGTTAAGGTTAGTGTTAGGGTAAAGCTTAGGGTTAGGGTTAGGGTTTTGTTTAGGGTAAGGTAAGGGTTAGGTTTAGGGTTAGGGTAAGGGTTAGGGTTAGAGTTAGGTTAAGGGTTAGGGTTAGGGTTAGGGATAGGGAAAGGGTAACAGTTAGGGTTAGGGTTATTCTAAGGATTAGAGTTAGGGTTAGGGTAAGTGTTATGGTCAGGGTTATGGTTAGGGTAAGCATTAAGGTCAGGGTTAGGGTTAGGGTAAGGGTAAGGGTTAGGGTTAGGGTTAGGGATAGGGTTAAGTTTACGGTTAGGGTTAGGGTTAGGTTTAGGGTTAGGGTTAGGGTAAGGGTAAGGGTTAGGGTTAGGGTTAGGGTTAGGGTTTGGGAAAGGGTAAGGGTTAGGATTAGGGTTAGGGTAAGGATTAGGGTTAGTGTTATTTTTAGGGTAAGTGTTATTGTTAGGGTTAGGGTTAGCATTAAGGTTAGGGTTAGTGTTAAGGTAAGGGTAATGGTTAGGGTTAGGGTTACGTTTAGGGTTAAAGTAAAGGTTACGGTTAGGGTAATGTTAAGGGATAGGTTTAGGGTTAGGGTTAGGGTTAGGGTTTGTTTTGAAGTTAGGATAAGGGTAAGGGTTAGGTTAGGGTTAGGGTTACGGTAAGTGTTAGGGTTAGGTTTAGGGTTAGGGTTAGGGTTTGCGGAAGGGTAAGGGGTAGGGTTAGGGTTAGGGTAATGGTTAGGGTTAGGGTTAGGCTTAGGGTTAGGTATAGGGTTAGGTTTAGGGTAAGGGTAAGGGTTAGGGTTAGGGTTAGGGATAGGGTTAAGGTTACAGTTACGGTTAGGGTTAGGGTTATGTTTAGGTTTAGGTTAAGGGTAAGGGTTAGGATTAGGGTTAGGGTTAGGTTTTGGGAAAGGTTTGGGTTAGGATTAGGGTTGGAGTAAGGGTAAGAGTTAGGGTTAGTGTTAGGTTTTGCTTTAGGGTTAGGGTTAGGTTTAGGGTTAGGTTTAGGGTAAGGGTAAGAGGAAGGGTTAGGTTTAGGGTTAGGTTTAGGGTTAGGGTTAAGGTTTGTGTTAGGGTAAAGCTTAGGGTTAGGGTTAGGGTTTTGTTTAGGGTAAGGTAAGGGTTAGGTTTAGGGTTAGGGTAAGGGTTAGGGTTAGAGTTAGGTTAAGGGTTAGGGTTAGGGTTAGGGATAGGGAAAGGGTAAGGGTTAGGGTTAGGGTTATTCTAAGGATTAGAGTTAGGGTTAGGGTAAGTGTTATGGTCAGGGTTATGGTTAGGGTAAGCATTAAGGTCAGGGTTAGGGTTAGGGTAAGGGTAAAGGTTAGGGTTAGGGTTAGGGATAGGGTTAAGTTTACGGTTAGGGTTAGGGTTAGGTTTAGGGTTAGGGTTAGGGTAAGGGTAAGGGTTAGGGTTAGGGTTAGGGTTAGGGTTTGGGAAAGGGTAAGGGTTAGGATTAGGGTTAGGGTAAGGATTAGGGTTAGTGTTATTTTTAGGTAAGTGTTATTGTTAGGGTTAGGGTTAGCATTAAGGTTAGGGTTAGTGTTAAGGTAAGGGTAATGGTTAGGGTTAGGGTTACGTTTAGGGTTAAAGTAAAGGTTACGGTTAGGGTAATGTTAAGGGATAGGTTTAGGGTTAGGGTTAGGGTTAGGGTTTGTTTTGAAGTTAGGATAAGGGTAAGGGATAGGGTTAGGCTTAGGTTTAGTGGTTAGGGTTAGGGTTAGGGTAAGGGTAAGTGTTAGCGTTAGGGTTAGGGTTAGGGTTAGGGATAGGGTTAGTGTTAGGGTAAAGCTTAGGGTTAGGGTTAGGGTTAGGGTAAGGTAAGGGTTAGGGTTAAGGTTAGGGTTAGGGTTAGGGTTAGGGATAGGGTTAGGGTAAGGGTTAGGGTTAGGGTAAGGGTTAGGTTAGGATTAGGGTTAGGTTTAGGGTTAGGGTTAGGGTAAGGGTTAGGGATAGAGTTAGGGTTTCGGTTAGGGTTAGGGTAAGGGTTAGGGTTAGGGTTAGGGTTAGGGTAAAGGTTAGGGTTAGGGTAAAGGTTAGGGTTAGAGTTAGGGTGAGGGTTAGGATAAGGGTTAGTTTTAGGGTTAGTGTTAGCATTAAGGTTAAGGTTAGGTTTACGGTAAGGGTTAGGGTTAAGGTTAGGGTTAGGATTAGCATTAAGTTTAGGGTTAGGTTTAGAGTAAGGGTAAGGGTTAGGGTTCGGATTCGGGTTAGGGTTAGGGGTTAGGGTTAAGATTAGGGTTTGGTTTAGTTTTAGGTTTAGGGTTAGGGTAAGGGTAACGGTAAGGCTTAGGGTTAGGGTTAGGGTTAGGTTTAGGGTAAGGGTTAGGGTTAGGGTTAGGGTTAGGTTTAGATTTAGGGTAAGGGTACTGTTAGGATTAGGGTTAGGTTCAGGGTTAGCATTAAGGTTAAGTTTAGGTTTAGGGTAAGGGTAAGGGTTAGGGTTAGGGTTAGAATTAGGGTTAGGGTTAGGGGTAGGGTTAGGGTTATGTTTAGGGTTAGGGTAAGGGTAATGTTTAGGGTTAGTGTTAGTGTTAGGGTTAGGGTTAGGGTAAGGGTTAGGGTTAGGGATAGGGTAAGGGTTAGGGTTAAGGTTAGGTGTTAGGGTTAGGTTTAGGGTTAGAGTTAGGGTAAGGGTTAGGGTTAGGGTTAGGGTTAGGGTAAGGGTTAGGGTTAGGGATAGCGATAGTGGTTAGGGTTAGGGTTAGGGTTAGGGTTATCATTAAGGTTAGGGTTAGGGTTAGGGTTAGGGTAAGGGTAAAGGTTAGGGTTAGTGTCAGTGTTAGGATAAGGGTTAGGGAAAGAGTTAGGGTTAGGGTTAGGGTAAGTTTTAGGGTTTTGGTTAGGTGGTAGGGTTAGCGTTAGGGTTAGAGTTAGGGTAAAGGTTAGGGTTAGGGTAAGGGTAAGGCTTAGGGTTAGGGTTAGGGTTAGGGTAAGGGTTAGGGCAAGGGGTTAGGGTTAGGGTTAGGGTTAGTGTAAGTGTTAGGGTTAGGGATTGGGTTAGGTTTAGGATTAGGATTAGGGTTAGGGTTAGTGTAAGAGTTAGTGCTAGGGTTAGTGTTAATATTAGGCTTAACTTAGGGTTAGGGTTATTGTAATGTAAGGCTTAGGGTTAGTGTTATGGTTAGGCTTAGGGGTTAGGGTTAGGTTTAAGGTAAGGGTAAGTGTTAGGGTTAATGTTAGGGTTAGGGTAAGGGTTAGGGTTAGTTTTAGGTAAGAGTAAGGTTTAGGGTTAGGGTTAGGTTTAGGGTTCGGTGTAGGGTAAGGGTAAGAGTTAGGGTTAGGGTTAGGGTTAGGTTTGGGGTTAGGGTTAAGATAAGGGTAGGGGTTAGGTTTAGGGTTAGGTTCAGGGTTAGGGTTAGGGTTAGGGTTAGGGTTATGGTTAGGTTTAGGGTTAGATTTTAGGGTTAGGGTTAGGGTAAGGGTTAGGGTTAGGGTTAAGGAAAGGGTAAGGTTTAGGGTAAGTGTTAGGGTTAGGGTTAGGGTAAGGATTAGGGTTAGGGTTAGGGTTAGGGTTAGACTTAGGGTTAGGGTAAGGGAAAGTGTTAGGGTTAGGGTTAGGGTTTGTTTTGAAGTTAGGATAAGGGTAAAGGATAGGGTTAGGCTTAGGGTTAGGGGTTAGGGTTAGTGTTAGGGTAAGAGTAAGGGTGAGTTTTAGGGTTAGGTTTAGGGTTAGGGTTAGGGTTAGTGTTAGGGTAAAGCTTAGGGTTAGGGTTAGGGTTTTGGTTAGGGTAAGGTAAGGGTTAGGTTTAGGGTTAGGGTAAGGGTTAGGGTTAGAGTTAGGGTAAGGGTTAGGGTTATGGTTAGGGATAGGGAAAGGGTAAGGGTTAGGGTTAGGGTTATTCTAAGGATTAGAGTTAGGGTTAGGGTAAGTGTTACGGTCAGTGTTAGGGTTAGGGTAAGCATTAAGGTTAGGGTTATGGTTAGGGTAAGGGTAAGGGTTACAGTAATTGTTAGGGTTAGGGTTAGGATTAGGGGTTAGGGTTAGGGTTAGTGTTAGGGATAGGTTTACGGTTAGGGTCAGGGTAAGGGTAACTGTTAGGGTCAGTTTTGAGGTTACGATAAGGGTAAGGGTTAGGGTTAGGGTTAGGGGTTAGGGTTAGGGTTAGGGTTAGGGTTAGGTTTAGGGTTTCGGTTAGTATTAGGGTTAGGTAAGGGTTAGGGTAGGTTTAGGGTTAGGGTAAAGGTTAGGGTTAGGGTTAGCGTGAGCTTTAGGGTAAGTGTTAGGTTTAGGGTTAGTGTTAGCATTAAGGTTAGGGTTAGGGTAAGGGTAAGGGTTAGGTTTAGGGTTACGGTTAGGGTCAGGGGTTAGGGTTAGGGTAAGGTTTAGGTTTAGGTTTAGGGTTAGGGTGAGAGTTAGGGTTAGGGTTAGGGTTAGGGTTAGGTTTAGGGTTAGTCTTAGATTTAAGGTGAGGGAAAGTGTTAGGGTTAGGGTTAGGGTTTGTTTTGAAGTTAGGATAAGGGTAAGGGATAGGGTTAGGGTTAGGGTTAGGGTAAGGGTAAGGGTTAGGGTTAGGGTTAGGTTTATGGTTAGGGTTAGGGTTAGTGTTAGGGTAAAGGTTAGGGTTAGGGTTAGGGTTAGGGTAATGGTAAGGGTTAGGTTAGGGTTAGGGTTACGGTAAGTGTTAGGGTTAGGTTTAGGGTTACGATTAGCGTTTGGGGAAGGGTAAGGGGTAGGGTTAGGGTTAGGGTTAGGGTTAGGGCTTAGGGTTAGGGTTACGGTTAGGCTTAGGTTTAGGGTTAGGGTTAGGGTAAGGGTTACATTTACGGTTAGGATTAGGGTTAGGTATAGCGTTAGGTTTAGGGTAAGGGTAAGGGTTAGGGTTAGGGTTAGGGATAGGTTTAAAGTTACGGTTAGGGTTAGGGTTAGGGTTATGTTTATGTTTAGGTTAAGGGGAAGGGTTAGGATTAGGGTTAGGGTTAGGTTTTGGGAAAGGTTTGGGTTAGGGTTAGGGTTGGAGTAAAGGTAAGAGTTAGGGTTAGGGTTAGGTTTAGGTTTAGGGTTAGGGTTAGGGTTAGATTTAGGGTTAGGTTTAGGGTTAGGGTTAGGGTTAGGGTTTGGGAAAGGGTAAGGGTTAGGATTAGGGTTAGGGTTAGGGTTAGGTTTAGCATAAGGATTAGGGTAAGTGTTAGGGTTAGGATAAGGGTTAGGGTTAGGGTGAGGGTGAGGGTTAGGATAAGGGTTAGGTTTAGGGTTAGTGTTAGCATTAAGGTTAAGGTTAGGTTTACGGTAAGGGTTAGGGTTAAGGTTAGGGTTAGGGTTAGCATTAAGTTTAGGGTTAGGTTTAGAGTAAGGGTAAGGGTTAGGGTTAGGATTTGGGTTAGGGTTAGGGGTTAGGGTTAAGATTAGGGTTTGGTTTAGTTTTAGGTTTAGGGTTAGTGTGAGGGTAACGGTAAGGGTTAGGTTTAGGGTTAGGGTTAGGTTTAGGGTAAGGGTTAGGTTTAGGGTTAGGGTTAGGGTTAGATTAAGGGTAAGGGTTAGGGTTAGGATTAGGGTTAGGTTCAGGGTTAGCTTTAAGGTTATGTTTAGGTTTAGGGTAAGGGTTAGGGTTAGGGTTAGAATTAGGGTTAGGGTTAGGGGTACGGTTAGGGTTATGTTTAGGGTTAGGGTAAGGGTAATGGTTAGGGTTAGTGTTAGTGTTAGGTTTAGGGTTAGGTTTAGGGTTAGGGTTAGGGATAGGGTAAGGGTTAGGGTTAAGTTTAGGTGTTAGGGTTAGGTTTAGGGTTAGAGTTAGGGTAAGGGTTAGGGTTAGGGTTAGGGTTAGGGTACGGGTTAGGGTTAGGGATAGGGATAGAGGTTAGGGTTAGGGTTAGGGTTAGGGTTATCATTAAGGTTAGGTTTAGGGTTAGGGTTAGGGTAAGGGTAAGGGTTAGGGTTAGTGTTAGTGTTAGGGTAAGGGTTAGGGTAAGAGTTAGGGTTAGGGTTAGGGTAAGCTTTAGGGTTATGGTTAGGTGGTAGAGTTAGGGTTAAGGTTAGAGTTAGGGTAAGGGTTAGGGTTAGGGTAAGGGTAAGGCTTAGGGTTAGGGTTAGGGTTAGGGTAAGGGTTAGGGCAAGGGGTTAGGGTTAGGGTTAGGGTTAGTGTAAGGGTTAGGGTTAGGGTTTGGGTTAGGTTTAGGGTTAGGATTAGAGTTAGGGTTAGTGTAAAGGTTAGTGTTAGGGTTAGTGTTAATGTTAGGCTTAACTTAGGGTTAGGGTTATTGTAATGGTAAGGGTTAGGGTTAGGGTTATGGTTAGGCTTAGGGGTTAGGGTTAGGGTTAAGGTAAGGGTAAGTGTTAGGGTTAATGTTAGGGTTAGGGTAAGGTTTAGGGTTAGTTTTAGGTAAGAGTAAGGTTTAGGGTTAGGGTTAGGTTTAGGGTTCGGTGTAGGGTAAGGGTAAGAGTTAAGGTTAGGGTTAGGGTTAGGTTTGGGGTTAGGGTTAAGATAAGGGTAAGGGTTAGGTTTAGGGTTAGGTTCAGATTTAGGGTTAGGGTTAGGGTTAGTTTACAGTTAGGGTTAGGGTTAGGTTTTAGGGTTAGAGTTAAGGTCAGGGTTAGGGTAAGGGTTAGGGTTAGGGTTAGGGTTAAGGAAAGGGTAAGGGTTAGGGTAAGGGTTAGGTTTAGGGTTAGGTTTAGGGTTAGGCTTAGGGTTAGGGTAAGGGAAAGTGTTAGGGTTAGGGTTAGGGTTTGTTTTGAAGTTAGGATAAGGGTAAGGGATAGGGTTAGGCTTAGGGTTAGGGGTTAGGGTTAGGGTTAGGGTAAGTGTAAGGGTTAGGTTTAGGGTTAGGTTTAGGGTTAGGGTTAGGGTTAGTGTTAGGTTAAAGCTTAGGGTTAGGGTTAGGGTTTTGGTTAGGTTAAGGTAAGGGTTAGGTTTAGGGTTAGGGTAAGGGTTAGGGTTAGAGTTAGGTTAAGGGTTAGGGTTAGGGTTAGGGATAGGGAAAGGGTAAGGGTTAGTGTTAGGGTTATTCTAAGGATTAGAGTTAGGGTTAGGGTAAGTGTTATGGTCAGGGTTATGGTTAGGGTAAGCATTAAGGTCAGGGTTAGGGTTAGGGTAAGGGTTAGAGTTATTGTTAGGGTTAGGGTTAGGATTAGGGGTTAGGGTTAGGGTTAGTGTTAGGGATAGGTTTACGGTTAGGGTCAGGGTAAGGTAACGGTTAGGGTCAGTTTTGAGTTTAGGATAAGGTTAAGGGTTAGGGTTAGGGTTAGGGGTTAGGGTTAGGGTTAGGGTTAGGTTTAGGGTTTCGGTTAGTGTTAGGGATAGGTAAGGGTTAGGGTAGGGTTAGGGTTAGGGTAAAGGTTAGGGTTAGGGTTAGCGTGAGCTTTAGGGTAAGGGTTAGGTTTAGGGTTAGTGTTAGCATTAAGGTTAGGGTTAGGGTTAGGGTAAGGGTAAGGGTTAGGTTTAGGGTTACGGTTAGGGTTAGGGGTTAGGGTTAGGGTAAGGTTTAGGTTTAGGGTTAGGGTTAGGGTGTGAGTTAGGGTTAGGGTTAGGGTTAGGTTTAGGGTTAGTCTTAGGTTTAAGGTGAGGGAAAGTGTTAGGGTTAGGGTTAGGGTTTGTTTTTAAGTTAGGATAAGGGTAAGGGATAGGGTTAGGGTTAGAGTTAGGGTTAGGGTTAGGTTTATGGTTAGAGTTAGGGTTAGTGTTAGGGTAAAGGTTAGGGTTAGGGTTAGGGTTAGGGTAATGGTAAGGGTTAGGTTAGGGTTAGGGTTACGGTAAGTGTTAGGGTTAGGTTTAGGGTTAGGATTAGAGTTTGGGGAAGGGTAAGGGGTAGGGTTAGGGTTAGGGTTAGGGGTAGGGCTTAGGGTTAGGGTTAGGGTTAGGCTTAGGTTTAGGGTTAGGGTAAGGGTTACGGTTACGGTTAGGATTAGGGTTAGGGTTAGAGTTAGGTTTAGGGTAAGGGTAAGGGTTAGGGTTAGGGTTAGGGATAGGGTTAAAGTTACGGTTAGGGTTAGGGTTAGGGTTATGTTTATGTTTAGGGTAAGGGTAAGGGTTAGGATTAGGGTTAGGGTTAGGTTTTGGGAAAGGTTTGGGTTAGGGTTAGGTTTGGAGTAAAGGTAAGAGTTAGGGTTAGGGTTATGTTTAGGGTTAGGGTTAGGGTTAGGTTTAGGGTTAGGTTTAGGGTTAGGGTTAGGGTTAGGGTTTGGGAAAGGGTAAGGGTTAGGATTAGGGTTAGGGTTAGGGTTAGGGTTAGGGTTAGCATAAGGATTAGGGTAAGGGTTAGGGTTAGGTTAAGGGTTAGGGTTAGGGTTAGGGTTAGGGTTGGCATTAAGTTTATGGTTAGGTTTAGGGTAAGGGTAAGTGTTAGGGTTAGTGTTAGGATTAGGGTTAGGGATAGGGGTTAGCGTTAAGGTTAGGGGTAGGATTAGGTTTAGGGTTAGGGTTAGGGTAAGGGTAAGGGTTAGTGTTAGGGTTAGGGTTAGGGTTATGTTTAGGGTTAGGGTTAGATTTATGGTTAGGGTTAGGGTTAGGATAGGGGTAAGGGTTAGGGTTAGGTTTACGGTTAGTGTTAGGGTTACGGTTAGGGTTAGGATTAGTTTAGGGTTATGATAAGGGTAAGGGTTAGGGTTAGGGTTAGGGTTAGGGAAACGGTAAGGGTTAGGGATAGGGAAACGGTAAGTGTTTGGGTTAGGGTTAGGGTTAGGGTTAGAGTAAGGGTAAGCGTTCGGGTTAGGGTTAGTGTTAGGGTTAGTGTTAGGTAAGGGTTTGGGTTAGGGTAAGGGTTAGGTTTTTGGTTAGGTGTTAGGGTTAGGGTTAGAGTTAGGGTAAGTGTTAGGGTTAGGGTAAGTGTAAGGGTAAGGGTTAGGGTTAGGGTTAGGTTTAGGGTAAGGGTTAGAGTTAGGGGTTAAGGTTAGGGTTAGGGTTATTGTAAGGGTTAGGGTTAGGGTTTGGGTTAGGATTAGAGTTAGGGTAAAGGTTAGGGTTATGGTTAGGGTTTGGGTTAGGGTTAGGGTTAGGGTAAGAGTTAGGGTAAGGGTTAGGGTTAGGGAAAGTGTAAGTGTTAGGGTTAGGGTTACGGTTAGGGTTAGGTTTAGGTATAGGGTAAGAGTTAGGGTTAGGGTTAGGTTTAGGCTTCGGATTAAGGTTAGGGTTAGGGTTAGGGTAAGGGTAAGGGTTAGGGTTGGGGTTAGGGTTAAGGTAAGTTTTAGGGTTAGGTTTACTGTTAGGGTTAGAGTTTGGGGAAGGGGAATGGTTAGGGTCAGGTTTAGGGTTAGGGTTAGCGGTTAGGTTTAGGGTTAGGGTTAGGGTTTTGTTTAGGGTTAGGGTTAGGGTAAGGGTTAGGTTTAGGGTTAGGATTAGGGTTAGGCTTAGGGTTAGGGTTAGGGTAAGGGTAAGGGTTAGGGTTAGGGTTAGGGTTAGGGATAGGGTTAAGTTTACGGTTAGGGTTAGGGTTAGGTTTAGGGTTAGGGTTAGGGTAAGGGTAAGGGTTAGGGTTAGGGTTAGGGTTAGGGTTTGGGAAAGGGTAAGGGTTAGGATTAGGGTTAGGGTAAGGATTAGGGTTAGTGTTATTGTTAGGGTAAGTGTTATTGTTAGGGTTAGGGTTAGCATTAAGTTTAGGGTTAGTGTTAAGGTAAGGGTAATGGTTAGGGTTAGGGTTACGTTTAGGGTTAAAGTAAAGGTTACGGTTAGGGGAATGTTAAGGGATAGGTTTAGGGTTAGGGTTAGGGGTTAGGGTTAGGGTTAGCGTTATGTTTAGGGTTAGGGTTAGGGTAAGGGTAAGGATTAGGGTTAGGGTTAGGATTAGGTTTAGGGTTAGGGTTAGGGTTAGGGTAAGGGTTAGGTTTAGGGTTGGTATTAGGGTTAGGATTAGGGTAAGGGTAAGGCTTAGAGTTAGGTTTAGGGTAAATGTTAGGCTTAGGGTTAGGGTAGGTTTAGGGTTGGGGTTAAGGTTAGGGTTAGCGTTAGGGTAAGGGTAAGTGTTAGGGTTAGGGTTAGGGTTAGGGTTAGGTTTAGGGTCAAGGTTAGGGTTATGGTTAGGGTTAGAGTTAGGGTAACTGTAAGTATTAGGGTTAAGGTTAGGGTTAGGTTTAGGTAAAGGTAAGGGTGAGGTTTAGGGTTAGTGTTAAGTTTAGAGTAAGGGTTAGGGTTAGGGTTAGGGGTTAGGGTTAGGTTTAGGTTTAGGGTTAGGTTTAGGGTTAGGGTTAGGGTTAAGGTAAGGGTAAGTGTTAGGGTTAGGGTTAGGGTTAGCTTTAGGGTTAGGGTATGGGTTAGGTTTAGGGTTAGGTTTAGGGTTCCGGTTAAGGATAGGGTTAGGGTTAGGGTAAGGGTAAGGGTTAGGTTAGGGTTAGGGTTACGGTAAGTGTTAGGGTTAGGTTTAGGGTTAGGGTTAGGGTTTGCGGAAGGGTAAGGGGTAGGATTAGGGTTAGGGTAATGGTTAGGGTTAGGGTTAGGCTTAGGGTTAGGTATAGGGTTAGGTTTAGGGTAAGGGTAAGGGTTAGGGTTAGGGTTAGGGATAGGGTTAAGGTTACAGTTACGGTTAGGGTTAGGGTTATGTTTAGGTTTAGGTTAAGGGTAAGGGTTAGGATTAGGGTTAGGGTTAGGTTTTGGGAAAGGTTTGGGTTAGGATTAGGGTTGGAGTAAGGGTAAGAGTTAGGGTTAGTGTTAGGTTTTGCTTTAGGGTTAGGGTTAGGTTTAGGGTTAGGTTTAGGGTAAGGGTAAGAGGAAGGGTTAGGTTTAGGGTTAGGTTTAGGGTTAGGGTTAGGGTTAGGGTAAGGTTAGGGTTACGGTCAGGGTTAGGGTTAGGGTAAGGGTAAGTGTTAGGGTTAGGGTTAGGGATAAGGTAGGGTAAGGGTAAGGGTTAGGGTTAGGGTTTGGGTTAGGGTTAGGGTAAGGTTTAGGGTTAGGTTTAGGGTAAGGGTAAGTTTTAGGGTTAGGGTTAGGGTTAAGTTTAAGGTTAGGTTAAGGGTAAGGGTTAGGGTTAGGGTTAGTGTTAGGTTCAGGGTTAAGGTTAGCGTTAGGGTTAGGGTTATGGTTAGGGTTAGGGTTTAGGGTTAGGGTTAGGGTTAGGGTTAGTGTTAGGTTTAGGGTTAGGTTTAGAGTTAGGGGTTAGGGTTAGGATTAGGGTAAGGGTTATGGTTATGGTTAGGATTAGGGTGAGCGTTAGGGTTAGGGTTAGGTTTAGGGGTTACGGTTAGGGTTTGGGTAAGGGTTAGGGTTCGGGTTTGGCTAAGGGTTATGGTTAATGTTTGGGTTAGTTTAAGGGTAAGGGTTAGAGTTAGGGTTAAGGTTAGGGGTTAGGGTTAGGCTTAGGGTCACGGTTAGGGTTAGGGTTAGGGTTAGGGTAAGGATAAGTGCTAGGGTTAGGGTTAGGGTTAGGGTAAGGGAAAGGGTTAGGGTTACGTTTAGAGTTAGGGTTAGGTTTAGGGTTCGGAATAGGTCTAGGGTTAGGGTTAGGGGTTAGGGTTAGGGTTAGCGTTATGTTTAGGGTTAGGATTAGGGTAAGGGTAATGGTTAGGGTTAGGATTAGGTTTAGGGTTAGGGTTAGGGTTAGGGTAAGGGTTAGGTTTAGGGTTGGGATTAGGGTTAGGATTAGGGGAAGGGTAAGGTTTAGGATTAGGGTTAGGGTAAATGTTAGGCTTAGGGTTAGGTTAGGTTTAGGGTTGGGGTTATTTTAGGGTTAGCGTTAGGGTAAGGGTAAGTGTTAGGGTTAGGGTTAGGGTTAGGTTTAGAGTGAAGGTTAGGGATAGGGTTAGGGTTAGAGTTAGGGTAAGGGTAAGTGTTAGGGTTAAGGTTAGGGTTAGGGTTAGGGTTAGGGTTAGGGTAAAGGTAAGGGTAAGGGTTAGGGTTAGTGTTAAGTTTAGGGTAAGGGTTAGGGTTAGGGTTAGGGTTAGGGGTTAGGGTTAGGGTTAGGTTTAGGCTTAGGTTTAATGTTAGGGTTAGGGTTAGGTTAAGGGTAAGTGTTAGGGTTAGGGTTAGTGTTAGCTTTAGGGTTAGGGTATGGGCTAGGTTTAGGGTTAGGTTTAGGGTTCCGGTTAAGGTTAGGGTTAGGGTTAGGGTAAGGGTAAAAGTTAGGTTAGGGTTAGGGTTACGGTAAGTGTTAGGGTTAGGTTTAGGGTTAGGGTTAGGGTTTGCGGAAGGGTAAGGGGTAGGGTTAGGCTTAGGGTCAGGGTTAGGGTTAGGGTTAAGGTTAGGGTAAGGATAAGTGTTAGGGTTAGGGTTAGGGTTATGGTAAGGGAAAGGGTTAGGGTTAGGTTTAGTGTTAGGGTTAGGTTTAGGGTTCGGAATAGGTCTAGGGTTAGGGTTAGGGTAATGGGTGAGTGTTAGGGTTAGGTTCAGGGTTAGGGTTAGGGTTTGGGTTAGGGTAAGGGTAAGGGTTAATGTTAAGGTTAGGGTTAGGGTTAAGGTTAGGGATAGGGTTAGGGTAAGTGTTAGGTTTAGAGTAAGGGTTAGGTGTAGAGTTAGGTTTAGGTTTAGGGTTAGGGTTAGGGTAGGGGTTAGGGTTAGGGTTAGGATAAGGGTTAAGATTAGGGTTAGGATTAGGGCTGGGGTAAGGGTTAGAGTTAGGGTTAGGGATAGGGTTAGAGGTTAGGTTTAGGGTTAGGGTAAGGTTAGGGTTAGGTTTAGGGTTAGGGTAAGGGTAAGTTTTAGGGATAGGGTTAGGGTAAGGGAAAGTGTTAGGTGTAGGGTTAGAGTTAGGGTTAGGGTTAGAGATAGGGTTAGGGTAAGGGTTAGGATTAGGGTAAGGGTTAGGTTTAGGGTTAGGGGGAGGTTTAGGGTTAGGGTTAGGGTTAGGGTAAGGGTTAGGTTAGGGTTGGGGTTAGGGTTAGGGTCAGTGTAAGGGTTAGGGTTAGGGTTAGGGTAGGGATAAGGATTAGAGTTAGGGTTAGGGGAAGGGTTAGGGGTTAGTTTAGGGATAGGGTTAGGGTTAGGGTAAGGGTTAGGGTTTGGGTTAGGTTAGGGTAAGGGTAAGTCTTAGGGTTAGGGTTAGGGTTAGGGTAAGGGTAAGGGTGAGGTTTAGGGTTAGGGTTAGGGTTAGGGTTAGGGTTAGGGTAAGGATTAGGGTTAGGGTTATTGTTAGGGTAAGTGTTAGTGTTAGGGTTAGGGTTAGCTTTAAGGTTAGGGTTAGTGTTAAGGTAAGGGTAATGGTTAGGGTTATGGTTACGTTTAGGTTTAAAGTTAGGGTTACGGTTAGGGTAAGGTTATGGGATAGGGTTAGGGTTAGGGTTAGGGGTTAGGGTTAGGGTTAGCGTTATGTTTAGGGTTAAGGTTAGGGTAAGGGTAATGGTTAGGTTTAGGATTAGGTTTAGGGTTAGGGTTAGGGTTAGGGTAAGGGTTAGGTTAGGGTTGGGGTTAGGGTTAGGATTAGGGGAAGGGTAAAGGTTAGGGTTAGGGTTAGGGTAAATGTTAGGCTTAGGGTTAGGTTAGGTTTAGGGTTGGGGTTAAGGTTAGGGTTAGCGTTAGGGTAAGGGTAAGTGTTAGGGTTAGGGTTAGGGTTAGGTTTAGAGTGAAGGTTAGGGTTACTGTTAGGGTTAGAGTTAGGGAAAGGGTAAGTGTTAGGTTTAAGGTTAGGGTTAGGGTTAGGATTAGGGTTAGGGTAAAGGTAAGGGTAAGGGTTAGGGTTAGTGTTAAGTTTAGGGTAAGGGTTAGGGTTAGGGTTAGGGTTAGGGGTTAGGGTTAGGGTTAGGTTTAGGGTTAGGTTTAATGTTAGGGTTACGGTTAGGTGAAGGGTAAGTGTTAGGGTTAGGGTTAGTGTTAGCTTTAGGGTTAGGGTATGGGTTAAGTTTAGGTTTAGGTTTAGGGTTCCGGTTAAGGTTAGGGTTAGGGTTAGGGTAAGGGTAAAGTTTAGGTTAGGGTTAGGGTTACGGTAAGTGTTAGGGTTAGGTTTATGGTTAGGGTTAGGGTTTGCGGAAGGGTAAGGGGTAGGGTTAGGGTTAGGGTAAGGGTTAGGGTTAGGGTTAGGCTTAGGGTTAGGTATAGTGTTAGGTTTAGGGTAAGGGTAAGGGTTAGGGATAGGGCTAATGTTACAGTTACGGTTAGGGTTAGGGTTATGTTTAGGTTTAGGTTAAG
>JANJXV010000086.1:902500-910000 GCA_024803745.1 Megascapheus bottae
TAGGATTAGGGTTAGGGTTAGGGTTAGTTTTATGGTTAGGGTTAGGATACGGTAAGGGTTAGGGTTAGGGTTAGGGTTAGGGTTAAGTTTAGGGTTAGGGTTAGGATTAGGTTTAGGTTTATGGTAAGGGCAGGGGTTAGGGTTAGGTTTAGGTTCAGGGTTAGGGTTAGGGTTAGGATTAGGGATATGTTAAGGTTAAGAGTTTGGGTTAGGGTAAGGGTAGGTTTAGGTTTAGGGTTAGGTTTAGGGTTAGGGTTAGCGTTAGGGGTTAGGGTTAGGGTTAGGTTTAGGGTTAGGATTAGGGTAAGGGTTAGGGTTAGGGTTAGGGTTAGGTTTAGGGTTTGGTTTAGGGTAAGGTAAGGGTTACGGTTAGGGTTAGGGATAGGGTTAAAGTTACGATTAGGATTAGGGTTAGGGTTAGGGTTAGGTTTTGTGTTAGGGTTAGGATAAGGCTAAGGGTTAGGGTTAGGGTTAGGTTTAGGGTTTGGGAAAGGGTAAGGGTAAGGGTTAGGGTTAGGGTTAGGTTTAGGGTTAGGGTTAGGGTTAGGGTAAGGTTAGGGTTAGGGTTAGGGTTAGGGTTAGGGTTAGGTTTAGGGTTAGGGTTAGAGTTACCGTTAGGGTTAGGGTTAGGGTTAGGGTTAGGGTTAGGGTAAGGTTATGGTTTAGGGTTAGGGTTAGGGTTAGGGTTAGGGTTAGGTTAGGGTTAGGGTTAGGGTTTGGGTTAGGGTTAGAGATAGGGTTAGGGTTAGGGTTAGGGTTAGGGTTAGGGTAAGGGCAAGGTTTAGGTTTAGGGTTAGGGTAAGGGTTAGGGTTAGGGTTAGGTTTAGGGTTAGGGTTAGGGTTAGGGTTAGGGTTAGTGTTAGGGTTAGGGTTAGGGTTAGGTTTAGGGTTAAGTTTAGGGTTACTGTAAGTGTAAATGTTATGGTTAGGGTTGGGTTAAGGGTAAGGGTTACTGTTAGGGTTTAGGGTTAGCTTTAAGTTTAGGGTTAGGGTTAGGGTAAGTGTAAGTGTTAGAGTTAGGGTTAGGTTTAGGGTTAGGGTTAGGGTAAGGGTAAGGGTTAGGGTTAGTGTTAGTGTTAGGGTTAAGTTTAGGGTTAGGTTTAGGGTTAAGTTTAGGGTTAGGGTAAGAGTAAATGTTAGGGTTAGGGTTGGGTTAAGGGTAAGGGTTACTGTTAGGGTTTAGGGTTAGCTTTAAGTTTAGGGTTAGGGTTAGGGTAAGTGTAAGTGTTAGAGTTAGGGTTAGGTTTAGGGTTAGGGTTAGGGTAACGGTAAGGGTTAGGGTTAGGGTAAGGGTAAGGTTTAGGGGTTAGGGTTACGGTTAGGGTTAGGGTTAGGATTAGGGTTAGGGTACGGATTAGTGTCAGGGGTAGGTTATGGTAAGGGTTAGGGATAGGGTTAGGGTTAGGGTTACCATTAAGGTTAGGCTTAGGGTTAGGGTAAGAGTAAGTTTTAGGGTTAGGTTTAGGGTTAGGGTTAGGGTTATTGTTAGGGTAAGGGTAAGGGTAAGGGTTAGGGTTAGGGTTAGGGTTAGGGTTAGGGCAAGGGTAAGTGTTAGGGTTAGGGTTAAGGTTAGGGTAAGGGTTAGGATTATGGTTAGTGTTAGGGTTAGGGTTAAGGTTAGGGTTAGGGTTTGGGTTATGGTTAGGGTTAGCGTTAGGGTAAGGGTAAGGGTTAGGGTTAGTGTTAGGGTTAGGTTTAGGTTTAGGGTTGGGGTAAGAATAAGTGTTAGCGTTAGGGTTAGGGATAGGTTTAGGGTTAGAGTTAGGGTTAGGGTAAGGGTAAGAGTTAGGGTTAACTTTAGAGTTAGGATTAGGGTTAGGGTAAGGGTTAGGGTTAAGGTTAGTGTTAGGGTTAGGTTTAGGGTTAGTGTAAGAGCAAGGTTTAGGGTTAGGGTTAGGGATAGGTTTAGGTTTAGAGTTAGGCTTAGGGTTAGGGTTAGGGTAAGGGTAAGGTTTAGGGTTAAGGTTAGAGTTAGGGTTAGGGTTGGGGTAAGGGTTAGGGTTAGGGTAAGGTTTAGGGTTAGGATTGGGTTTAGGGTGAGGTTTAGGGTTGGTGTTATGGGAAGGGTAAGGGTTAGGGATAGTTTTAGGTTTGGAGTTAAGGTTAGGGTTAGGGTTAGGGTAAGGGTAAGGGTTAGGATTAGGGTTAGTGTTAGGGTAATGGTTCGTGTTAGGGTTAGGGTTAGGGTTACAGTGATGGTTAGGGTTAGGGTTAGTGTTAGGGGTTTAGGTTAGAGTTAGGGTAAGGTTTAGGGTAAGGGTTAGGGTTAGGGTTAGGGTTAGGGTTAGTTAAGGGTTAGGGTTAGCGTTAGGGTTAGGGTTAGGGTTAGGGTTAGCATTAAATTTAGGGTTAGGGTTACGTTTAGGGTTAGGATTAGGGTTAGGTTTATGGTTAGAGTTAGGGTAAGAGTAAGTGTTAGGGTTGGGGTAAGGATTAGGTTTAGGGTTACGGTTAGGGTAAGAGTTAGGGTTAGGTTTGGGGTTAGGGTTAGGATTAGGGTAAGGGTAAGGGTTAGGGTTCGTTTAGGGTAAGGGTTAGGGTTAGAGTTAGGTGTAGGGTAAGAGTTAGGGTTATTGTTAGGGTTAGGGGTTAGGGTTAGAGTGATGTTTAGGGTTAGGGTTAGTGTTAGGGTAATCGTTAGGGTTAGGGTTACAGTTTGAGTGATGGTTAGGGTTAGGGTTAGTGTTAGGGGTTTAGGTTAGATTTAGGGTTTGGTTTTGGGTAAGGGTTATGGTTAGGTTAGGGTAAGGGTTAGGTTTAGGGTTGTATTTATGGTAAGCGTAAGTTTTAGAGATAGGGTTAGGGTTAGGGTTATGGGTTAGGGTTAGGGTTAGGGTTAGGGTTAAGGTTAGGGTTAGGGTTAGGGTTAGGGTTAGGGTTAGGGTTAAGGTTAGGTTGAGGGTAAGGGTAAGGGTTAGGGTTAGGGTTAGTGTTAGGATTAGGGTTAGGTTTACGTTTATGGTAAGGGTTAGGGTTAGGGTTAGGGTTAGGGTTAGGGTAAGGATTATGGTTAGGGTTATGGTTAGGGGTTAGGGTTAGGGTTAGGGTTAAGGTAAGGGTAAGGGTTAGGGTCAGGTTAAGGTTAGGGTTAGGTTTAGGGTAATTGTAAGGTTTAGGGTTAGGCTTAGGGTTAGGTTTAGGGTAAGGGTAAGTATTAGGGTTAGGGTCTGGGTTAGGTTTGGTTTAGGATTGGGTTAGGGTTAAGGTTAGCGTTAGGGAAGGGGTATGGTTTAGGGTTAGGGTCAGGATTAGAGTAAGGGTTAGGGAAAGGGTAAGGGTTAGGGTTAGGGTTAGGGTTAGGGTTAGCATTAAGCTTAGGGTTAGGGTTAAGGTAAGGGTAAAGGTTTGGGTTAGGGTTAGAGTTAGGGTAAGGGTAAGGGTTAGGGTCAGGGTTAGGGTTAGGTGTAGGGTTAGGGGTTAGGGTTAGGGTTAGGGTTAGTGTTAGGGTTATGTTTACGGTAAGGGTAATGTTAAGGTTTAGGGTTAGGGTCAGGATTAGCGTTAGCATATTGGAAAGGGAAAGGGTTAGGGTTTAGTTTAGGGTTAGGGTAAAAGTAAGGGTTGGCGTTAGGGTTAGGGTTAACTTTAGGGTTAGAATTAGATTTAGGGTTAGGGTTAGGGTTAGGGTAAGGGTAAGTGTTAGAGTTAAGGTTAGGGTTAGGGTTATGGTTAGGATTAGGATTAGGGTAAGGGGAAGGGTTAGGGTTAGGGTTAGGGTAAGGGTAAGGGTTAGGGTTAGTGGTTAGGGTTAGTGTAAGGGGTAGGGTTAGGCTTAGGGGTAGGGTTAATATTAAGGTTAGGTTTTGGTTTAGGTTAAGGGTAAGTGTTAGGGTTAGAGTTAGGGTTAGGGCAAGCATTAGGCTAAGGATTAGGGTTAGGGTAAGGGTTAGGGTTAGTGTTAGGTTTAGCATTAAGGTTAGGGTTAGGGTTAGGGTAAGTGTCAGGGTTAGGATTAGGGTTAGGGTTAGGGTTAATGTAAGGGTTAGGGTTAGGGTTAGCATTAAGGTTAGGGTTAAGGTAAGGGTAAGGGTTAGGGTTAGGTTTAAGGTTAGGTTAAGGATAAGGGTTAGGGTTAGGGTTAGGTTTAGGGTTAGGGTAAGGGTAAGGGTAAGGGTTAGGGTGAGTTTTAGGGATAGGTTTAGGGTTAGGATTAGGGTTAGGTTAAGGGTAAGGGTTAGGGTTAAGGTTAGGGTTTGGGTTAGTGTTAAGTTTAGTGTAAGGGTTGGGGTTAGGGTAAAGATTAGGGTTAGGGTTGGGGTAGGGTAAGGGTAAGTGTTAGGGTTAGGGTTAGGGTTAGGGTTAGGATAAGGGTAAGGGGTAGGGTTAAGTTTAGGTTTAGGGGTTAGGGTTAGGGTTAGGGTTAGGGTTAGGGTTAGGTTTAGGGTTACGGTTAGGGTAAGGGTAAGGTTTAGGGTTGGGGTTAGGTTTGGGGTTTGGGTTAGAGTAAGGTTAAGGGTTAGGGTTAGGATTAGGGTTAGGGTTGGGGTTAGGGTTAGGGGTTAAGGTTAGGGTTAGGGTTATGGTAAGTGTAAGGGTTAGGGTTAGGGTTAGGGGTTAGTGTTAGGGTTAGAGTTAGGGTTAGGGTTAGGGTTAGGGTTAGGATTAAGGTAAGGGTAGGGGTTGGGGTTAGAGTGAGGGTTAAGGTTAGGTTTAGGGTTAGGGTAGGGTAAGGGTAAGGGTTAGGGTTAGGGTTAAGTTTAGGTTTAGGGTTAGGTTAAGGGTAAGGGTAAGGGTTAGGGATAGGGATAGGTTTAGGGTAAGGGTAAGGGTTAGGGTTAGGGTTAGGGTTAGGGTGAAGGTTAGGGTTAGGGTTAGGGTTAGGGTAAGGGTAAGTGTTAGGTTTAGGGTTAGGGGTAGGATTAGGGTTAGGGTAATGTTAAGGGTTAGGGTTAGGGTTAGGGTTAGGGTTAGAATTAGTTTTAGGGTTAGGATAAGTCTAAGGGTTGGGGTTAGGGTAAGGATTAGGGTTAGAGTACGGGTTAGGGTTTGTAAGAGGGTTAGGGTTAGGTTTTGGGTTAGGGTTAGGGTAAGGGTAAGGGTTAGGTTTAGGTTTAGGGTTGGGGTTAAGTTTAGGGTTAGGGTTAGGGTAATGGTAAGGGTTAGTGTTAGGGTTAGGGTAAGGGTTAGGGTTAGGGTGAGGGAGAGGGTTAGTGTTAGGGTTAGGGTTAGGGTTAGATTTAGGGTTAGGGTTAGGGTTTGGGTAAGGGTAAGTGTTTCGTTTAGGTTTAGGGTTAGGTTTAGGGTTAGGATAAGGATAGGGGTTAGGGTTAGGGGTAGGGTTAGGGGTTAGGGTTTGGGTTAGGGTTAGGGGTTACGGTGAGGGTTAGTGATAGGGTAAGGTTCGGGTTAGGGTCAGGGTTAGGGTTAGGGTAAGGGTAAGTCTTAGGTTTAGGGTTAGGATTAAGGTTAGGGTAAGGGTAAGGGTTAGGGTTAGGGTTAAGTTTAGGTTTAGGGTTAGGTTAAGGGTAAGGGTAAGGGTTAGGTTTAGGGTTAGGGGTTATGGTTAGGGTTAGGGTTAGGGTTAGGATAACGGTTAGGGTTAGGATTAGGGTTAGGGTTCGGATTATGGTAAGGGTAAGGTTTATGGTTAGGGTCAGGGTTAGGGTTAGGGTTAGGTTTAGGGTTAGGGTTAGGGTAAGGGTAAGTGTTAGGGTTAGGGTTAGGGTTAGGATAAGGGTAAGGGTTAGATTTCTGTTTACAGTTAGGGTAAGGGTAAGGGTTAGGTTTAGGGTTAGGTTTAGTGTTATGGTTAGGGTATGGGTAAGGGTTAGGGTTAGGATTAGGGTTGGGGTTAGGTTTAGGGGTTAGGGATAGGGTTGGGGTTATGGTAAGGGTAAGGGTTAGGGTCAGGGTTAGGGGTTAAGTTTATGGTTAGGATTAGAGTTAGGGGTTAGGGTTAGGGTTTGGGTTAGGATTAAGGTAAGGGTAGGGGTTAGGTTTAGGGTGAGGGTTAAGGTTAGGTTTAGCGTCAGGGTAGGTTAAGGGTAAGGGTTAGGGTTAGGGTTAGGGTTAGGGTAAGGGTTAGGTTTAGGCTTAGGGTTAACATTAAGTTTAGGGTTAGGGTTAGGGTAAGAATTAGGGTTAGGGTTAGGTTTTGGCTAAGGTTTAGGATTAGAGTTAGTGTAAGCATTAAGGTTAGGGTTAGGGTTAGGGTAAGTGTTAGGGTTAGGGTTAGGGTTAGGGTTTGGGGTTTGTGTTAGGGTTAGGGTTAGGTTTAGTGTTAGGATTAGGGTAAGGGTAAGGTTTTGGGTTAGGGTTAGGGTTAGGGTTAATGTTTGGATTAGGTTTAGGGTAAGATTAAGTGTTAGGGTTAGGGTTAGTGTTAGGGTTATTGTTAATCTTAGCGTTAGGGTTAGGGTAAGGGTAAGTGTTAGGGTTAGGTTTAGGGTTAGGGGTTAGGGTTAGGGTTAGGGTTAGGGTTAGGGTTATGTTTTGGGTAAGGGTAATGGTAAGGATTAGGGTTGGGGTCAGTGTAAGGGTAAGGTTTAGGGTTAGGGTTATGGTTAGGGTTAATGTTTGGATTAGGTTTAGGGTAAGATTAAGTGTTAGGGTTAGGTTTAGTGTTAGGGTTAGTGTTAAGGTTAGGGTTAGGGTTAGGGTAAGGGTAAGTGTTAGGGTTAGGTTTAGGGTTAGGGGTTAGGGTTAGGGTTAGGGTTAGGGTTATGTTTGTGTAAGGGTAATGTTAAGGTTTAGGGTTAGGTTTAGGATTAACGTTAGCATAAGGGAAAAGGAAAGGGTTAGGGTTAAGGTTAGGGTTAGGGTAAAAGTAAGGGTTGGCGTTAGGGTTAGGGTTAACTTTAGGATTAGGATTAGTTTTAGGGTTAGTGTAAGTGTAAGGGTTAGGGTTAGGGTTAGGGTAAGGGTAAGTGTTAGAGTTAAGGTAAGTTTTATGGTTAGGGTTAGTGGTTAGGGTTAGTTTTAGGGGTAGGGGTAGGATTAGGGGTAGGGTTAACATTAAGGTTAGGTTTTGGGTTAGGGTAAGGGTAAGTGTTAGGGTTAGAGTTAGGGTTAGGGCAAGCATTAGGCTTAGGGTTAGGGTAAGGGTTAGGGTTAGTGTTAGGGTTAGCATTAAGTTTAGGGTTAGGGTAGGGTAAGTGTAAGGGTTTAGGATTAGGGTTAGGGTTAGGGTTAGGGTAACAGTTAGGGTTAGGGTTAGCATTAAGGTTAGGGTTAAGGTAAGGGTAAGGGTTAGGGTTAGGGTTAAGGTTAGGTTAAGGGTAAGGGTTACGGTTAGGCTTAGGGTTAGGTTTAGGGTTAGGGTAAGGGTAAGGGTTAGGGTTAGGTTTAGGGATAGGTTTAGGTTTAGGGTTAGGGTTAGGGTTAGGGTAAGGGTAAGGGTTATGGTAAAGGTTAGGGTTAGGGTTAGTGTTAGGGTTAGGGTAAGGGTTAGGGTTAGGGTAAAGGTTAGGGTTAGGGTTAGGGTTAGGGTTAGGTTTATGGTTAGAGTTAGGGGAAGGGTAAGGTTTAGGGTTACTTTTTGGGTTGGGGTTAAGGTTAGGG
>JANJXV010000086.1:912500-932500 GCA_024803745.1 Megascapheus bottae
TTAGGATAAGGGTAAGGGTTAGGGTTAGGGTTAGGGTTAGGGGTTAGGGTTAGGGTTAGGGTTAGGGGTTAGGGTGAGGGTTAGGGATAGGGTAAGGTTCGGGTTAGGGTCAGGGTTAGGGTTAGGGTTAGGGAAGTGTTAGGTTTAAGGTTAGGGTTAAGGTTAGGGTAAGGGTAAGTGTTAGGTTTAGGGTTAGGGTTTGTGTAAGGGTTAGGGTTAGGTTTAGGGTAAGTGTTAGAGTTAGGGTTAGTGTTAGGGTTATGCTTAGGTTAAGGTTAAGGGTTAGGGTTAGGGTTAGTGTTAGTGTTAGGTTTGGGGTAGGGTTACGGTTAGTGTTAGGTTTAGGGTTAAGGTTAGGGTTACGGTTAGGGTAAGGGTTAGGGTTATGGTTAGAGTTAGGGGTTAGGGTTAGGGTTAGGATTAGTGTAAGGGTAAGGTTTATGGTTAGGGTTATGGTTAGGGGTTAGGGTTAGGGTTAAGGTAAGGGTAAGTGTTAGGGTCAGGGTTAGGGTTAGGATTAGGTTTAGGGTAAGTTTAAGGTTTAGGGTTAGGGTTAGGGTTAGGTTTAGGGTAAGGGTAAGTATTAGGGTTAGGATTAGGGTTAGGGTTAAGGTTAGGGTTAGGAAAAGGGTAAGGGTTAGGGTTAGGGTCAGGATTAGGGTTAGGGTTAGGGAAAGGGTAAGGGTTAGGGTTAGGTTTAGGGTTAGGGTGAGCATTAAGGTTAGGGTTAGGGTTAGGGTAAGGGTAAGGTTTTGGTTTAGGGTTAGAGTTAGGGTAAGAGTAAGGGTTAGGGTTAGGGTTAGTGTTAGGGTTAAGGTTAGGGATAGGGTTAGGGTAAGGGTAAGGGTCACGGTTAGGATTAGGGCTAGGGGTTAGGTTTAGGGTTAGGGTTAGGGTTAGGGTAAGGCTAACGTTTAGGTGTGGGTTAGGGTTAGGGGTTAGGGTTAGGGTTAGGATTAAGGTAATATTTAGGGTTAGGGTTAGGATTAGGTTTAGGTTTGGGGTAAGGGTAATGTTTAGTGTTAAGGTTATGGTAGGGTAAGGGTACGGGTTAGGGTTAGGGATTGGGTTAGGGTTAGGATTAGGGTTAGGGTAAGGGTAAGGGATAGGGTTAGGGTTAGGGTAAGGGTTAGGGTTAGGGTTAGGGTTAGTGGGTAGGGTTAGTGTTAGGGTTAGGCTTAGGTTTAGGGTAAGGGTGACGGTTAGGGTGAGGGTTAGGGTTAGGTTTAGTGTTAGGGTTAGGGTAAGGCTAAGCGTTAGGTTTAGGATTAGAGTTAGGGTTAGAGTTAAGGTTAGGGTTAGGTTTAGGGTTAAGTTTAGGGATAGGGTAAGGGTAAGTGTTAGGGTTATGGTTAGGGTTAGGGTTAGGGTTAGTGTTAATGTTAGGGTTAGGGATAGGGTGAAGGAAAGGGTAAGGATTAGGGTAAGTGTTAGGGTTAGGGTTAGGGTTAGGGTTAATATTAGGGTTAGGCTTAGGGTTAGCGTAAGGTTTAGGGTAAGGGTTAGGGTTAGCAATAAGGTTAGGGTTAGTGTTAGGGTAAGGGTAAGGGTTAGGGTTAGGGTTAGGGGTTAGGATTAAGGTTAGGGTTAGGGTTAAGGTAAGGGTAAGGGTAAGGTTTAGGGTTAGGTTTAGGGTTAGGTTTAGGGTTAGGGTAAGGGTAAGTGTTAGTGTTGGGGTTAGGGATATGTTTAGGGTTAGGTTTAGGGTTAGGGTTCGGGTTAGGGTAATTGTAAGGGTTAGGGTGAAGGTTAGGGTTAGGGTTAAGGTAAGGGTAAGGGTAAGGGTTAGGGTTAGGGTTAGGATTAGGTTTAGGGTTAGGGAAAGGGTAAGGGTTATGGTTAGGGTTAGGGTTAGGGGGTAGGGTTAGGGTTAGGGTTAGGGGTTAGGGTTAGGGTTAGGGTTAGGGATAGGTTAATGTTAGGGTTAGGGTCAGGTTTAGGGTTAGTGTAAGGGTAAGTCTTAGGGTAAGGGTGAGGTTTAGGGTTAGGGTTAGGGTTAGGGTTAGGGTTAGGTTTAGGGTAAGGGTTAGGGTTAGGGTAATGGTTAGGTTAAGCTTAAGGCTTAGGGTTAGGGTTAGGGTTAGTGTTAGGTTTAGGGTTAGGTTTAGGGTTAGGGTTAGGTTTAGGGTTAAGTTTAGGTTTACGGTTAGGGTAAGGGTTAGTGTTATGGTTAGAGTTAAGGGGTTAGGGTTAGTGTTAATGTAAGGGTAAGGTTTATGGTTAGGGTTATGGTTAGGGGTTAGGCTTAGGGTTAGGGTTAAGGTAAGAGTAAGGGTTAGGGTTAAGGTTAGGGTTAGGGTTAGGGTTAGGTTTAGGGTAAGGGTAAGGTTTAGGGTTAGGGTAAGATTTAGGCTAAGGGTAAGTGTTAGGGCTAGGGTTTGGTTTAGGTTTGGTTTAGGATTGGGTTAGGGTTAGGGTTAGGGTTACAGTTAGGGTAAGGTTTAGGGTTATGGTTAGAGTTAGGTGTTAGGTTTAGGGTTAGGGTTAATGTTAGGATTATGGATAGGGTTAGGGTTAGGTTTAAGGAAAGGTAAGGGTTAGGGTAAGGGTTAGGGTTAGGGTTAAGGAAAGGGTAAGGGTTAGGGTTAGGGTTTTGGTTAGGGCAAGGATTAGGGTTAGGGTTAGGGTTAGGGTATGGTTTAGGGTTAGGTTTAGGGATATGGTTAACATTAAGGTTAGATTTTGGGTTAGGGTAAGGGTAAGGGATAGGGTTAGAGTTAGGGTTAGGGCAAGCCTTAGGGTTAGGGTTACTGTTAGGGTAAGGTTTAGGGTTAGGGTTAGGGTTAGCAATAAGGTTAGGGTTAGGGTTAGGGTTAGTGTAAGGGTTAGGGTTAGGGTTAGAGTTAGGGGTTAGGTTTAAGGTTAGGGTTAGGGTTAAGGTAAGGGTAAGGGTTAGGCTTAGGGTTGGGTTAGGGGAAGGGGAAGGGTTAGGGTTAGGGTTAGGGTTAGGTTTAGGGTTAGGGTAAGGATAAGGGTTAGTGTTAGGATTAAGGATATGTTTAGGATTAGGGTTAGGGTTAGGTTAGGGTTAGGGTAAGGGTAAGGATTAGGGGTAAGGTTAGGGTTAGGGTTAGGGTTAGGGTTAGGGTTAGGTTAGGCTTAGGATTAGGTTTAGGGTTAGGGAAAGGGTAATTGTTAGGGTTAGGGTTACAGTTATGGTTAGCATTAAGGTTAGGGTTAGGGTTAGGGTGAGGGTAAGGGTTTGGGTTAGGGTTAAGGTTAGGGTAAGGGTAAGGTTTAGGTTTAGGTTTAGGGTTAGGGTTAGGGGTTAGGGTTAGGGGTAGGGTTAGGCTTAAGGTAATGTTTAGGGTTAGGTTTAGGATTAGGGTTAAGTTTGGGGTAAGGGTAATGTTTAGGGTTAGGGTTATGGTTAGGGTAAGGGTAAGGGTTAGGTTTAGGGATTGGGTTAGGTTTAGGATTAGGGTTAGGGTAAGGGTTAGGGTTAGGGTTAGGGTAAGGGTTAGGGTTAGGGTTAGGGTTAGTGGGTAGGGTTAGTGTTAGTGTTAGGGTTAGGTTTAGGGTAAGGGTGACGGTTAGGGTGAGGGTTAGGGTTAGGTTTAGTGTTAGGGTTAGGGTAAGGCTAAGCGTTAGGTTTAGGGTTAGAGTTAGGGTTAGAGTTAAGGTTAGGGTTAGAGTTAGGTTAGGGTTAGGGTTAGGGTTAGGGTTAAGGAAAGGGTAAGGGTTAGGGTAAGTGTTAGGGTTAGGGTTAGGGTTATGGTTAATGTTAGGGGTAGTGTTAGGGTTAAGGAAAGGGTAACGTTTAGGGTAAGGTTTAGGGTTAGGGTTAGGGTTAGAGCAAGGATTAGGGTTAGGGTTAGGGTTAGGGTAAGGTTTAGGGTTAGGGTTAGGGGTAGGGTTAACATTAAGTTTAGGTTTTGGGTTAGGGTAAGGGTAAGTGTTAGGGTTAGAGTTAGGGTTAGGGCAAGCATTAGGGTTAGGGTTAGGGTTAGGGTAAGGGTTAGGGTTAGGGTTAGGGTTAGCAATAATTTTAGCGTTAGTGTTAGGGTAAGGGTAAGGGTTAGGGTTAGGGTTAGGGGTTAGGATTAAGGTTAGGGTTAGGGTTAAGGTAAGGGTAAGGGTAAGGGTTAGGGTTAGGGATAGGGTTAGGTTTAGGGTTAGGGTAAGGGTAAGTGTTAGGGTTGGGGTTAGGAATATGTTTAGGTTTAGGGTTAGGGTAAGGGTTCGGGTTAGGGTAATTGTAATGGTTAGGGTGAAGGTTAGGGTTAGGGTCAAGGTAAGGGTAAGGGTAAGGGTTAGGGTTAGGGTTAGGATTAGGTTTAGGGTTAGGGAAAGGGTAAGGGTTAGGGTTAGGGTTAGTGTTAGGGTTTTCATTAAGGTTAGGTTTAGGGTTAGGGTAAAGGTAAGGGTTTGGGTTACGGTTACGGTTAGGGTAAGTGTTAGGGTTAGGGTTAGGGTTAGGGTTAGGGTTAGGTTTAGGGTTAGGGTTAGGGTAAGGTTAAGGGTTAGGTTTAGGGTTAATGTTAGGGTTAGGGTTAAGGTTATGGTTAGGGTTAGGGTAAGGGTAATGTTAGGGGTAGGATTTGGGTTAGGGGTTAGGGTTAGGGTTAGGGTTAGGGTTAGGGTAGGTGTAAGGTTTAGGAGTAGGGTTAGGGTTAGGGGTTAGGTTTAGCATTAGGGTTAGGCTTAAAGTAATGGTTAGGATTAGGGTAAGGGTAAGGGTTAGATTTAGAGTTAGGGTTAGGGTTAGCATTAGGGTTAGGGTAAGATTAAGGGTTACGGTTAGGGTTAGGGTAAGGGTTAGGGTTTTAAAAGGGTTAGGGTTAGGTTTTGGGTTAGGGTTTGGGTAAGGGTAAGTGTTAGGTTTAGGTTTAGGGTTGGGGTTAAGTTTAGTTTTAGGGTTAGGGTAAGGGTTAGTGTTAGGGTTAGGGTTAGGGTAAGGGTTAGAGTTAGGGTTAGGGTTAGAGTGAGGGTGAGGGTGAGGGTTAGGGTTAGGGTTAGGGTTAGGTTTAGGGTTAGGGTTAGGGTTTGGGTAAGGGTAAGTGTTACAGTTAGGTTTAGGGTTAGGGTTAGGGTTAGGATAAGGGTAAGGGTTATGGGTAGGGTTAGGGTTAGGGTTACGTGTTAGGGTTAGGGTTATCGTTAGGGATAGGTTAAGGTTAGGGTTAGGGTCAGGGTTAGGGTTATTGTAAGGGTAACTCTTAGGGTTAGGTTTAGGGTTAAGTTTAGGGTAACGGTGAGGTTTACTGTTAGGGTTAGGGTTAGGGTAAGGGTTAGGGTTAGGTTTAGGGTAAGGGTTAGGGTTAGGTTAATGGTTAGGTTAAGGTTAAGGGTTAGGGTTAGGGTGAGGGTTAGTGTTTGGTTTAGGGTTAGGGTTACGGATAGTGTTAGGTTTAGGGTTAAGGTTAGGTTTACGGTTAGGGTAAGGGTAAGGGTTATGGTTAGAGTTAGGGGTTAGGGTTAGTGTTAGGGTAAGGGTAAGGTTTATGGTTAGGGTTATGGTTAGGGGTTAGGGTTAGGGTTAGGGTTAAGGTAAGGGTAAGTGTTAGGGTTAAGGTTAGGGTTAGGGTTAGGTTTAGGGTAAGGGTAAGGTTTAGAGTTAGGGTTAGGTTTAGGCTAAGGGTAAGTGTTAGGGTTAGGGTTTGGGTTAGGTTTGGTTTAGGATTGGGTTAGGGTTAGGGTTAGGGTTACGGTTAGGGTAAGGTTTAGGGTTATGGTTAGAGTTAGGGGTTAGGTTTAGGGTTAGGGTTAATGTTAGGGTTAGGGTTAGGGTTAGGGTTAGGGTTAAGGAAAGGTAAGGGTTAGGGTAAGGGTTAGGGTTAGGGTTATGGTTAGGGCAAGGATTAGGGTTAGGGTTAGGGGTAGGGTAAGGTTTAGGGTTAGGTTTAGTGGTAGGGTTAACATTAAGGTTAGATTTTGGGTTAGGGTTAGGGTAAGGGATAGGGTTAGAGTTAGGGTTAGGGCAAGCCTTAGGGTTAGGGTTACTGTTAGGGTAAGGGTTAGGGTTAGGGTTAGGGTTAGCAATAAGGTTAGGGTTAGGGTTAGGGTAAGTGTAAAAGTTAGGGTTAGGGTTAGAGTTAGGGGTTAGGTTTAAGGTTAGGGTTAGGGTGAGGAATAGGGTTAGGGTTAGGGTAAGGGTAAGGGTAAGGGTTAGGGTTAGGGTTAGGTTTAGGGTTAGGGTAAGGGCAAGGGTTAGCGTTAGGGTTAGGGTTAGGGTTAGGGTTAGAGTTAGGGGTTAGTTTTAAGATTAGGGTTAGGGTGAGGGTTAGGGTTAGGGTAAGGGTAAGGGTTAGGGTTAGGGTTAGGTTAGGGTTAGGGTAAGGGTAAGGAGTAGGGGTAAGGTTAGGGTTAGGGTTAGGGTTAGGGTTAGGCTTAGGATTAGATTTAGGGTTAGGGAAAGGGTAATTGTTAGGGTTAGGGTTACAGTTAGGGTTAGCATTAAGGTTAGGGTTAGGGTTAGGGTGAGGGTAAGGGTTTGGGTTAGGGTTAGGGTTAGGGTAAGGGTAAGGTTTAGGGTTAGGGTTAGGGTTAGGTTTAGGGTTAGGGTTAGGGTAAGGGTAAGTGTAGGGTTAGGGTTATTGTTAGGGTTAGGGTTAAGATTAGGTTTAGGGTTAGGTTTAGGGTAAGGGTAAGGGTTAGGTTTAGGATTAGGGTTAGGGGTTAGGGTTAGGGTTAGTGTTAGGTTTAGGGTATGGTTTAGTGTTAGGGTAAGGGTAAGGGTTAGGGATAGGGTTTGGTTAGGGTAAGGTAAGGGTTACGGTTAGGGTTAGGGTTACGGTTAGGGTGAAGGTTAGGGTGAGGGTTAGGGTTAGGGTAAGGGTAAGTGTTAGGGTTAGGGTTAGGGTTAGGATTAGGGTTAGGGTAACGGTAAGGGTTAGGGTTAGGGTTAGGGTTAGGGTTAGGATTAGTGTTAGGGTTAGGGTAAGTGTAAGTTTTAGGGTTAGGGTTAGGGTAAGGATTAGGTTTAGAGTAAGGGTTAGGGTTTGTAAGAGGGTTAGGGTTAGGTTTTGGGTTAGGGTTTGGGTAAGGGTAAGGGTAGGTTTAGGTTTAGGGTTGGGGTTAAGTTTAGGGTTAGGGTTAGGGTAAGGGTAAGGGTTAGTGTTAGGATTAGGGTAAGGGTTAGGGTTAGGGTTAGGGTTAGGGTGAGGGTGAGGGTTAGGGTTTGTGTTAGGGGTAGGATTAGGGTTTGGGTAAGGGTAAGTGTTACGGTTATGTTTAGGTTTAGGGTTAGGGTTAGGATAAGGGTAAGGGTTAGGGTTTAGGGTTAGGGTTAGGGTTAGGGGTTAGGGTGAGGCTTAGGGATAGGGTAAGTTTGGGGTTAGGGTCAGGGTTAGGGTTAGGGTAAGGGTAAGTGTTAGGGGTAGGGTTAGGGATAAGGTTAGGGTAAGGGTAAGTGTTAGGGTTAGGGTAAGGGTTAGGGTTAGGTTTAGGGTAAGGGTAAGTGTTAGGGTTAGGGTTAGGGTTATGGTTAGGTTAAGGTTAAGGGTTAGGGTTAGGGTTAGTGTTAGGTTTAGGGTTAGGGTTACGGTTAGTTTTAGGTTTAGGGTTAAGGTTAGGGTGACGGTTAGGGTAAGGGTTAGGGTTATGGTTAGAGTTAGGGGTTAGGGTTAGGGTTAGGGTTAGGGTAAGGTTAAGGTTTATGGTTAGGGTTATGGTTAGGGGTTAGGGTTAGTGTTAGGGTTAATGTAAGGGTAAGTGTTAGGGTCAGGGTTAGGGTTAGGGTTAGGTTTAGGGTAAGTGTAAGGTATAGGGTTAGGGTTAGGGTTAGGTTCAGGGTAAGGGTAAGTATTAGGGTTGGTTTGGGTTAGGTTTGGTTTAGGATTGGGTTAGGGTTAAGGTTAGCGTTAGGGAAAGGGTAAGGGTTAGGGTTAAGGTCAGTATTAGGGTTAGGGTAAGGGTATGGGTCAGGGTTAGGATTAGGGCTAGGGGTTAGGGTTAGGGTTAGGGTAAGGGTAACATTTAGGGTTAGGGTTAGGGTTAGGGGTTAGGGTTAGTGTTAGTGTCAGGGTTAAGTTAATGGTTAGGGTTAGGATTAGGGTTAGGTTTGGGGTAAGGGTAATGTTTAGGGTTAGGGTTAGGGTTAGGGTAAGGGTAAGGGTTAGGGTTAGGGTTTGGGTTAGGGTTAGGATTAGGGTTAGGGTAAGGGTAAGGGTTAGGGTTAGGGTAAGGTTTAGGGTTAGGGTAAGGGTAAGGGTTAGGGTGAGGGTTAGGGTTAGGTTTAGTGTTAGGGTTAGCATAAGGCTAAGGGTTAGGGTTAGGGTTAGAGTTAGGTTTAGGGTTAAGGTTAGGGTTAGGGTTAGGTTTAGGGTTAGGTTTAGGGTTAAGTTTAGGGTTAGGGTAAGTGTAAGTGTTAGGGTTAGGGTTAGGGTTAGGGTTAGGGTTAGGGTTAATGTTACGGTTAGGGTTAGGGTTAGGGTTAGGGTGAAGGAAAGGGTAAGGTTTAGGGTAAAGGTTAGGGTTAGGGTTAGGGTTAGGGTTAAGGAAAGGGTAAGGTTTACGGTAAGGGTTAGGGTTAGGATTAGGGTTAGGGCAAGGATTAGGGTTAGGGTTAGGGTTAGGGTAAGGGTTAGGGTTAGGGTTAGGGTTAGCAATAAGGTTAGGCTTAGGGTTACGATGAGTATAATGGTTAGGGTTAGGGTTAGGGGTTAGGATTAAGGTTAGGGTTAGGGTTAAGGTAAGGGTAAGGGTAAGGGTAAGGGTTAGGGTTAGGGTTAGGGTTAGGGTTAGTGTTTGGGTTAGGGTAAGTGTAAGGGTTAGGGTTAAGGTTAAGGTTAGGGAAAGTGTAAGGGTTAAGGTTGGGGTTCGGATTAGGGTTAGGGTTAGGGAAAGGGTTAGGGATAGGGTTAGGGTTAGGGTTAGCATTAAGGTTAGGGTTAGGGTTAGGGTAAAGGTAAGGGTTTGGGTTAGGGTTACGGTTAGGGTAAGGGTAAGGTTTAGGGTTAGGGTTAGGTTTAGGTTTAGGGTTAGGGTAAGGGTAAGGGTTAGGGTTAGGGTTAGTGTTAAGGTTAGGGTTAAGTTTAGGGTTAGGGTTAGGGTAAGGGTAAGGTTAGGGGTAGGATTAGGGTTAGGGGTTAGGGTTAGGGTTAGGGTTAGGGTTAGGTTTAAGGTAAGTGTAAGGTTTAGCGTTAGGTTTAGGGTTAGGGGTTATTGTTAGGGTTAGGGGTAGGGTTAAAGTAATGGTTAAGGTTAGGGTTAGGGTTAGCGTTAGGTTTAGGGTAAGGATAATGTTTAGGGTTAGGGTTAGGGTAAGGGTAAGGGTTAGGGTTAGAGATATGGTTTGGGTTAGGATTAGGGTTCGGGTAAGATTAAGGGTTAGGGTTTTAAAAGGGTTAGCGTTAGGTTTTGGGTTAGGGTTAGGGCAAGGGTAAGTGTTAGGTTTAGGGTTGGGGTTAAGTTTAGGGTTAGGGTTAGGGTAAGGGTAAGGGTTAGTGTTAGGGTTAGGGTAAGGGTTAAGGTTAGGGTTAGGGTTAGGGTGAGGGTGAGGGTTAGGGTTAGGGTTAGGGTGAGGGTGAGGGTTAGGGTTAGGATTAGGGTTAGGGTTAGGTTTAGGGTTACGGTTAGGGTATGTGTAAGGGTAAGTGTTACGGTTAGGTTTAGGGTTAGGGTTAGGGTTAGGATAGGGTAAGGGTTAGAGTTAGGGTTAGGGTTAGGGGTTAGGGTTAGGGTTTGGGTTAGGGATAGGTTAAGGTTCCGGTTAGGGTCAGGGTTATGGTTAGGGTAAGGGTAAGTCTTAGGGTTACATTTAGGGTTAAGGTTAGGTTAAGGGTGAGGGTTAGGGTTAGGGTTAGGGTTAGGGTAAGGGTTAGGGTTAGGTTTAGGGTAAGGGTAAGTATTAGGGTTAGGGTTAGGTTTAGGGTTATGGTTAGGTTAAGGTTAAAGGCTAGGGTTAGGGTTAGGGTTAGTGTTAGGTTTAGGGTTAGGATTACGGTTAGTGTTAGTTTAGGGTTAAGGTTAGGTTTACGGTTAGGGTAAGGGTTAGGGTTATGGTTTGAGTTAGGGTTTAGGGTTAGTGTTACGGTAAGGGTAAGGTTTATGGTTAGGGTTATGGTGAGTGGTTAGGGTTAGGGTTAGGGTTAGGGTAAGTGTTAGAGTTAGGGTTAAGGTTAGGGTTAGGGTTAGGGTTAGGGTTAGGTTTAGGGTAAGGGTAAGTTTTAGGGTTAGGGTTAGGGTTAGGGTTAGGCTAAGGGTAAGTGTTAGGGTTTGGGTTTGGGTTAGGTTTGGTTTAGGATTGGGTTAAGATTAGGGTTAGGGTTACGGTTAGGGTAAGGTTTAGGGTTATGGTTAGAGTTAGGGGTTAGATTTATGGTTAGGGTTAATGTTAGGGTTAGGGTTAGTGTTAGGGTAAGGGTTAGAGTTATTGTTAGGGTTAGGGTTAAGGAAAGGGTAAGGGTTTGGGTTAGGGTTATGGTTAGGGCAAGGATTAGGGTTAGGGTTAGGGTTAGGGTAAGGTTTAGGGTTAGGTTTAGGGGTAGGGTTAACATTAAGGTTAGGTTTTGGGTTAGGGTAAGGGTAAGGGATAGGGTTAGAGTTAGGGTTAGGGGAAGACTTAGGGTTAGGGTTACTGTTAGGGTAAGGTTAGGGTTAGGGTTAGCAATAAGGTTAGGGTTAGGGTTAGGGTAAGTGTAAGGGTTAGGGTTAGGGTTAGAATTAGGGGTTAGGATTAGGGTTATGGTTAGGTTTAGGTTTAGGGTTAGGGTAAGGGTAAGGGTAGGGTTAGGGTTAGTGTTAGGCTTAGGGTTAAGATTAGGGTTAGGGTTAGTGTTAGGGTAAGGGTAAGGGTTAGGGTTAGGATTAGGGTTAGGGGTTAGGGTTAGGGTTAGGGTAAGGGTAAGGTTTAGGGTTAGGGTTAAGGTTGGGGCTTAAGGTTAGGGTTAGGGTTAGGGTTAAGGTAATGGTTAGGGTTAGGTTTAGGGTAAGGTTATTGTTTAGGGTTAAGTTTAGGGTTAGGGTCAGGGTAAGGTAAGGATAAGGGTTAGGGTTAGGGTTAGGGTTCGGGTTAGGATTAGGGTTAGGGTAAGGGTAAGGGTTAGGGTTAGGGTGAGGGTAAGGGTTAGGGATAGTTTTAGGGTTAGTGGGTAGGGTTAGTGTAAGTGTTAGGGTTTGGTTTAGGGTTAGGGTTAGGGTAATGTAAGGGTTAGGGTGAGGGTTAGGGTTAGGTTTAGGGTTAGGGTTAGGGTAAGGGTAAAGGTTAGGGTTAGCGTTAGGGTTAGAGTTAGGGTTAGGTGTAAAGTTAGGGGTAATGTTAGGGTTAGGGTTAGGGTTAGGGTTAGTGTTAGGGGTTAGGGTTAGGGTTAATGTTAGGGTTAGGGTTAGTGTTAGGGTTAGCGTTAGGGTTAAGGAAAGGGTAAGTGTTAAGGTAAGGTTTAGGGTTAGGGTTAGTGTTAGGGTAAGGATTAGGGTTAGGGTTAGGGTTAGGGTAAGGTTTAGGGTTAAGGTTAGGGGTAGGGTTAACATTAAGGTTAGATTTTGGGTTAGGGTAAGGGTAAGGGTTAGGGTTAGGGTTAGGGTAAGTTTTAGGGTTAGGGTTAGCAATAAAGTTAGGTTTAGGGTTAGGGTAAGTGTAAGGGTAAGGGTTAGGGTTAGGGGTTAGGGTTAAGGTTAGAGTTAGGGTTAAGGTATGGGTAAGGGTTAAGCTTAGGGTTAGCGTTAGGGTAAGGGTAAGGGTTAGGGTTAGCGTTATTGTTAGGGTTAGGTTTAGGGTTAGGGTAAGGGTTAGGGTTAGGGTTAGGGATATGTTTAGGGTTAGGTTTAGGGTTAGGGTTAGTTTAGGGTTAGGGTTAGCGTTAGGGTAAGGGTTAGGGTTAGGGTAAGGGTTAGGGTTAGGGTTAGGGATAGGTTTCAGGTTAGGGTTATGGTAAGCGTAAGGGTTAGGGTTAGGGTTAGGGTTAGGGTTATGGTAGGGTAAGAGTTAGGGTTAGGTTCAGGGTAAGGTTTAGCGTGAGGGTAAGTGTAAGGGTTAGGGTTAGGGTAAGGGTAATGTTTAGGGTTAGGTTTAGGCTTCGTGTGAAGTTTAGGGTTAGTGTTAGGCTTTGGGTAAGGGTAAGTGTTAGTGTTAAGGTTAGGATTAGGGTTAGGGTTAGGATTAGGGATAGGGTAAGGGTAAGGGTTAGGTTGGGGTTAGGGTAAGTTTTAGAGTTAGGGTTAGGGTTAGTGGTTAGGGTAATTGTTAGGGTTAGGGTTAGGGGTAGGGGTAGGGTTAACATTAAGGTTAGGTTTTGGGTTAGGGTAAGGGTAAGTGTTAGGGTTAGGGTTAGGGTTAGGTTTAGGATAAGAGTAAGGGTTTGGGTTAGGGTTAGGTTTAGGGTTACGGTTAGTGTAAGGGTAAGGGTTAGGGTTAGAGTTAGGTTTAGGTTTAGGGTTAGGTTTAGAGTAAGGGTAAGGGATAGAGTTAGGGTTAGGGTTGGGTTTAGGGGTTGGGGTTTGGAATAGGATTAGGGTTAGGGTTAGGGGTTAGGGTTAGGGTTAGGGTTAGTGTTAGGGGTTAGGGTTAGGGTTAGGGTTAGGATTAAGGTAAGGGTAGGGGTTAGGGTTAGGGTAAAGGTTAGGGTTAGTGTTAGGGTGAGGGTTAGGGTAAGGGTTAGGTTTAGGGTAAGTGTTAGCATTAAGGTTAGGGTTAGGGGTAGGGTAAGGGTAAGGGTTAGGTTTAGGGTTAGGGTTAGGGTAAGGGTTGGGGTTAGGGTTGGGGTTAGGGTTAGGTTTAGGGTAAGGGAAAGGATTAGGGTTAGTTTAGGTTAAGGGTTAGGGTTAGGGTTAGGTTTAGGGTTAGAGTTAGGTTAAGGGTAAGGGTTAGGGTTAGGGTTAGGGTTAGGGTGAGGGTGAGGGTTAGGGTTAGGGTTATTGTTAGTGTTAGGTTTAGGGTTAGGGTAAGGGTAAGGGTTAGGTTTAGGGTTCGTGTGAAGTTTAGGGTTAGGGTTAGTGTTTGGTTAAGGTCAGTGTTAGTGTTAAGGTTAGGATTAGGGTTAGGGGTAGGATTAGGGATAGGGTAAGGGTAACGGTTAGGGTTGGGGTTAGGGTAAGGTTTAGGGTTAGGGTTAGGGCTCGTGGTTAGGGTAAGTGGTAGGGTTAGGGGTAGGGGTAGGGTTAATATTAAGGTTAGGTTTTGGGTTAGGGTAAGGGTAAGTATTAGGGTTAGGGTTAGGTTTAGGTTTAGGATAAGAGTAAGGGTATGGGTTAGGGTTAGGTTTAGGGTTATGGATAGGGTAAGGGTAAGGGTTAGGGTTAGGGTTAGGGTTAGGTTTAGGTTTAGTGTTAGGTTTAGAGTAAGGGTAAGGGTTAGGGTTAGGGTTAGGGTTGGGTTTAGGGGTAGGGGTTTGGATTAGGATTAGGGTTAGGTTTAGGGTTTAGGGTTAGAGTTAGGGGTTGGGGTTAGGGTTAGGGTTAGGATTAAGGTAAGGGTAGGGGTTAGGGTTAGGGTAAAGGTTAGGGTTAGGGTTAGGGTGAGGGTTAGGGTAAGGGTTAGGGTTAGGGTAAGTGTTAGCATTAAGGTTAGGGTTAGGTTTAGGGTAAGAGTAAGGGTTAGGTTTAGGGTTAGGGTTAGGGTTAAGGTTAGGGTAAGGGTTAGGGTTAGGGTTGGGGTTAGGGTTAGGATTAGGGTAAGGGTAAGGATTAGGGTTAGTTTATGGTAAGGGTTAGGGTTAGGGTAAGGGTTAGGGTTAGGGTTAAGTTCAGGTTTGCTGTTAAGGTTAGGGTAAGGGTTAGGGTTAGGGTTGAGGTTAGGGTTAGGATTAGGGTAAGGGGAAGGATTCGGGTTAGTTTAGGGTAAGGGTTAGGGTTAGGGTAATGGTTAGGTTTAGGGTTAAGTTCAGGTTTGGGGTTAAGGTTAGGGTAAGGTTTAGGGTTATGGTTGGGGTTAGGGTTAGGATTAGGGTAAGGGTAAGGGTTAGGGTTAGTTTAGTGTAAGGGTTAGGGTTAGCGTTAGGGTTAGAGTTAGGGTAAGGGTAAGGGTTAGGGTTAGGGTTAGGGTTTGTTTTAGGTTTGGGGTTAAGGTTAGGATTAGGGTTAGGGTAAGAGTAAAGGTTAGGTTTAGGGTTATTGTTAGGGTAAGGGTTAGGGTTAGGGTAAGGTTTAGGGTTAGGGTTAGGTGTAGGGATAACATTAAGGTTAGGTTGTGGGTTAGGGTAAGGGTAAGGGTTAGGGTTAGAATTAGGGTTAGGGCAAGCATTAGGGTTAGGGTTAGGGTTAGGGTAAGGGTTAGGGTTAGGGTTAGGGTTATGGTTAGATTAAGGTTAAGGGTTAGGGTTAGGGTTAGGGTTACTGTTAGGTTTAGGGTTAGCGTTACGGTTAGTGTTAGGTTTAGGGTTAAGTTTAGGGTTACGGTTAGGGTAAGGGTTAGGGTTATGGTTAGAGATAGGGGTTAGGTTTAGGGTTAGGGTAAGGGTAAGGTTTATGGTTTGGGTTATGGTTAAGGGTAAGGGTTAGGGTTAGGGTTAAGGTAAGCATAAGGTTTATGGTTAAGGTTAGGGTTAGGATTAGGTTTGGGTTATGGGTCAGTTTTATGGGTAGGGTTAGGTTTAGGTTTAGGGTAAGGGTAAGTGTTAGGGTTAGAGTTTGGTTTAGGTTTGGTTTAGGATTGGGTTAGGGTTAAGGTTAGGGTTAGGGAAAGGGTAAGGGTTAGGGTTAGGGTTAGGATTAGGGTTAGCATTAAGGTTAGGGTTAGGGTTAGGGTAAGGGTAAGGGTTTGGTAAGGGTTAGGGTTAGGGTAAGGGTAAGGGTAAGGGTTAGGGTTAGGGTTAGGATTAGGGTTAGGGTTAGGGTAAGGGTAAGGGTTAGGGTTGGGGTTAGTGTTAGGGTTGGGGTTAGGGTTAAGGTTAGTGTTAGGGTTAGGGTAAGGGTAAGGGTTAGGGTTAATATTAGGGGTAGGTGTTAGGGTTAGGGTTAGGGTTAGGGTTAGGGTAAGGGTAAGATTTAGGGTTAGGGTTAGGGTTAGGGGTTAGGGTTCGGGTTATGGTTAGGGTTAAGGTAATGGTTAGGGTTAGGGATAGGGTTAGGTTTAGGGTAAGGGTAATGTTTAGGGTTAGGGTTAGGGTTAGGGTAAGGGTAAGTGTTAGGGTTAGGGTTAGGGTAAGGGTAAGGGTTAGGGTTAGGTTTAGGGTAAGGGTTAGGGCTAGGGTTAGGGTTAGGGTTAGAGGGTAGGGTTAGTGTTAGGGTTAGAGTTAGGTTTAGGATTAGACTTAGTGTAAGGGTAAGGGTTAGGGTGAGGGTTAGGGTTAGGTTTAGGGTTAGGGTCAGGGTAAGGGTAAGGGTTAGGGATAGGGTTAGAGTTACGGTTAGGGTTAAGGTTAGGGTTAGAATTAGGGTTAGGTTTAGGGTTAAGTTTAGAGGTAGGGTAAGGTTAAGTGTTAGGGTTAGGGTTAGGGTTAGGGGTTAGTGTTAGCGTTAATGTTAGGGTTAGGTTTAGGGTTAGGGTTAGGTTTAAGGAAAGGGTAAGGGTTAGGGTAAGGGTTAGGGTTAGTGTTAGGGTTAGGGGTTAGTAATAGGGTTAGTGTTAGGGTTAGGGTTAGGGTTAGGTTTAAAGAAAGGGTAAGGGTTAGGGTAAGGGTTAAGGCTAGGGTTAGGGTTAGGGTTAATGTTAGGGTTAGGGTTAGAGTTAGGGTTAAGGAAAGGGTAAGGGTTAGAGTAAGGGTTAGGGTTAGGGTTAGGGTTAGGGCAAGGATTAGGGTTAGGGTTAGGATAAGGTTTAGGGTTAGGTTTAGGGGTAGGGTTAACATTAAAGTTAGGTTTTGGGTTAGGGTAAGGGTTAGGGTTAGATTTAGGGTTCGGGCAAGCATTAGGGTTAGGGTTAGGGTAAGGGTTAGGGTTAGGGTTAGCAATAGGGTTAGGGTTAGGGTTAGGGGAAGTGTAAGGGTAAGGTTTAGGGTTAGGGTTAGGGGTTAGGGTTAAGGTTAGGGTTAGGGTTAAGGTAAGGGTAAGGGTTAGGATTAGGGTTAGGGTTAGGACAAGGGTAAGGGTTAGGGTTAGGGTTAGGGTTAGGGTTAGGGTTAGGTTTAGGTTTGGGGTTAAGGTTAGGGTAAGGGTTAGGGTTAGGGTTGGGGTTAGGGTTAGGATTAGGGTAAGGGTAAGGGTTAGGGTTAGTTTAGTGTAAGGGTTAGGGTTAGCGTTAGGGTTAGGTTTAGGGTTAGAGTTAGGGTAAGGGTAAGGGTTAGGGTTAGGGTTAGGGTTTGTTTTAGGTTTGGGGTTAAGGTTAGGGTTAGGGTTAGGGTAAGGGTAAAGGTTAGGTTTAGGGTTATTGTTAGGGTTAGGGTTAGGGTTAGGGTAAGGTTTAGGGTTAGGGTTAGGTGTAGGGATAACATTAATGTTAGGTTGTGGGTTAGGGTAAGGGTAAGGGTTAGGATTAGAATTAGTGTTAGGGCAAGCATTAGGGTTAGGGTTAGGGTTAGGGTAAGGGTTAGGGTTAGGGTTAAGGTTAGCAATAAGGTTAGGGTTAGGGTCAGGGTAAGTGTAAGGATTAGGGTTAGGGTTAGGTTTAGGGTTAGGGTTAAGGTTAGGGTTAGGGTTAAGGTAAGGGTAAGGGTTAGGGTTACTGTTATTGTTAGGGTTAGGTTTAAGGTTAGGGTAAGGGTAAGCGTTAGGGTTAAGGTTAGGGATATGTTGAGGGTTAGGGTTAGGGTTAGGGTTAGGTTTAGGTTTAGGTTAAGGTTATTGTTAGGGTTAGGATAAGGGTAAAGTTTAGGGTTACGGTTAGGGTTAGGGTCAGGGTTAGGGTTAGGATTAGGGTTAGGGTCAGGGTTAGGGTAAGGTTTAGGGTTAGGGTTACGGGTAGGGTTAACATTAAGGTTAGGTTTTGGGTTAGGTTAAGGGTAAGGGTTAGGGTTAGAGTTAGGGTTAGGGCAAGCATTAGGGTTAGGGTTAGGGTTAGGGTAAGGGGTGCGGTTAGAGTTAGGGTTAGCAATAAGGTTAGGGTTAGGGTTAGGGTAAGTGTAAGGGTTAGGGTTAGTGTGATGGTTAGGGTTAGGGTTAGGGTTAAGGTAAGGGTAAGGGTTAGCGTTAGGGTTATTTTTAGGGTTAGGTTTAGGTTTAGGGTAAGGGTAAGTGTTAGGGTTAGGGTTTGGGATATGTTTAGGGTTAGGGTTCTGGTTCGGGTTAGGATAAGGGTAAGGGTTAGGGTTAAGGTTAGGGTTAGGGTTAGGGTTAGGGTAAGAGTTAGGGTTAGGGTAAGGGTTAGGGTTAGGGTTAGGGATAGGTTTAGGGTTAGGGTTAGGGTTAGGGTAAGGGTTAGGTTAGGGTTAGGGTTGGAGTTAGGGTTAGGGTAAGAATAAGGGTTAGGGTTAGGGTTAGGGTAAGAGTTAGGTTTAGGGTTAGGGGTAGGGTTAACATTAAGGTTAGGTTTTCCTTTAGGGTAAGGGTAAGGGTTAGGGTTAGAGTTAGGTTTAGGGCAAGCATTAGGGTTAGGGTTAAGGTTAGGATAAAGTTTAGGGTTAGGGTTAGCAATAAGGTTAGGGTTAGGGTTAGGGTAAGTGTAAGGGTTAGGGTTAGGGTTAGGGGTTAGGGTTAAGGTTAGGGTTAGGGTTTAGTTAAGGGTAAAGGTTAGGTTTAGGCTTAGGGTAAGGGTTAGGGGTAGGGATATGGTTAGGTTAAGGTGAGGGGTTAGGGTTAGGGTTAGGGTTAGGTTTAGGGTAAGTGTAAGGTTTAGGGTAAGCGTAAGGGTTAGGGTTAGGGTTAGGGTTCTGGTTAGGGTTAGGGTTAGGGTAGGGTAAGGGTTAGGGTTAGGTTCAGGGTAACGTGTAGCGTGAAGGTAAGCGTAAGGTTTAGGGTTAGGGTTAGGATAAGGGTAATGGTTAGGGTTAGGGTTAGGGTTAGGTTTAGGGTTAGGGTTAGAGTAAGGGTAAGGGTTAGGGTTAGGGTTAGGGTTGGGGTTAGGTTTAGGGGATAGGGTTAGGGTTATGGTATGGGTAAGGTTTAGGGTTATGGTTAGGGGTTAGCGTTAGGGTTAGGGTTAGAGTTAGGGGTTAGGGTTAGGGTTAGGGTAAAGGTTAGGGTTAGGGTTAGAATGAGGGTTAGGGTAAGGGTTAGGGTTAAGGTAATTGTTAGCATTAAGGTTAGGGTTAGTGTTAGGGTAAGGGTAACGGTTAGGGTTAGGATTAGGGTTAGGGTTAGGGTTAAGGTTAGGGTAAGGGTTAGGGTTAGGGTTGGGGTTAGGGTTAGGATTAGGTTAAGGGTAAGGGTTAGTGTTAGTTTAGGGTAAGGGTTAGGATTAGGGTTAGGGTTTGGTTTAGGGTTATAGTTAGGGTAGGGGTAAGGGTTAGGGTTAGGGTAAGGGTTATGTTTAGGATTAGGGTTAAGGTTAGGGTAAGGGGTAGGGTTAGGGTTGGGGATAGGGTTATTATTAGGGTAAGGGTAAGGGTTAGCGTTAATTTAGGGTAAGGGTTAGGGTTAGGGTTAGGTTTAGGTTTAGAGTTAGTGTAAGGGTTAGGGTTAGGGTTAGGTTTAGGATTAGGGTTAGAGTAATGGTAAGGGTCAGGGTTACGGTTAGGGTTAGTGGTTAGGGTTAGTGTTAAGGTTAGGGTTAGGGTTAGGGTTAGGGGTAGGGTTAACATTAAGTTTAGGTTTTGGTTAGGGTAAGGGTAAGTGTTTGGGTTAGGGTTAGGGATAGGTTTAGGATAAGGGTAAGTGATAGGGTTAGGGTTATGATTTGTGATAAGGTAAGGGTAAGGGATAGGGTTGGGGTTAGGGTAAGGATTAGGGTTAGGGTTAGGGTTAGTGGTTATGGTAAGTGTTAGGGTTAGGGTTAGGGTTAGTTTAGGGTTAATACTAAGGTTAGGTTGTGGGTTAGGGTAAGAGTAAGTGTTAGGGTTAGGGTTAGGGTTAGGTTTAGGATAAGGGTAAGGGTTAGGATTAGGGTTAGGGTTAGGGGTAAGGGTTAGGGTTAGGGTTAGATTTAGGGTTACGGTTAGGTTAAGGGTAAGGGTTAGGGTTAGGGTTAGGGTTAGGTTTCGGGATAGGGTTAGAGTAAGTGTAAGGGTTAGGTTAGGGTTAGGGTTAGTGGTTAGGGTACGTGTTAGGGTTAGGGTTAGGGTTAGGGGTAGGGTGAACATTAAGTTTAGGTTTTGGGTTAGGGTAAGGGTAAATTTTAGGGTAAGGGTTAGGGTTAGGGTTAGGGTAAGGGTAAGGGTTAGGGTTAGGGTTAGGGTTAGGGGTTAGGGTTAGGGTTAGGTTTAGGTTTTGGGTTATGGGTAGTGTAAGGGTACGGGTTAGGGTTAGGGTTAGGGTTAGGGAAAGGGTAAGGGTTAGGGTTGGTGTTAGGGCTAGGGTTAGGGTTAGGGTAAGGGTAAGGGTAGGGTTAGGGTTAGTGTTAGGGTTAGGGTTAAGGTTAGGGTTAGGGTTAGGGTAAGGGTAAGGTTAGGGTTAAGATTAGGGTTAGTGGTTAGGGTTAGGGATAGGGTTGGGGTTAGGTTTAGGGTAAGGGTAAGGGTTAGGGTTAGTGTTAGGGCTAGGGTTAGGGTTAGGGTAAGGGTAAGGGTTAGGGTTAGGGTTAGGGGTTAGGGTTAAGGTTAGGGATATGTTGAGGGTTAGGGTTAGGGTTAGGGTTAGGTTTAGGTTTAGGTTAAGGTTATTGTTAGGGTTAGGATAAGGGTAAAGGTTAGGGTTACGGTTAGGGTTAGGGTCAGGGTTAGGGTTAGGATTAGGGTTAGGGTCAGGGTTAGGGTAAAGTTTAGGGTTAGGGTTAGGGTTACGGGTAGGGTTAACATTAAGGTTAGGTTTTGGGTTAGGTTAAGGGTAAGGGTTAGGGTTAGAGTTAGGGTTAGGGCAAGCATTAGGGTTAGGGTTAGGGTTAGGGTAAGGGGTGCGGTTAGAGTTAGGGTTAGCAATAAGGTTAGGGTTAGGGTTAGGGTAAGTGTAAGGGTTAGGGTTAGTGTGATGGTTAGGGTTAGGGTTAGGGTTAAGGTAAGGGTAAGGGTTAGCGTTAGGGTTAGGCTTAGGGTAAGGGTGAGGGTTAGAGTTAGGGTTATTTTTAGGGTTAGGTTTAGGTTTAGGGTAAGGGTAAGGGTTAGGGTTAGGGTTCGGGTTATGTTTAGGGTTAGGGTTCTGGTTCGGGTTAGGATAAG
>JANJXV010000086.1:935000-937500 GCA_024803745.1 Megascapheus bottae
GTAAGTGTTAGGGTTAGGGTTAGGTCTAGGGGTAGGGTTAACATTAAGGTTAGGTTTTGGGTTAGGGTAAGGGTAAGTGTTAGGGTTAGGGTTAGGGTTAGGTTTAGGATAAGGGTAAGGGTAAGGGTTAGGGTTAGGGTTAGGGTTAGGTTTAGGGTTAGGGTTAGAGTAAGGGTAAGGTTTAGGGTTAGGGTTACGGTTTAGGATTAGGGTTAGAGTAAGGGCAAGTGTTAGGGTTAGGGTTAGTGGTTAGGGTAAGTGTTAGGGTTAGGGTTAGGGTTAGGGGTAGGGTTAACATTAAGGTTAGGTTTCGGGTTGGGGTAAGAGTAAGTGTTAGGGTTAGGGTTAGGGTAAGGGTAAGGGTTAGGGTTAGGGTTAAGGGTTAGGGTTAGTGTTAGGGTTAGGTTTAGGGTTAGGGTTAGGGGTAGGGTAAGGGTACGGGTTTGGGTTACGGTTAGGGTTAGGGTTAGGGATAGGGTAAGGGTTAGGGTTAGGGTAAGACTAAGGGGTAGGTTTAGGGTTAGTGTTAGGGTTGGGGTTAAGTTTAGGGTTAGGGTTAGGGTAAGGGTAAGGGTTAGGATTAGGGTTAGGGGTTAGGGTTAGGGATAGGTTTGGGGTTAAGGTTAGGGTAAGGGTAAGGTTTAGGGTTCGGGTTAGGGTTAGGGTTAGGGTTAAGGTAATGGTTAGGGTTAGGGTTAGCGTTAGGGTTAGGTTTAGAGTAAGGGTAATGTTTAAGGTTAGCGTTAGTGTAAGGGTAAGGGTTAGCGTTAGCGTTAGGGTTAGGGTTAGATTTAGGTTTAGGGTTAGGGTAAGAGCAAGTGTTAGCGTTAGGGTTAGGATTAGGGTTAAGGTCAGGGTTAGGGTTAGGGTAAGGGTAAGTGTTAGGGTTATGCTTAGGGTTAATGTTATGGGAAGGGTAAGGGTTAGTGTTAGGGTTAGGGTAAGGGTTAGGGTTAGGTTTAGAGTAATGGTAAGTGTAAGGTTAGGGTTAAGGTTAGGGTAAGGGTTAGGATAAGGGTAAGGGTTAGGGTAAAGGTTAGGGTAAGGGTAAGTGTTAGGGCTAAGGTTAGGGTTAGAGTTAGAATTGGGTTAGGGTAAGGGTTAGGGTTAGGGTAAGGTTTAGGGTTAGGGTTAGGGTTAGGTTTAGGGTTAGGGTTAGGGTAAGGGTAAAGTTTAGGTTTAGGTTTAGGTTTGGGGTTAAGGTCAAAGTTAGGGTTAGATTAAGGGTCAGGCTTACGGTTAGGGTTAGGATTAGGTTAGGTTTATGGTTAGGGTTAGGGTAAGGGTAAGTGTTAGTGTTAGAGTTTGGGTAAGCGTTAGGTAAGGGTAAGGGTTAGGGTAGGGTTAGGTTTAGGGTTAGGGTACGGATTAGGGTTAGGGTTAGGGTTAGGGTAAGGGTAAGGATTAGGGTTAGGGTTAGGGTTAGGTTTAGCGTTAGGGTTAGGGTAAGGGTAAGGGGTAGGTTTAGGGTTAGTGTTATAGTTAGGGTTAAATTTAGGGTTAAGGTTAGGGTAAGGGTAAGGTTTAGGGTTTGGGTTAGGGTTAGGTTTAGGGTTAGGGTAAGATTTAGGGTTATGGTTAGGGTTAGGGGTTAGGATTAGGGTTAGTGTTAGGGTTAGGGTTAAGGTAATGGTTAGGGTTAGGGTTAGGGTTAGGTTTAGCTTTAGGGTAAGGGTAAGGTTTAGAGTTAGGGTTAGGTTTAGGGTTAGGGAAAGGGTAAGGGTAAGGGTTAGGGTTAGGGTAAGGATTAGGATTAGGTTTAGGGTTAGGGTAAGGGTTAGGGTTAGGGTTAGGGTTATCATTAAGTTTAGGGTTACTGTTAGGGTAAGGTATAGGGTTAGGGTTAGGGTTAGTGTTAGGGTAAGGGTTAGGGTTAGGGTTATGGTCAGGATAAGGGTAAGGGTTAGGGTTAGGGTAAGGGTAAAGTTTAGGGTTAGGGTTAGGGTTTGTGTAAGAGTTAGTGTTAGTGTTACTGTTAGGGTTAGGGTTAAGTTAGGGTTAAGGTTAGGATAAGGGTAAGGGTTAGGGTTAGGTTTATGGTTAGGTTTAGGGGTTAGGGTTAGGTTATGGTTAGGTTTAGGGTTAGGGTAAGGGTAAGGTTTAGGTTTAGGGTTAGGTTTAGGGGTTTGGGTTGGGGTTAGGGTTAAGGTAGGGGTAAATGTTAGGTAGGGTTAGGTTTAGGGTTAGGATAAGTGATAGGGTTAGTTTTAGGGTTAGGGTTAGGGTAAGGGTAAGGGTTAGGGTTAAGGTTAGGTTTAGGGTTAGGTTTAGGGATAGGGTTAGGGTAAGGGTTAGGGTTAGGGCAAGGGGTAGGTTTAGGGTTAGGTTTAGGTTTAGGGTTATGGTTAGGGTAAGGGTTAGGTTTAGGGTTAGGGTAACGGTTAGGGTTAGGTTTAGGATTAGGGTAGGGGTAAGGGTTAGGGTTAGGGTTAGGGTTAGGTTTAGGGTAAGGGTAAGGGTTAGGGTTAGGGTTAGGGTTAGGGTTAAGTTTAGGGTTAGG
>JANJXV010000086.1:942500-980000 GCA_024803745.1 Megascapheus bottae
TGATAAGGATAGGGTAAGGGTTAGGGTTAGGGTTAGGTTTAGGGGTTAGGGTTATGGTTAGTGTGAGGTTTAGGGTTACGGTTAGGGTAAGGTTAAGGGTTAGGGTTAGGGTTAAGATTAGTGTTAGGTTTAGGCTAAGGGAAGGGTTAGGTTTAGGGTTAGAGTTAGGGTTAGGTTTAAGGTTAGGGTTAGGGTTACAGAAAGGGTAATGGTTAGGGTTAGGGTTAGGGTTAGGTTTAGGGTAAGGGTTAGGGTTAGGGTTAGGGTTAGGGTTAGGTTCTGGGTTAGCATTAAGGTTATGTTTAGGTTTAGGGTAAGAGTAAGGGTTAGGGTTAGGATAAGGGTAAGGGTTAGGGTTAGGGTTAATGTTAGGGTTAGGGTTAAGGTAAGGGTTAGGGTTAGGGTTAGCGTAAGGGTTAGGGTTAGAGTTAGGTGTTAGGCTTAGAGTTAGGGTTAGATTTAGGGTAAGGGTTAGGGTTAGGGAAAGGGTAAGGTTTACGGTTAGGGTTAGGGTTACGGTAAGTGTTAGGGTTAGGGGTTAGGGATAGCGTTAGTGTTAGGGTAAGGGTTTGTGTTAGTGTTAGGGTTAGGGTAAGATTTAGGGTTAGGGTTAGGGTTAGGGTTAGGGTAACGGTAAGTGTTAGGGTTAGGGTTAGGGTTAGGTTTAGTGTCAGGCTAAGGGTTAGGGTTAGAGTTAGGTTTAGGGTTCGGGTTAAGTTTAGGGTTAGTGTTAGGTTAAGGTAAGTGTAAGTTTAGGCTTAGGGTTTTGGTAAGTGTTAGGGTTAGGGTTAGAGTTTGGGGAAGGTTAAGGGGTAGGGTTAGGGTTAGGGTTAGGGTTAGGTTTAGGATTAGGGAAAGTTTTAGGATTAGGTTTAGGGTTATGTAAGGGTATGTGTTAGGGTTAGGGTTAGAGTTAAGGTTTAGGATTAGCATTAGGGTTAGGGTAAGGGTAAGGGTTAGGGTTAGGGTTAGGGTTAAGGTAAGGTTAAGTGTTAGGTTTAGGGTTAGGCTTAGGGTTAGGGTAAGGGTAAGGGTTAGGGTTAGGGTTAGGGTTAGGTTAAGGGTAAGGTTTAGGGTTAGGGTAAGTGTTAGGGTTAGGGTTAGGTTTAGGGTTAGGGTTAGGGTAAGGGTAAGTGTTAGGGTTAGGGTTAGTGTTAGTGGTTAGGGTTAGGGTTAGGGGTTAGGGTTAGGGTTAGCTTTAGTGTTAGGTTTAGGGTAAGGGTAAGGGTTAGGGTTAGGGTTAGGGTAAGGGTAAGGGTTAGGGTAAGGGTTAGTGTTATGGTTAGGGTTAGAGTAAGGGTTAGGGTTAGGGTTAGGGTAAGGGTTAGGGTTAAGGTGAGGTCTTATGGTTAGGGTTATGGTTAGCGTAAGGGTTAGGGTTAGAGTTAGGTGTTAGGCTTAGAGTTAGGGTTAGAGTTAGGGTAAGAGTTAAGGTTAGGTATAGGGTAAGGGTTAGGGTTAGGGTTAGGGTTACGGTAAATGTTAGGGTTAGGGGTTAGGGATAGGGTTAGTGTTAGGGTAAGGGTTACGGTTAGGGTTTGGGTTAGGGTTAGGTTTAGGGTAAGGGTTAGGGTTAGGGTTAGGGTTTGTGTTACGGTTAGGGTTAGGGTAAGAGTTAGGGTTAGGGTTTGGGTTAGGGTTAGGGTAACCGTAAGTGTTAGGGTTAGGGTTAGTGTTAGGTTTAGGGTTAGGTTAAGGGTTAGGGTTAGAGTTAGGTTTAGGGTTCGGGTTAAGTTTAGGGTTAGTGTTAGGTTAAGGTAAGTGTTAGTTTAGGGTTAGGGTTACGGTAAGTGTTAGGGTTAGGGTTAGAGTTTGGGGAAGAGTAAGGGGTAGGGTTAGGGTTAGGGTTAGGGTTAGGGGTTAGGGTTATGGTTAGGGTAAGGGTAAGATTAGGGTTAGGGTCAGGGTTAGGGTTAAGGTAAGGTTAAGTGTTAGGGTTAGGGTTAGGCTTAGGGTTAGGGTTCAGGATTAGCGTTAGGGTTAGGGTAAGGGTAAGGGTTAGGGTTAGGGTTAGGGTTAGGGGTTAGGGTTATGGTTAGGTTTAGGGTAAGGTTAGGGTTAGGGTCAGGCTTAGGGTTAAGGTAAGGTTAAGTGTTAGGGTTATGGTTAGGCTTAGGGTTAGGGTAAGGGTAAGGGTTAGGTTTAGGGTCAGGGTTAGGGTTAGGGTAAGGGTTAGGGTTAGGGTAAGGGTAAGTGTTAGGGTTAGGGTTAGGGTTAGGTTAAGGGTAAGGGTTAGGTTTAGGGTTAGAGTTAGTGTTAGGGTTAGGTTTAAGGTTAGGGTTAGGGTTATGGTTAGGGTTTGGGTAAGTATTAGGGTTAGGGTTAGGTTTAGGGTTAGGGTTATTGTAAGGGTAAGGGTTAGGGTTAGGGGTTAGGGTTAGGGTTAGGGTTAGGGGTTAGTGTTAGTGTTAGGTTTAGGGTTAGGGTTAGGGTAAGGGTTCGGTTAGGGTTAGGTTTAGGGTAAGTGTTAGGGTTAGGGTTAGGGTTAGGGTTAGGGTTAGGTTTAGGGTAAGGTAAGGGTTAGGGTTAGGGTTAGGTTAGGGTTAGGGGTAAGGGTTAGGGTTACCTTTAGGGTTAGGGTAAGGGTAATGTTTAGGTTTAGGGTTAGGTTTAAGGGTTAGGGTTATGGCTAGGTTTAGGCTTAGGGTTAAGGTAAGTGTAAGGGTTAGGGTTAAGTTTAGGGTGAGGGTTAGGCATAGGGTAAGGGATATGGTTAGGTTTAGGGTAAGGGTAAGGTTAGGGTTAGGGTTAGTTTTAGGGTTAGGGTTAGGTTTAGGGTAAGGGTTATGATATGGATAAGGGTTAGAGTTAGAGTTAGGGTTAGGGTTTAGGTTAGGGTAAGGGTTAGGATTAGATTTAGGGTTATGGTAAGGGTAAGGTTTAGGGTTAGGGTTAGGGGTAGGTTTAGGTTTAGGATTAGGGTTAGGGTAAGGGTAAGGGTTAGGGTTAGGGTTAGTGTTAGGTTTAGGGTTAGGATTAGGTTTAGGGTTAGGGTTAGGTTTAAGAATATGGTAGGGTTAAGGGTTAGGTTTAGGGTTAGGGTTAGGGTTAGTTTTAGGGTTAGGGTTAGGGTAAGGGTTAGGGTTAGGGTTAGGATTAGGGTTAGGTTTAGGGTTAGGGTTAGTGTAAGGGTAAGGGTTAGGGTTAGGGTTAGGGATAGGGTTAAGGTTAGTGTTAGGTTTAGGGTTAGGGTTAGGTTTAGGGTTAGGGTTAGGGTAAGGGTAAGGGTTAAGGTTAGGGTTAGGGTTTGGGAAAGTGTAAGGGTTAGGGTTCGGGTTAGGGTAAGGATTAGGTTTAGAGTTATTTTTAGGGTAAGGTTTATTGTTAGGGTTAGGGTTAGCATTAAGTTTAGGGTTAGTGTTATGGTAAGGTTAACGGTTAGGGTTAGGGTTACGGTTAGAGTTATGGATAGGGTTAGGGTTAGGGTAAGGTTAAGGGATAGGGTTAGGGTTCGGTTTAGGACTTAGAGTTAAGTTTAACGTTAGGATTATGGTTAGGGTTACGGTATGGGTAAGTGTTAGGGTTAAGGTGAGGATTAGATTTAGTGTTAGGGTTAGGGTTAGGGTAAGGGTTAGGTTTAGGTTTGGGGTTAGGGTTAGGATTAGGGGAAGTGTAAGGGTTGGGGTTAGGGTTAGGGTTAGGGTAAGGTTTCGGCTTAGGGATAGGGTTAGGATTAGGTTTGGGGTTAAGGTTAGGGTTAGCGTTAGGGTAAGAGTAAGTGTTAGGGTTAGGTCTAGGGTTAGGTTGAGTCTTAGGGTTAGCGTTAGTGTTAGAGTTAGGGTAAGGGTAAGTGTTAGTGATAAGGATAGGGTAAGGTTAGGGTTAGGGTTAGGAGTTAGGGTTAGGGTTAGTGTGAGGTTTAGGGTTAGGGTGAGGGTAAGGTTAAGGGTTAGGGTTAGGGTTAAGATTAGGGTTCGGTTTAGGCTAAGGGAAAGGGTGAGGGTTAGAGTTAGGGTTAGGTTTAAGGTTAGGGTTAGGGTTACAGAAAGGGTAATGGTTAGAGTTAGGGTTAGGGTTAGGGTAACGGTAAGTGTTAGGGTTAGGGTTAGGGTTAGGTTTAGGGTTAGGTTAAGGGTTAGGGTTAGAGTTAGGTTTAGGGTTCAGGTTAAGTTTAGGGTTAGTGTTAGGTTAAGGTAAGTGTTAGTTTAGGGTTAGGGTTACGGTAAGTGTTAGGGTTAGGGTTAGAGTTTGGGGAAGGGTAAGGGGTAGGGTTAGGGTTAAGGTTAGGGTTAGGTTTAGGGTTAGGGAAAGTTTTAGGATTAGGTTTTGGGTTATGTAAGGGTATGTGTTAGGGTTAGGGTTAGAGTTAAGGTTTAGGATTAGCGTTAGGGTTAGGGTAAGGGTAAGGGTTACGGTTAGGGTTAGGGGTTAGGGTTATGGTTAGGGTTAGGGTAAGGTTAGGGTTAGGGACAGGGTTAGGGTTAAGGTTAGGGTTAGGGTTAGAGATAGGGTAAGGGATAGGGTTAGGTTTAGGGTAAGGGTAAGGTTTAGGGTTAGGGTTAGGTTTAGGGTTAGGGTTAGGATATGGATAAGGGTTAGAGTTAGATTTAGGGTTAGGGTTTAGGTTAGGGTAAGGGTTAGGATTAGATTTAGGGTTATGTTAAGGGTAAGGGTTATGGTTAGGGTTAGGGTTAGGTTTAGGTTTAGGGTTAGGTTTAGGGTAAAGGTTAGGGTTAGGGTTAGGGTTAGGTTCAGGGTTAGCATTAAGGTTATGTTTAGGTTTAGTGTAAGGGTAAATGTTAGGGTTAGGGTTATAGTAAGTGTAAGGTTTAGGGTTAGGGTCAGGGTGAGGGGTAGGGTTAGGGTTAGATTTAGGGTTAGGGTTAGGGTTAGGGTAAGGGTAAGGTTTAGAGTTAGTGTTAGTGTTAGGGTTAGGGTACGGGTCAGGGTTAGGGATGGGGGTTAGGGTTAGGGTTAGGGTTACCATTAAGGTTAGGGTTAGGGTTAGGCTTAGGGTTAGGGTTAGGGTTAGGGTTAGGGTAAGGGTTAGGATAAGGGTTAATGTTTGGGTTAGGGTTAGGGTAAGGGTTAGGTTTACGTGTTAGGGTTAGAGTTAGAGTAAGGGTTAGAGTTAGGGTAAGAGTAAGGGTTAGATTAGTGTTAGTGTTAGGGTTAGGGTTAGGGTAAGAGTTAGGGTTAGGGATGGGGGTTAGGGTTAGGGTTAGGGTTAGCATTAAGGTTATGGTTAGAGTTAGGGTTAGGATTAGGGTTAGGGTAAGGGTAAGGGTTAGGGTAAGTGTTAGTGTTAGGGTTAGGGTTAGGATAAGGGTTAGGTTTAGGGTAAGGGTTAGGGTTAGGTGTTAGGGTTAGTGTTAGGGTTAGAGTTAGAGTAAGGGTTAGGGTTAGGGTAAGGGTAAGTGTTAGGGTTGGGGTTAGTGTTAGGGTAAGGGTGACGGTTACGGTTTGTGTTAGGGTTAGGTTTAGCTTAAGTGTTAATGTTAGGGTTGGGGTTAGGGTAAGCGTAAGTGTTAGTGTTAGGGTTAGGGTTAGGTTTAGGGTTAGGGTTAGGGTTAGGGTTAGGTTCAGGGTTAGCATTAAGGTTATGTTTAGGTTTAGGTAAGGGTAAATGTTAGGGTTAGGGTTAGAGTAAGGATAAGGGTTAGGGTAAGGGTCAGGGTGAGGGGTAGGGTTAGGGTTAGATTTAGGGTTAGGGTTAGGGTAAGGGTAAGTGTTAGAGTTAGTGTTAGTGTTAGGGTTAGGGTTAGGGTAAGGGTTAGGGTTAGTGATGGGGATTACGGTTAGGGTTAGGGTTAGCATTAAGGTTAGGGTTAGGGTTAGGGTTAGGGTTAAGGTAAGGGTAAGGGTTAGCGTAAGGGTTAGTGTTAGGGTTAGGGTTAGGGTAAGGGTTAGGGTTAGGGTTAGGGTAAGGGTTAGGGTTAGGTGTTAGGGTTAGGGTTAGGGTTAGAGTCAGAGTAAGGGTTAGGGTTAGGGTAAGGGTAAGTGTTAGGGTTAGGGTTAGGGTTAGGGTAAGGGATAGGGTTAGGAGTTAGGGTTAGGGTTAGGGTTAGGTTTAGGGTTCGGGTTAAGGTTAGGGTTGGGGTTAGGGTACTGGTAAGTGTTAGGGTTGGTGTTACGGTTAGGGTAAGGGTAAGCGTTAGGGTTAGGGTTACTGTTAGGGTTAGGTTTTGGGATAGGGTTTGGGTAAGTGTAAGCTTGGGTTTAGGGTTAGTGTTAGGGTTACGGTAAATGTTAGGGTTTGGTTTAGGGTTAAGGTTAGGGTTTGGGGAAGGGTAAGGTTTAGGGTTAGGGTTAGTGTTACGGTTAGGGGTTAGGGTTAGGGTTAGGGTTAAGGTTAGGTTTAGGGTTAGGGATAGGATAAGGGTTAGGTTTAGGTTTAGGATTAGGGTTAGGTTTAGGGTTAGGATTAGGGTAAGGGTAACGGTTAGGGTTAGGGTTAGGGTTAGGGTTAGGGTAAGGGTTAGGGTTAGATTTAGAGTAAGGATAAGGTTAAGGGTTAGGGTTAGGGTTAGGGTTAATGTAAGGGTTAGGGTTAGGGTTATGGTTAAGGTAAGTGTTAGGGTTAGGTTTAGGGTTAGGTTTAGGGTAAGGGTAAGGGTAAGGGTTAGGGTTAGGGTTAGGGTTAAGGTAAGTGTAAGGGTTAGGGTTAAGGTTAGGGTTAGGGTTAGGGATAGGGTAAGGGATAGGTTTAGGCTTAGGGAAAGGGTAAGGGTTAGGGTTAGGGTAAGGGTTAGCATTAAGTTTAGGGTTAGGGTTAGGATTAGGGTTAGGGTGAGGGTAAGGATTAGGGTTAGGCTTAAGGTTAGGGTTAGGGTTAGGGTTAGGGTTAGGGTTAGCATTAAGTTTAGGGTTAGGTTTAAGGTAAGGGTAAGGGTTAGGGTTAGGAGTAGGGTTAGGTTTAGGGCTTAGGTGTAAGTTTAGGGTTAGGGTGAGGTTTAGGGTTAGGTTTAGGATATGGATAAGGGTTAGGGTTAGGGTTAGGATTAGGGTTAAGTTTACGGTTAGGGTTAGTATTAGGTTTAGGGTTATGGTAAGGGTAAGGTTTAGGGTTAGGTTTAGGGTTAGGTTTAGGTTTAGGGTTAGGGTTAGGGTAAGGGTAAGGGTTAGGTTTAGGGTTAGTGTTAGGTTTAGGGTTAGTATTAGGGTTAGGGTTAGGGTAGGTTTAGGGATATGGTATGGTTAAGGGTTAGGGTTAGGGTTAGGGTTAGGTTTAGGATTAGTGTTAGGGTGAGAGTAAGGGTTAGGGTTAGGGTTACGGTTAGGGTTAAGGTTAGTGTTAGGGTTAGGGTGAGGGTTAGGGTAAGGGTTAGAGTTAGGGTTAGGTTTAGAGTTAGGTTAAGGGTAAGGGTTAGGGTTAGGGTTAGGGTTAGGTTTAGGGTAAGGGTTAGGTTCAGGATTAGGGTTAGGTTCAAGGTTAGCATTAAGGTTATGTTTAGGTTTAGGGTAAGGGTAAGGTTTAGGGTTAGCTTTAGAGTAAGTTTAAGGTTTAGGGTTAGGGTTAGGGTCAGGGTGAGGTTTGGGGTTAGGGTTAGATTTAGGGTTAGGGTTAGGATAAGGGTAATGGTAATGGTTAGGGTTAGGGTTAGGGTTAGGGTTTGGGAAGGGTAAGGGTTAGGGTAAGGGTTAGTGTTTGGGTTAAGGTTAGGGTAAGGGTTAGGGTTAGGGTTAGGGTAAGGGTTAGGGTTAGGTGAGGTGTTAGGGTTAGGGTTAGAGTGAGGGTAAGGGTTAGGTTTAGGGTAAGGGTTAGGGTTAGATTTAGAGTTAGGGTTAGGGTAAGGGTTAGGGTTAGGGGTTAGGTTTAGGGTTAGGGTTATGGTAAGGGTTAGGGTTAGGGTTTGGTTTAGGGTTAGGGTTAGGGTTAGGGTAAGGGTAAGTGTTAGGATTTCTGTTAGGGTTCGGTTTAGGGTTAGGGGAAGGGTTAGGGTTAGGGTTAGGTTTAGGGTTCGGGTTAATGTTAGGGTTAGGTTTAGGGTAAGGGTAAGGTTTAGGGTTGGGGTTAGGGTAAGGGTTAGGGTTAGGTTTAGGGTTAGGGTTAGTGTTTAGGGTTAGGGTTAGGGTTATAGTTTGGTTTAGGGTTAGGGTTAGGATAAGGGTTAGGTTTAGGGTTAGGATTAGGGTTATGTTTAGGGTTAGGGTTAGGGTTAGGGTAAGGGTAAGGGTTAGGGTTAGGTTTAGGGATAGGATAAGGTTAGGGTTAGGGTTAGGGTTAGGGTTAAGTTTAGGTTTTGTGTTAGGGTAAGGGTAAGGGTAATCGTTAGGGTTAAGGTTAGGGTTAGGTTTTGGGAAAGGGTAAGGGTTACGGTTAGGGTTAGGGTTAGGGTAAGGATTAGGGTTAGGGTTATGGTTAGGGTAAGGGTTAGTGTTAGAATTAGGGTTAGCATTAAGGTTAGGGTTAGTGTTAGGGTAAGGGTTATGTTTAGGGTTAAGGTTATGGTAAGGGTTAAGGATAGGGTTAGGGTTAGGGTAAGGTTAAGGGATAGGGTTAGGGTTAGGGTTAGGAGTATGGTTAAGGTTAGCGTTAGGTTTAGGGTTAGGGTAAGTGTAAGTGTTAGGGTTATGGTTAAGGTTAGGGTTATGGTTTGGTTTAGGGTTAGGGTTAGGGTTAGGGTTAGGGTATGGATAAGGGTTAGGGTTAGGTTTAGGTTTAGGGTTAGGGTAAGGGTTAGGATTAGATTTAGAGTAAGGATAAGGTTAAGATTTAGGGTTAGTGTTAGGGTTAGGGTAAGGGTAAGGGTTATGTTAGGGTTACGGTTAGGGTTAGGTTTGGTGTTAGGTTTAGAGTAAGGGTAGGGAATAGGTTTAGGGTTAGGGTTTGTTTTAGGGTTAGGGTTAGGGTTAGGGTAACTGTTATTGTTAGGGTTAGTGTTAGGGTAAGGGTATGGTTTAGAGTTAGGGTTAGGCTTAATGTTAGGGTTAGGGGTTAGGGTAAGTGTTAGGTTTAGGGTTACGGTAAGGGTTAGGGTTAGGGATAGGTTTAGATAAGGGTAAGTGTTAGGGTTAGAGTTAGGGTTAGGGTTAGAGTTAGTCTTAGGGTTAGGGTTAGGGTTAGGGTTAGGGTTTGGCTTACGGAAAGGGTAAGGGTTAAGTTTAGGGTTAGGGTTAGGTAAGGATTAGGGTTAGTCTTAGGGTTAGGGTAAGGGTTACAGTTAGCATTAAGGTTAGGGTTAGGTTTAGGGTTAGTGTTAGGGGTAGGGTTAAGGTTGAGGTTAGGGGTAGGGTAAGGGTAAGGGTTAGGGTTAGGTTTAGGGTTAGGGTTAGTTTAAGGGTAAGGGTTAGGTTTAGGGTTCGGTTTAGGGTTAGGGTTAGGGTTAGAGTTAGGGTAAGGGTAAGGATTAGGGGTAAGGTTAGGGTTAGGGTTAATGTTAGTGTTAGGGTAAGTGTTAGGGGTAGGGTAAGGGTTTGGATTAGGTTTAGGGTTAGGGTTAGGGTAAGGGTGAGGGTTAGGGTTAGGATTAGGGTTGGGGTTAAGCCTAGTGTTAGGGTAACGGTAAGGGTAAGTGTTAGGGTTAGGGTTAGGGTGAGCGTTAGGGTTAGGGTTAGGGGTTAGAATTAGGGTTCAGGTTAGGGATAGGGTAAGTGTTAGTATCAGGGTTTAGGGTTAGTGCTAGGTTTAGGGTAAGGGTATGGGTTAGGGTAAGCGTTAGGATTAGGGTTAGGGTTAGTGTAAGGGTAAGGGTTAGTGTTAAGGTTAGAGTTAGGGTTAGGGATAGGGTTAGGGTAAGGGTTAGATTAGGGTAAGGGTTTAGGTTTAGGGTTATGGTTAGGTTTAGGGTTTGGGATAGGGTAAGGGTTAGGGTTAGAGTTAGGGTAAGTGTTAGGGTTAGGGTTAGGGTTAGGGTTAGGCTAAGGATTAGGGTTAGGTTTACGGTAAGTGTTAGGGTTACGTTAGGGTTACAGTTAGCATTAAGTTTAGGGTTAGCGTTAGGTTAAGTGTAAGGATTAGAGTTATTGTTAGGGTTAGGGTTAGGATTGGGGTTTAGGGTTAGGGTTAGGGTTAGGGATAGGTTTACGGTTAGGGTTAGGGTAAGGGTAACGGTTAGGGTTAATTTTGAGGTTAGGATAAGGGTAAGGGTTAGGCTTAGACTTAGGGTTAGGGGTTAGCGTTAGGGTTAGGGTTAGGGTTAGGGTTAGGGTTTGGGTTAGTGTTAGGGTTAGGGTAGGGTTTAGGGTTAGGGTTAGGGTTAGGGTAAAGGTTAGGGTTAGGGTTAGTGTTAGTGTCAGGGTAAAGGTTATGGTTATGGTTAGGGTGAGGGTTAGGGTAAGGGTTAGGTTTAGGGTTAGTGTTAGCATTAAGGTTAGGTTTAGTGTTAGGGTAAGGGTAAGGATTAGGGTTAGGGTTAGGGTTAGGGTCAGGGGTTAGGGTTAGGGTTAGGGTTAGGGTTAGGGTTAAGTTTAGGGTTAGGGTTAGGGTAAGGGTAAGGGTTAGGGTTAGGGTTAGGTTTAGGGTTATGTTTAGGGTTAGGTTTAAGGTAAGGGTTAGGATTAGGATTAGGTTTAGGGTTAGGGTTATGGTTAGGGTTAGGTTTAGGTTTAGGGTTAGGGTTAGGGTAAGGGTAAGGGTTAGGGATAGGGTTAGGCTTAGGGAAAGGGTAAGGGTTAGGGTTAGGGTTAGGGTTAGCATTAAGGTTAGGGTTAGGGTAAGGATTAGGGTTAGGGTTAGGGTAAGGATTAGGGTTAGGGTTAAGGTTAGGGTAAGGGTTAGAGTTAGGGTTAGGGTTAGCATTAAGTTTAGGGTTAGGTGTAGGGTAAGGGTAAGGGTTAGGGTTAGAATTAGGGTTAGGGTTACTGCTTAGGTGTAAGTTTAGGGTTAGGGTGAGGTTTAGGGTTAGGGTTAGGGTAAGGGTAAGGGTTAGGGTTAGGGTTAGGGTTAGGTTTAAGGTTAGGTTTAGGATATGGATAAGGGTTAGGGTTAGGGTGAGGGGTAGGGTTAAGTTTAGGCTTAGGGTTAGGATTAGGTTTAGGGTTATGGTAAGGGTAAGGGTTAGGGTTAGGGTTAGGGTTAGGGGTTATGTTTAGTGTTAGGATTAGGGTTAGTGTTAGAGTAAGGGTAAGGGATAGGTTTAGTGATAGGATTAGGGTTAAGGTTGGGTTTAGCGTTAGGGTTACTGTAAGGGTAAGGGTTAGGGTTAGGGTTAAGATTAGGGTTAAGTTTAGGGTTAGGTTTAGGGTTAGGGTAAGGGTTAGGTTTAGGGTTAGGGTTAGGTATAGGGTTAGGGTTAGGGTTAGGGTTAGGGTAAGTCTTAGGGTTAGGGTTAGAGTTAGGGTAAGGTTTGGGTTAGAGTTAGGGTTAGTTTTAGGGTTATAGTAAGGGTAAGGGTTAGGGTTAGGTTTAGGGTTAGGTTAATGCTTAGGGTTCGGGTTAGGGTTAGGGTTAGACTAGGGGTTAGGGTAAGAGTAAGTGTTAGGGTTAGGGTTTGGGTTAGGGTTAGGGTAAGGGTAAGGGTTAGGGTTAAGTTTAGGGTTAGGGTTACGGTTAGGGTAAGGGTAAGGGTTAGGGTTAAGGTTAAGGTTACGGTTAGGGTTAGTTTTAGGGTTAGGGTTATGGTAAGGGTTAGGATTAGGTTTAGGATTAGGTTAGGGTGAGGGTAAGTGTTAGGGTTAGGTTTAGGGTTAGGGTTATGTTTCAGTTTAGGGTTAGGGTAAGGGTAAGGGTGAGGGTTAGGGTTAGGGTAAGGGTAAGGGTTAGGGTTAGGATTAGGGTAGGGTTAGGGTAAGGATTAGGGTTAGGGTTAGGGTTAAATTTAGGTTTAGTTTTAGGGTTAGGGTAAGGGTAAAGGTTGGAGTTAGGGTTAGGGTTAGGTTTAGTGTTTGGGTTACGGTTAGGGTTAGGGTAATGGTTAAGGTTAGGTTTAGGGATAGGATTAGGGTTAGGGTTAGCGGCTACTGTTATGGTTAGGGTTAGGGTTAGGGTTAGGGTTAGGGTTAGGGGTTATGTTTAGGGTTAGGATTAGGGTTAGGGTTAGGGTAAGGGTAAGGGATAGGTTTAGTGATAGGATTAGGGTTAAGGTTGGGTTTAGGGTTAGGGTTACTGTAAGGGTAAGGTTTAGGGTTAGGGTTAAGATTACGGTTAAGGTTAGGGTTAGGTTTAGGGTTAGGGTAAGGGTTAGGTTTAGGGTTAGGGTTAGTTATAGGGTTAGGGTTAGGGTTAGGGTAAGGGTTAGGGTTAGGGTTAGGGTTAGATATAGGGTAAGCATTAGGGTTAGAGTTAGGGTTAGTTTTAGGGTTAGGGTAAGGGTAAGGGTTAGGGTTAGGTTTAGGGTTAGGTTAAGGCTTAGGGTTAGGGTTAGGGTTAGGGTAGGGGTTAGGGTAAGAGTAAGTGTTAGGGTTAGGGTTAGGGTTAGGGTAAGGGTAAGGGCTAGGGTTAAGGTTAGGGTTAGGGGTTACGGTTAGGGTTAGGTTTAGCTTTAGGGTTAGGGTTAAGGTTAGGGTAAAGTTTAGGGTTATGGTTAGGATAATGGAAGGGTTAGGTTTAGGGTTAGGGTAAGGGTAAGGGTTAGAGTTAGGGTGAGGGTAGGGTTATTTTTAGGGTTAGGGTTAGGGTAAGGGTAAGGGATAGGGTTAGCGATAGGGTTAGGTTTAGGTTTAGGTTTAGGGTTAGGGTTCGGGTTAGGGTTAGGGTAAGAGTGAGGGTTAGGTTATGGTTAGGTTTAGGTTTGGGGTTAGGTTTAGGGTAAGGGAAAGGATAAGTGTTAGGGTTATGGTTAGGTTTAGGGTTAGGGTTAGGGTAAGGGTAAGTGTTAGGGTTAGGGTTAGGGTTAGGTTTAGGGTTAGGGTTCGGGTTAGGGTTAGTGCAACGGTAAGGGTTAGGGTTAAGATTAGGGTTAGGGTTAGGGTTTTGTTTAGGGTTAGGGTTAGGGTTAGTGTAATGGTAAGGGTTAGGGTTAAGGTTAGGTTTAGGGTTAGTTTTAGATTTAGGCGTAGGGTTAGGGTAAGGGTAAGTGTTAGGGTTAGGATTAGGGAAGGGGTTAGGGTAAGGGTTAGGGTTAGGGTTAGGGTTTGTTTTTGGGTTAGGGTTAGGGAAATGGTAAGGGTTAGTTTTAGTGTTAGTGTTAGGGTTAGGGTAAGGGAAAGGATTAGCGTTAGGGTTAAGGTTAGGGTAAGGGTTAGGGGTAGGGTTAGGGTTAGAGTTAGGGTTAGGGTTAGTTTAAGGGTATGGGTTAGGGTTAGGGTTAGTGTTAGGGTTACAGATAGGGTGAGGGTTAGTGTAAGGTTTAGGAGTAGGGTTAGGGTTAGAGTTACGGTTAGGGTTAGGTTTAGAGTTAGGTTTAGGGTAAGGTTAGAGTTAAGGTTAGGGTTAGGGTTAGTTTTAGGTTAGGGTTAGGGCTAGGGTAAGGGTAAGGGTTAGGGTTAGCATTAGGGTAGGGTTAGGGTAAGGGTTAGGGTTAGGGTTAGGGTTAAGTTTAGGTTTAGTTTTAGGGTTAGGGTAAGGGTAAGGGTTAGGGTTAAGGTTAGGGTTAGGGTTAGGGTTAGTGTTAGGGTAAGGGTAAGGGTTAGGGTTAAGGTTAGGGTTAGGGTTAGTTTTAGGGTTAGGGTTAGGGTTATGGTAAGGGTACAGATTAGGTTTAGGATTAGGTTTGGGTGAGGGTAAGTGTTAGGGTTAGGTTTAGGTTTAGGGTTAGGTTTCAGGTTAGGGTGAGGATAAGGGTAAGGTTAGGGTTAGGGTTAGAGTTAGGTTTAGGGTTAGGGTAAGGGTAAGGGTTAGGTTTAGTGTTTCGGTTAAGGTTAGGGTTTCGGTAAGGGTTAGGGTTAGGGTTAGGGTTAGGGTTAGGGTTAGGTTTAGGGTTACGGTTAGCGTTAGGGTTAGGGTTAGGATAAGGGTATTCGTTAGGTTTAGGGTTAGGGTTAGGTTTAGGGTAAGGGTAAGGTTTAGGGTTAGCGTTAGGGTAAGGGTAAGAGTTAGGGTTAGGGTTAGGGTTAAGGTAAGGGTAAGGGTTATGGTTAGGGTTAGGTTTAGGTTTACGGTAAGGGTTAGGGTTAGGTTTAGGGTAAGGATAAGGTTTAGGATTAGGTTTAGGGTTAGGGTTAGGGTAAGGGTAAGGTTAGGGTTAGGGTTAGAGTTAGGTTTAGGGTTAGGGTAAGGGTAAGGGTTAGGTTTAGGGTTAGGGTAAGGGTTAGGGTTGGGGTTAGGGTTAGGGTTATGATAAGGGTAAGGATTAGGGTTAGGATTAGGTTAGGGTTAGGGTAAGGGTAAGGCTTAATGTTAGGTTTAGGGTTGGGGTTAGGTTCAGGTTAGGGTTAGGGTAAGGGTAAGTGTTGGGTTTAGGGTTAGGGTTTGGTTTAGTTTTTCGGTTAAGGTTAGGGTTACGGTAAGGTTTAGGTTTAGGGTTAGGCTTAGGTTTAGGGTTAGGTTTAGGGTTACGGTTAGGGTTAGGGTTAGGGTTACGGTAAGGGTATGTGTTAGGGTTAGGATTAGAGTTAGTTTTAGGGTAAGGGTAAGGTTTAGGGTTAGCGTTAGGGTAAGGGTAAGGGTTAGGTTTAGGGTTAGGGTTAACATAAGGGTAAGGGTTAGGGTTAGGTTTAGGGTTAGGGTTAGGGTTAGGGTTAGGGTAAGGGTAAGGGTTAAGGTTAAGTTACGGTTAGGGTTAGGGTTAGGGTTAGTGTAAGGGTAAGTGTTAGGGTTAGGTTTAGGGTTGGGGTTAGGGTAAGGGTAAGGGTTAGGTTTAGGGTTAGGTTTAGGTTTTAGGTTAGGGTTGGGTTAGGGTTATGGAAAGGTTAACGGTTAGGGTAAAGGTTAGTTTTAGTGTTAAGTTTAGGGTTAAGGTTAGGGTTAGGGTTAGGGTAAAGGTAAGGGTTAGGGTTAGGTTAGGGTTAGGTTTAGGGTTAGGGTTAGGGTTAGGGTTAGTGTAAGGGTAAGGGTTAGGGTTAAGGTTAGGATTAGGGTTAGGTTTCGGGTAAGGGTTAGGTTTAGGGTTAGAGTATGGGTAAGGGTTAGGGTTAGGATTAGGGTAGGGTTTAGGGTAAGAGTTAGGGTTAGGGTTAGGGTTAGGTTTAGGGTTAGGTTTAGGGTAAGGGTAAGGGTACGTTTTAGGTTTAGGTTTAGGGTTAGGGTAAGGGTAAGGGTAAGGGTTAGGGTTAGGTTTAGTGTTAGGGTAAGAGTTAGGGTTAGGTTTAGGGTTAGTTTTAGGATTTCGGTTAGGGTTAGGGTTAGGGTTAGGGTAAGGGTAAGGTTTAGGGTTAGCGTAAGGGTTAGATTTAGGGTTAGGTTAAGGTTTAGGATTGGGGTTAAGTTTAGGGTTAGGGTTAGGGTAAGAGTAAGGGTTAGGGTTAGGGTTAGGGTAAGGGTAAGGGTTAGGGTTAGGGTAATGGTAAGGGTTAGGTTTAGGATTAGGGTTAGGGTTATGGTAAGGGTAAGGGTTAGAGTTAGGGTAAGGGTAGGGTTATTTTTAGGGTTAGGGTTAGGGTAAGGGTAAGGGATAGGGTTAGGGATAGGGTTAGGGTTAGGGTTAGGTTTAGGGTTAGGGTTAGGGTTAGTTTAAGGGTATGGGTTAGGGTTAGGGTTAGTGTTAGGGTTACAGATAGGGTGAGGGTTAGTGTAAGGTTTAGGAGTAGGGTTAGGGTTAGAGTTACGGTTAGGGTTAGGTTTAGAGTTAGGTTTAGGGTAAGGTTAGAGTTAAGGTTAGGGTTAGGGTTAGTTTTAGGGTTAGGGTTAGGGCTAGGGTAAGGGTAAGGGTTAGGGTTAGCATTAGGGTAGGGTTAGGGTAAGGGTTAGGGTTAGGTTTAGGGTTAAGTTTAGGTTTAGTTTTAGGGTTAGGGTAAGGGTAAGGGTTGGGGTTATGGTTAGGGTTAGGTTTAGTGTTTGGGTTAAGGTTAGGGTTAGGGAAATGGTTAGGGTTAGGTTTAGGGTTAGGTTTAGGGTTAGGATTAGGGTTACGGTTAGGGGTTATGGTTATGGTTAGGGTTAGGTTTAGGTAAGGGTTAGGGTTAGGGGTTAGGGTTAGTGTTAGTGTTGGGTTAATGGTTAGGGTTAGAGTAAATTTTAGGGTGAGGATAAGGGTTAGGGTTAGGGTTAGTGTTAGGGTTAGTGTTAGGGTTAGGTTAAGGGTTAGGGGTAGGGTTATGTTTGGGGTTAGGATAAGGGTTAGGGTTAGGGTTAGGCTTAGGGTAAGAGTAAGTGTTAGTGTTAGGGTTAGGGTTAGGTTTAGGTTTAGGGTTTGGGTTAAGGTTAAGTTTAGGGTTAGGGTAAGGGTAAGGGTTAGGGTTAGGGTTAGGGTTACGGTAAGAGTAAGTGTTAGTGTTAGGGTTAGGGTTAGGTTTAGGTTTAGGGTTTGGGTTAAGGTTAAGTTTAGGGTTAGGGTAAGGGTAAGGGTTAGGGTTAGGTTTAGGGTTAGGGGTTATGTTTAGGGTTAGGATTAGGGTTAGGGTTAGTGTAAGGGTAAGGGTTAGGGTTAGGGTTAAGATTAGGGTTAAGGTTAGGGTTAGGTTTAGTGTTAGGGTAAGAGTTAGGTTTAGGGTTAGGGTTCTGTATAGGGTTAAGGTTAGGTTTAGGGTTAGGGTAAGGGTTAGGGTTAGGGTTAGGGGTAGAGTTAGGGTAAGTGTTAGGATTAGAGTTAGTGTAAGGTTAAGGGTTAGGGTTAGGTTTAGGGTTAGGTTAAGGCTTAGCGTTAGGGTTAGGGTTAGGGTAGGTGTTAGGGTAAGAGTAAGTGTTAGGGTTAGGGTTAGGGTTAGGGTTAGGTTTAGTGTTGGGTTTAAGGTTAGGTTTAGGGTAAGGTTTAGGGTTAGCGTTAGGATTAGGTTTAGGGTTAGGTTTAGGTTTAGGTTAGGGTTTGTGTTAGGGTTAGGGTAAGGGTATGTGTTAGGGTTAGGGTTAGGGTTAGGGGTTAGGGGTTACGGTTAGGATTAGTGGTAGGTTTAGGGGTAAGGGTTAGGGTTAGGGTTAGGGTTAGGGTAAGGGTTAGGGTTATGGTTAGGGAAAGGATAAGGCTTAGGGTTAAGGTTAGTTTTAGGGTGAGGGTTAGTGTTAAGATTAGGGTTACGGTTAGGATAAGGGTAAGGGTTAGGGTTAGGTATTGGTTTAGGGTTAGGGTAAGGGTGAGGGTTAGGGTTAGGGTTAGGGTTAGCGTTAGGTTTAGTGTTGGGGTTAAGGTTAGGGTTAGGGTAAGGGTTAGGGTTAGGGTTAGGATTAGGTTTAGGGTAAGGTTAGGGTTAGGGTTTGGGTTAGGGTTAGGGTAAGGGTATGTGTTTGGGTAAGGGTTAGGTTTAGGTTTAGGGTTAGCGTTAGGCTTAGGCTAAGTGTTTGAGTTAGGTTTATTGTTAAGGTAAGGCTAAAGGTTAGGGTTAGTGTTAGTGTTAGGTTTAGGGTAAGGCTTAGGGTTAGGTTTAGGGTAAGGGTTTGGTTTAGGGTTAGGGTTAGGGTTAACGTTAGGTTAAGGGTAAGGTTTAGGGTTAGAAAGAGGGTTAGGTTTAGTTTTACGATAAGGGTAAGGGTTAGGGTTAGGGTTATGGTTAGGGTTCGTGTTAGGGCTAAGGTTTTGGGTTAGGTTTAGGGTTAGGTAAGGGTTAGGGTTAGGGGTTAGGGTTAGTGTTAGGTTTGGGTTAAGGGTTAGGGTTAGGGTTAGGGTTAGGGTTAGTATAAGGGTTAGGGTTTGGGTTAGGGTAAGTGTTAGTGTTAGGGTTAGGGTAAGGGTTAGGGTTAGGGTTAGGGTTAGGGGTTAGGGTTAAGTTTAGTGTAGGGTAAGGGTTAGGGTTAGGGGTTAGGTTTAGTGTTAGGTTTAGGTTAAGGGTTAAGGTTAGGGTTAGGGTTAGGGTTAGGGTTAGGATAAGGGTTAGGGTTAGGTTTAGGGTTAGGGTAAGAGTGTTAGTGTTAGTGTTAGGGTTAGGGTTAGGGTTAGGGTTAGGTGTAGGATTAATGTTAGGATAAGAGTATGGGTTAGGTTTAGGTATAAGGTTAGGTTTATGGTAAGGGTGAGAGTTAGGGTTAAGTTTAGGGTTAGGTTTAGGGTTAGGTTTAGGGTTAGGGTTAGTGTAAGGGTAAGGGTTAGGGTTAAGGTTAGGGTAAGGGTGAGGTTTAGGATTAGGGTAGGGGTTAGGGTAAGGTTTAGGGTTAGGGTAAGGGTTAGGTTTAGAGTTAGGCTTAGGGTTAGGGTAAGGGTAAGGGTTAGGTTTAGGTTTAGGGTTAGGGTTAGGGTAAAGGTAAGGGTTAGGTTTAGCCTTAGGGTTAGGGTAAGGGTTAGGGTTAGGGTCAGGGTTAGAGTTAGGTTTAGGGTTAGGTTAATGGTAGGGTTAGGGTTAGGGTTAGGGTAAGGGTTAGGGTTAGGGGTTAGGCTTAGGGTTAGTGTAAGTGTTAGGGTTAGTGTTAGGGTTAGGGTTAGGGTTAGGGTAAGCGTTTGGGATAGGGTTAGTGTTAGGGTAAGGGTAAGTGTTATGTTTAGGGTTAGGGTTAGGGTAAGGGTAACGGTTAGGGTTAGGGTTAGTTTTAGGGTTAGGGTTAGGGTTAGGGTTAGGGTTAGTGTAAGGGTAAGGGTTAGGGTTAAGGTTAGGGTTAGGGTTAGGGTTAGGGTTATGGTTAGGGTAAGGGTAAGGGTTAGGGTTAAGATTAGGGTTAGGGTTAGTTTTAGGGTTAGGGTTAGGGTTATGGTAAGGATAAGGATTAGGGTTAGGATTAGTTTAGGGTTAGTGTAATGGTTAGGGGTAGGTTTAGGTTTAGGGTTAAGTTTCATGTTAGGGTTAGGGTAAGGTTAAGGGTTGGGGTTAGGGTTAGAGTTAGGTTTAGTGTTTCGGTTAAGGTTAGGGTTACGGTAAGCGTTAGGGTTAGGGTTAGGTTTAGGGGTAGGTTTAGGGTTACGGTTAGGGTTAGGGTTAGGGTTAGGGTTAGGATAAGGGTATGAGTTAGGGTTAGGGTTAGGGTTAGGTTTAGGGTAAGGGTAAGGTGTAGGGTTAGCGTTAGGGTAAGGGTAAGAGTCAGGGTTAGGGTTAGGGTTAAGGTAAGGGTAAGGGTTAGGGTTAGGGTTAGGGTTAGGTTTATGGTAAGGGTTAGGATTAGGTTTAGGGTAAGGGTAAGGTTTAGGGTTAGGTTTAGGGTTTGTGTTAGGGTAAGGGCAAGGGTTGGTTAGGGTTAGGGTTAGGTTTAGGGTTAGGGTAAGGGTAAGGGTTAGGTTTAGGGTTAGGTTAAGTGTTAGGGTTGGGGTTATGATTAGGTTAGGTGTTAGGGTAATTGTAAGTGTTATTTTAGGGTTAGGGTTAGGATAAAGTTAAGGGTTAGGGTTAGGGTTAGGGGTTAGTGTTAGGGTTAGGGTTAGGGGTTAGGGTTGGGGTTAGGGTTAGGGTAACGGATAGGGTTAGGCTTAGGGTTAGGGTTAGGGTTAAGGTAAGGGTAAGTGTTAGGGTTAAGGTTAGGGTTAGGTTAGGTTTAGGGTTAGGGTTAGGGTTAGGGTAAGGTTAAGGTTTAGGTTTAGGATTAGGGTTAGGGTTAAGTTAAGGGTTAGGGTTAGGGTTAGCTTTAGGGTTAGGGTTAGAGTAAGGGTAAGGATTAGGGTTAGGGTTAGGGTTAGGTTTGGTGTTGGGGTTAAGGTTAGGGTTAGGGTAAGCGTTAGGGTTAGGTTTAGGGTTAGCGTCAGATTTAGGGTTAGTGTTAGGGTAAGGGTATGTGTCAGGGTTAGGATCAGGGTTAGGTTTAGGGTAAGGGTTAGGGTTAGATTTAAGGTAAGGTTAAGGTTTAGGGTTAGCGTTAGGTAAGGGTAAGGTTTAGGCTTAGGGTTAGGTTTAGGGTTACGGTTAATGTTACGGTTAAGGTAAGGGTAAGTGTTAGGGTTAAGGTTAGGGTTAGGTTAGGTTTAGGGTTAGGGTTAGGGTTAGGGTAAGGTTAAGGGTTAGGGTTAGGTTTAGGGTTAGGGTTAGGGTAAGGGTTAGGGTTAGGGTTAGCTTTAGGGTTAGGGTTAGAGTAAGGGTAAGGATTAGGGTTAGGATTAGGGTTAGGGTTAGTGTTGGGGTTAAGGTTAGGGTTAGGGTAAGTGTTAGGGTTAGGGTTAGGGTTAGGGTTAGGTTTAGGGTTAGGTTAGGGTTAGGGTTAGGGTTAGGGTGAGGGAATGTGTTAGGGTTAGGGTTAGGGTTAGGGTAAGGGTTAGGGTTAGCGTTAGGGTTAGGCTAAGTGTTAGGGTTAGGTTTAGGGTTAAGGTAAGGGTAAGGGTTAGGGTTAGGATTAGGGTATTGGTTAGGTTAAGGGTTAGTGTTAGGTTAATGTTAGGTTTAGAGTTTGGGTTAGGGTTAGGGTAAGGGTAAGGGTTAGGTTTAGGGTTAGGGTTAGGGTTAGGGTTAGGGTAAGGGTAAGGGTTAGGGTAAGAATTAGTGTTACGGTAAGGTTTAGGTTTAGGGTTAGGGTCAGGGTTAGAGTTAGGTTTAGGGTTAGGTTAATGGTAAGGTTTAGGGTTAGGGTTAGGGTTCGGGTTAGGGTAAGGGTTAGGGTTAGGGTTTAGGCTTAAGGTTAGTGTAAGTGTTAGGGTTAGTGTTAGGGTTAGGGATAGGCTTAGGGTTAGTGTAAGGGTTAGTGTTAGTGTTAGTGTTAGGGATAGTGTTAGGTTTATGGTTAGGTTTCAGGTTAGGTTTAGGGTAAGGGTAAGGGTTGGGGTTAGGGTTAGGGTTAGGGTTAGTGTTTCGGTTAAGGGTTAGGTTTAGGGTTAGGGTTAGGTTTATGGTTATGGTTAGGGTTAGGGTTAGGGTAAGGGAAAGGGTTAGTGTTAGGGTTAAGGTTCGGGTAAGGGTTAGGGGTAGGATTAGGGTTAGAGTTAGGGTTAGGGTTAGTTTAAGGGTATGGGTTAGGGTTAGGGTTAGGGTTACAGATAGGTTGAGGGTTAGTGTAATGGTTAGGGGTTGGTTTAGGGTTAAAGTTACGGTTAGGGTTAGGTTTAGGGTTAGGTTTAGGGTAAGGTTAGAGTTAAGGTTAGGGTTAGGGTTAGTTTTAGGGTTAGGGTTAGGGCTAGGGTAAGGGTAAGGGTTAGGGTTATGATTAGGGTAGGGTTAGGGTAAGGGTTAGGGTTAGGGTTAGGGTTAGGTTTAGTTTTAGGGTTAGGGTAAGGGTTAGGGTAATGGTTAGGGTTAGGTTTAGGGTTAGGTTTAGGGTTAGGATTAGGGTTACGGTTAGGGGTTATGGTTATGGTTAGGGTTAGGTTTAGGTAAGGGTTAGGGTTAGGGGTTAGGGTTAGTGTTAGTGTTTGGTTAAGGGTTAGGGTTAGAATAAGTTTTAGGGTGAGGATAAGGGTTAGGGTTAGGGTTAGGGTTAGTGTTAGGGTTAGTGTTAGGGTTAGGTTAAGGGTTAGGGGTAAGGTTATGGTTGGGGTTAGGATAAGGGTTAGGGTTAGGGTTAGGCTTAGGGTAAGAGTAAGTGTTAGTGTTAGGGTTAGGGTTAGGTTTAGGGTTTGTGTTAAGGTTAAGTTTAGGGTTAGGGTAAGGGTAAGGGTTAGGGTTAGGGTTAGGGTTAGGGGTTATGTTTAGGGTTAGGATTAGGGTTAGGTTTAGGGTAAGGGTAAGGTATAGGTTTAGTGATAGGATTAGGGTTAAGGTTGGGTTTAGGGTTAAGGTTAGTGTAAGGGTAAGGGTTAGGGTTAGGGTTAAGATTAGGGTTAAGGTTAGGGTTAGGTTTAGTGTTAGGGTAAGGGTTAGGTTTAGGGTTAGGGTTCTGTATAGGGTTAAGGTTAGGGTTAGGGTTAGGGTAAGGGTTAGGGTTAGGGTTAGGGGTAGAGTTAGGGTAAGGTTTAGGGTTAGAGTTAGGGTAAGGTTAAGGGTTAGGGTTAGGTTTAGGGTTAGGTTAAGGCTTAGGGTTAGGGTTAGGCTTAGGGTAGGTGTTAGGGTAAGAGTAAGTGTTAGGGTTAGGGTTAGTGTTAGGATAAGGGTAAGGGTTAGGGTTAGGGTAAAGGTTAGAGTTAGGGTTAGGTTAAGGGTTAAAGTTAGGGTTAGGGTTAGGTTTAGTGTTGGGTTTAAGGTTAGGTTTAGGGTAAGGTTTAGGGTTAGCGTTAGGGTTAGGTTTAGGGTTAGGTTTAGGTTTAGGTTAGGGTTTCTGTTAGGGTTAGGGTAAGGGTATGTGTTAGGGTTAGGGTTAGGGTTAGGGGTTAGGGGTTAGGTTTAGGGTTAGGGGTAGGGTTAGGGGTAAGTGTTAGGGTTAGGGTTAGGGTTAGGGTTAGGGTAAGGATGAGAGTTACGGTTAGGGAAAGGATAAGGCTTAGGGTTAAGGTTAGGTTTAGGGTGAGGGTTAGTGTTAAGATTAGGGTTACTGTTAGGATAAGGGTTAGGATTAGGTATTGGTTTAGGGTTAGGGTAAGGGTGAGGGTTAGGGTTAGGGTTAGGGTTAGCGTTAGGTTTAGTGTTGGGGTTAAGGTTAGGGTTAGGGTAAGGGTTAGGGTTAGGGTTAGGGATAGGTTTAGGGTAAGGTTAGGGTTAGGGGTAGGGTTAGGGTTAGGGTTAGGGTAAGGGTATGTGTTAGGGTAAGGGTTAGGTTTAGGTTTAGTGTTAGCGTTAGGCTTAGGCTAAGTGTTTGATTTAGGTTTAGGGTTAAGTTAAGGGTAAAGGTTAGTGTTAGGGTTAGTGTTAGGTTTAGGGTAAGGCTTAGGGTTAGGTTTAGGGTAAGGGTTAGGTTTTGGTTAGGGTTAGGGTTAGCGTTAGGTTAAGGGTAAGGTTTAGGGTTAGAAAGAGGGTTAGGTTTAGTTTTACGGTAAGGGTAAGGGTTAGGGTTAGGTTATGGTTAGGGTTCGGGTTAGGGCTAAGGGTTTGGGTTAGGGTTAGGGTTAGGTAAGGGTTAGGGTTAGGGGTTAGGGTTAGTGTTAGGGTTGGGTTAAGGGTTAGGTTTAGGGTTAGGGTTAGGGTTAGGGTTAGTATAAGGGTTAGGGTTAGGGTTAGGGTAAGTGTTAGTGTTAGGGTTAGGGTAAGGGTTAGGGTTAGGGTTAGGGTTAGGGGTTAGGGTTACGATTAGGGTTAGGGGTTAGGGTTAAGTTTAGGGTAGGGTAAGGGTTAGGGTTAGGGGTCAGGTTTAGTGTTAGGGTTGGGTTAAGGTTTAAGGTTAGGGTTAGGGTTAGGGTTAGGGTTAGGATAAGGGTTAGGGTTAGGTTTAGGGTTAGGGTAAGAGTAAGTGTTAGTGTTAGTGTTAGGGTTAGGTTTAGGGTTAAGTTTAGGGTTAAGGTTAGCATAAGAGTAAGGGTTAGAGTTAGGTATAAGGTTAGGTTTAGGGTAAGGGTGAGAGTTAGGGTTAGGGTTAGGGTTAGGTTTAGGGTTAGGTTTAGGGTTAGGGTTAGTGTAAGTGTAAGGGTTAGGGTTAAGGTTAGGGTTAGGGTTAGGTTTAGGATTAGGGTAGGGTTTAGGGTAAGGTTTAGGGTTAGGGTCAGGGTTAGGTTTAGAGTTAGGGTTAGGGTTAGGGTTAGGTTTAGGGTAAGGGTAAGTTTTAGGGTTAGCGTTAGGGTATTGGTAAGGTTTAGGGTTAGGTTTAGAGTTAGGATTAGGGTTAGGGTTAGGGTTAGGGTTAGGGTAAGGGTAAGGGTAAGGTTTAGGGTTAAGTTTAGGGTTAGGGTTAGGTTTAGGGTTAGGGGTAGTGTTAGGGTAAGGTTAAGGTTTAGGTTTAGGATTAGCGTTAGGGTTAGGGTAAGGGTTACCGTTAGGGTTAGGTTTAGGGTTAGGTTTAGGTTTAGCGTTAGGGTTAGGGTAAGGGTAAGGGTTAGGGTTAGGGTTAGGGTTAGGTTTATTGTTGGGTTAAGGTTTGGATTAGGGTAAGGGTTAGGGTTAGGGTTAGGGTTAGGGTTAGGTTTAGGGTTAGGTTAGGGTTAGGGTTATGGTTAGGTTTAGAGTAAGGGTATGTGTTAGTGTTAGGGTTAGTGTTAGGTTTAGGGTTAGCGTTAGGCTTAGGCTAAGTGTTCGAGTTAGGTTTAGGGATAAGGTAAGGGTAAAGGTTACGTTTAGGGTTAGTGTTAGGTTTAGGGTAAGGCTTAGGGTTCGGTTTAGGGTAAGGGTTAGGTTTAGGATTAGGGTTAGGGTTAGTTTAAGGGTAAGCGTTAGGGTTAGGGAGAGGGTTAGGTTTAGTTTTACGGTAAGGGTAAGGGTTAGGGTTAGGGTTATGGTTAGGTTTCGGGTTAGGGTTAGGGTTAGGGTTAGGGTATGTGTTAGGGTAAGGGTTAGGTTTAGGTTTAGTGTTAGCGTTAGGCTTAGGCTAAGTGTTTGAGTTAGGTTTAGGGTTAAGTTAAGGGTAAAGGTTAGGGTTAGGGTTAGTGTTAGGTTTAGGGTAAGGCTTAGGGTTAGGTTTAGGGTAAGGGTTAGGTTTAGGGTTAGGGTTAGGGTTAGCGTTAGGTTAAGGGTAAGGTTTAGCGTTAGAAAGAGTGTTAGGTTTAGTTTTACGGTAAGGGTAAGGGTTAGGGTTAGGTTATGGTTAGGGTTCGGGTTAGGGCTAAGGGTTTGGGTTAGGGTTAGGGTTAGGTAAGGGTTAGGGTTAGGGGTTAGGGTTAGTGTTAGGGTTGGGTTAAGGGTTAGTGTTAGGTCTAGGGTTAGGGTTAGGGTTAGTATAAGGGTTAGGGTTAGGGTTAGGGTAAGTGTTAGTGTTAGGGTTAGGGTAAGGGTTAGGGTTAGGGTTAGGGGTTAGGGTTACAGTTAGGGTTAGGGGTTAGGGTTAAGTTTAGGGTAGGGTAAGGGTTAGGGTTAGGGGTTAGGTTTAGTGTTAGGGTTGGGTTAAGGGTTAAGGTTAGGGTTAGGGTTAGGGTTAGGGTTAGGATAAGGGTTAGGGTTAGGTTTAGGGTTAGGGTAAGAGTAAGTGTTAGTGTTAGTGTTAGGGTTAGGTTTAGGGTTAAGTTTAGGGTTAAGGTTAGGATAAGAGTAAGGGTTAGAGTTAGGTATAAGGTTAGGTTTAGGGTAAGGGTGAGAGTTAGGGTTAGGGTTAGGGTTAGGTTTAGGGTTAGGGTTAGTGTTAGGGTTAGGTTTAGGGTTAGGGGTAGTGTTAGGGTAAGGTTAAGGTTTAGGTTTAGGATTAGCGTTAGGGTTAAGGTAAGGGTTACGGTTAGGGTTAGGTTTAGGGTTAGGGTTAGGTTTAGCGTTAGGGTTAGGGTAAGGGTAAGGGTTAGGGTTAGGGTTAGGGGTAAGTTTATTGTTGGGTTAAGGTTAGGATTAGGGTAAGGGTTAGGGTTAGGGTTAGGGTTAGGTTTAGGGTTAGGTTAGGGTTAGGGTTATGGTTAGGTTTAGAGTAAGGGTATGTGTTAGTGTTAGGGTTAGTGTTAGGTTTAGGGTTAGCGTTAGGCTTAGGCTAAGTTTTCGAGTTAGGTTTAGGGATAAGGTAAGGGTAAAGGTTACGTTTAGGGTTAGTGTTAGGTTTAGGGTAAGGCTTAGGGTTCGGTTTAGGGTAAGGGTTAGGTTTAGGATTAGGGTTAGGGTTAGTTTAAGGGTAAGCGTTAGGGTTAGGGAGAGGGTTAGGTTTAGTTTTACGGTAAGGGTAAGGGTTAGGGTTAGGGTTATGGTTAGGGTTCGGGTTAGGGCTTAGGGTTAGGGTTAGGGATAGGGTTAGGTAAGGGTTAGGGTTAGGGGTTAGGGTTAGTGTTAGGGTTGGGTTAAGGGTTAGGGTTAGGGTTAGGGTTAGGATAAGGGTTAGGGTTAGGGTTAGGGTAAGTGTTATGGTTAGGGTTAGGGGTTAGGGTTACGGTTAGGGTTAGGGGTTAGGGCTAATGTTAGTGTAGGCTAAGGGTTAGGGTTAGGGGTTAGGGTTAGTGTTAGGGTTAGGTTAAGATTTAGGGTTATGGCTAGGGTTAGGATAAGGGTTAGGGTTAGGTTTAGGGTTAGAATAAGAGTAAGTGTTAGTGTTAGGTTTAGGGTTAGGGATAGGGTTAGGTAAGGGTTAGGGTTAGGGGTTAGGGTTAGTGTTAGGGTTGGGTTAAGGGTTAGGGTTAGGGTTAGGGTTAGAATAAGGTTAGGGTTAGGGTTAGGGTAAGGGTTAGGGTTAGGGTTAGGGGTTAGGGTTAGGGTTAGGGTTAGGGGTTAGGGCTAATGTTAGTGTAGGCTAAGGGTTAGGGTTAGGGGTTAGGGTTAGCGTTAGGGTTAGGTTAAGATTTAGGGTTATGGATAGGGTTAGGGTAAGGGTTAGGGTTAGGTTTAGGGTTAGAGTAAGAGTATGTGTTAGTGTTAGGGTTAGGGTTAGGGTAAGGGTTAAGATTAGGGTTAAGGTTATTATAAGGGTAAGGGTTAGGGTTAGGTATAAGGTTAGGTTTAGTGTAAGGGTGAGAGTTAGGGTTAGGGTTAGGGTTAGGGTTAGGTTTAGGTTTAGCGTTAGGTTTAGGGTTAGGGTTAGTGTAAGGGTAAGGGTTAGGGTTAAGGTTAGGGTAAGGGTGAGGTTTAGGATTAGGGTAGGGGTTAGGGTAAGGTTTAGGGTTAGTGTCAGTGTTAGGTTTAAATTTAGGCTTAGGGTTAGGGTAAGGGTAAGAGTTAGGTTTAGGTTTAGGGTTAGGGTTAGGGTAAAGGTAAGGGTTAGGTTTAGCCTTAGGGTTAGGGTAAGGTTTAGGGTTAGGGTCAGGGTTAGAGTTAGGTTTAGGGTTAGGTTAATGGTAGGGTTAGGGTTAGGGTTAAGGTAAGGGTTAGTGTTAGGGGTTAGGCTTAGGGTTAGTGTAAGTGTTAGGGTTAGTGTTAGGGTTAGGGTTAGGGTAAGCGTTATGGATAGGGTTAGGGTTAGGTTAAGGGTAAGTGTTATGGTTAGGGTTAGGGTTAGGGTAAGGGTAACGGTTAGGGTTAGGATTAGTTTTAGGGTTAGGGTTAGGGTTAGGGTTAGGGTTAGTGTAAGGGTAAGGGTTAGGGTTAAGGTTAGGGTTAGGGTTATGGTTAGGGTAAGGGTAAGGGTTAGGGTTAAGGTTAGGGTTAGGGTTAGTTTTAGGGTTAGGGTTAGTGTTATGGTAAGGGTAAGGATTAGGGTTAGGATTAGTTTAGGCTTAGTGTAAGGGTTAGGGTTAGGTTTAGGTTTAGGGTTAGGTTTCAGGTTAGGGTTAGGGTAAGGGTATGAGTTATGGTTAGGGTTAGGGTTAGGTTTAGGGTAAGGGTAAGGTGTAGGGTTAGCGTTAGGGTAAGGGTAAGAATCAGGGTTAGGGTTAGGGTTAAGGTAAGGGTAAGGGTTAGGGTTAGGGTTAGGTTTAGGGTTACGGTTAATGTTAGGGTTAAGGTAAGGGTAAGTGTTAGGGTTAAGGTTAGGGTTAGGTTAGGTTTAGGGTTAGGGTTAGGGTTAGGGTAAGGTTAAGGGTTAGGGTTAGGATTAGGGTTAGGGTTAGGGTAAGGGTTAGGGTTAGGGTTAGCTTTAGGGTTAGGGTTAGAGTAAGGGTAAGGATTAGGGTTAGGTTTAGGTTAGGTTTAGTGTTGGGGTTAAGGTTAGGGTTAGGGTAAGTGTTAGGGTTAGGGTTAGGGTTAGGTTTAGGGTTAGGTTAGGGTTAGGGTTAGGGTTAGGGTTAGGTTTCAGGTTAGGGTTAGGGTTAGGGTAAGGCTAAGGGTTGGGGTTAGGTTTATGGTTAGGGTTAGGGTTAGGGTAAGGGTTAGGGTTAGCGTTAGGGTTAGGCTAAGTGTTAGGGTTAGGTTTAGGGTTAAGGTAAGGGTAAGGGTTAGGGTTAGGATTAGGGTAGGGTTAGGTTAAGGGTTAGTGTTAGGTTAATGTTAGGTTTAGAGTTTGGGTTAGGGTTAGGGTAAGGGTAAGGGTTAGGGTTAGGGTTAGGGTTAGGGTAAGGGTAAGGGTTAGGGTAAGAATTAGGGTTACGGTAAGGGTTAGGGTTAGGGTTAGGGTCAGGGTTAGAGTTAGGTTTAGGGTTAGGTTAATGGTAAGGTTTCGGGTTAGGGTTAGTGTTCGGGATAGGGTAAGGGTTAGGGTTAGGGGTTAGGCTTAGGGTTAGTGTAATTGTTAGGGTTAGTGTTAGGATTAGGGATAGGCTTAGGGTTAGTGTAAGGGTTAGGGTTAGTGTTAGTGTTAGGGTTAGTGTTAGGGTTAGGGTTAGGTTTCAGGTTAGGGTTAGGGTAAGGCTAAGGGTTGGGGTTAGGGTTAGGGTTAGGTTTAGTGTTTCGGTTAAGGGTTAGGTTTAGGGTTAGGGTTAGGTTTATGGTTAGGGTTAGGGTTAGGGTTAGGGTAAGGGTATGTGTTAGGGTTAGGGTTAGGGTTAGTTTTAGGGTAAGGGTAAGGTTTTGGGTAAGGGTAATGGTAAGGGTTAGTTTAAGGTTTAGGATTAAGGTAAGGGTAAGGGTTAGGGTTAGGGTTAGGGTTAGGTTGACGGTATTGATAAGGTTTAGGGTTAGGTTTAGTGTTAAGGTTAGGGTAAGGGAAAGTGTTAGGGTTAGGGTTAGGTTTAGGTTTAGGATTAGGATAAGGTTAAGGGTAAGGGTTAGGTTTAGGGTTAGGGTAAGGTTTAGGGTTGGGTTTAGGGTTAGGTTAGGTGTTAGGGGAATTGTAAATGTTAGGTTTAGAGTTAGGGTTAGGGTTAGGGGTTAGGGTTAGGGTTAGGGTAAGGGTTAGGGTTAGGTTTAGGGTTAGGGTTAGGGTTAGGTTTAGGATTAGGTTTAGGGTTAGCGTTAGAGTTAGGGTTAGGGTTAGTGTAAGGGTTTGTGTTAGGGTTAGGGTTAGGGTTAGGGTTAGCGTTAGAGTAAGGGTAAGGGTTAGCGTTAGGGTTAGGTTTAAGTTAAGGGTAAGGGTTAGGGTTAGGGTTAGGTTTAGGGTTAGGGTAAGGGTAAGGCTTAGGGTTAAGTTTAGGGTTATTGTTAGTTTTAGACTTAGGGTTAGGGTTTTGGTATGGGTAAGGATTAGGGTTAGGCTTAGGTTAGGATTAGGGTAAGGGTTAGGATTAGGTTTAGGGTTAGGGTTAGGTTTCAGGTCAGGGTTAGGGTAAGGGTAAGCGTTGGGGTTAGGGTTAGGTTTAGTGTTTCAGTTAAGGTTAGGGATATGGTAAGGGTTAGATTTAGGGTCAGGGTTAGGTTTAGGGTTACGGTTAGGGTTATGGTTAGGGTTACAGTAAGGGTATGTGTTAGGGTTAGGGTTAGGGTTAGGTTTAGGGTAAGGGTAAGGTTTAGGGTTAGCGTTGGGGTAAGGGTAAGGGTTAGGTTTAGGGTTACAGTTAAGGTAAGGGTAAGGGTTAGGGTTAGGTTTAGGTTTACGATAAGGGTTAGGGTTAGGTTTAGGGTAAGGATAAGGTTTAGGGTTAGGTTTAGGGTTAAGTTTAGGGTAAGGGAAAGGGTTAGGGTTAGGTTTAGGTTTAGGGTTAGGGTAAGGTTAACGGTAAGGGTTAGGTTTAGGGTTAGGTAAGGGTTAGTGTTGGGGTTAGGGTTAGGTTAGGGATTAGGGTAATTGTAAGTGTTAGGTTTAGGGTCAGGGTTAGGGTTAGGGGTTAGGGTTAGGGTTAGAGTTAGGTGTTAGAGTTAGGGTTAAGGTTAGAGTAAGGGTAATGGTTAGGTTTAGGGTTAGGGTTAAGGTAAGCGTAAGGGTTAGGGTTAGGGTTAGGGTTAGGTTTAGGGTAAGTGTTAGGGTTAGGTTTAGGGTAAGGGTAAGGTTTAGGGTCAGCGTTAGGGTAAGGGTAAGGGTTAGGGTTAGGATTAGGGTTAGGTTCAGGGTTAGGGTTAGGGTTAGGGTGAGGGTAAGGGTAAGGGTTAGGGTAAAGGTTAGGGTTAGGGTTAGGTTTAGGTTTAGGGTTAGGGTTAGGGTAAGGTTAAGGGTTAGCGTTAGGATTAGGGTTAGGGTTAGGGTGAGGGTTAGGGTTAGGTTTAGGGTTAGGGTTAGGGAAAGGGTAAGCGTTAAGTTTAGGGTTAGGGTTAGGTTTAGTATTGGGGTTAAGGTTAGTGTTAGGGTAAGGATTAGGGTTAGGGTTAGGGTTAGGTTTAGGGTTAGGTTAGGGTTAGGGTTAGGGTTAGGGTTTGGGTAAGGGTATGTGTTAGAGTTAGGGTTAGGGTTTGGGTTAGTGTTAGGGTTAGGCTAATTGTTAGGGTTAGGTTTAGGGTTAAGGTAAGGGTAAGGGTTAGGTTTAGTGTAGGGTTTAGGGTTAGGTTTAGGATAAGGGTTAGGTTTAGGGTTAGCATTAGTGTTAGGGTTAGGTTAAGGGTAAGGGTTAGGTTTAGGGAGAAGGTTAGTTTTAGGGTTAGGGTAAGGGTAAGGGATAGGGTTATGGTTAGGGTTAGTGTTAGGGGTTAGGGTTAGCGTTAGGGTAAGGGTTAGGTAAGGGTTAGGGTTAGGGGTTAGGTTTAGTGTTAGGGTTGGGTTAAGGGTTAGGGTTAGGGTTAGGGTTAGGATTAGAGTTAGGGTTAGGGTTAGGTTAAGGTTAAGGGTTAGGTTTAGGATTAGGGTTAGGGTTAGGGTGAGGGTTACGGTTAGGGTTAGGTTTAGATTTAGGGTTAGGGAAAGGGTAAGGGTTAGGGTTAGGGTTAGGGTTAGGTTTAGTGTTGGGGATAAGGTTAGGGTTAGGGTAAGGATTAGGGTTAGGGTTAGGGTTAGTTTTAGGGCTAGGTTAGGGTTAGGGTTAGGGTTAGGGTTAGGGTTTGGCTAAGGGTATGTGTTAGGGTTAGGGTTAGGGTTATGGTTAGGGTTAGTGTTAGGGTTAGGCTAATTGTTAGGGTTAGGTTTATGGTTAAGGTAAGGGTAAGGGTTAGGGTTAGGTTTAGTGTAGGGTTTAGGGTTAGGTTTAGGATAAGGGTTAGGTTTAGGGTTAGCGTTAGTGTTAGGGTTAGGTTAAGGGGAAGTGTTAGGTTTAGGGAGAGGGTTAGGTTTAGGGTTAGGGTAAGGGTAAGGGTTAGGGTTATGTTTAGGGTTAGGGTTAGGGAAAGGGTAAGGGTTAATGTTAGAGTTAGGGTTAGGTTTAGTATTGGGGTTAAGGTTAGGGTTAGGGTAAGGATTAGGTTTAGGGTTAGGGTTAGGTTTAGGATTAGGTTAGGGTTAGGGTTAGGGTTAGGGTAAAGGTATGTGTTAGGGTTAGGGTTAGGGTGAGTGTTAGGGTTAGGCTAGTTGTTAGGTTTAGGTTTACGGTTAAGGTAATGGTAAGGGTTAGGGTTAGGGTTAGGGTTAGGTTTAGTGTAGGGTTTAAGTTTAGGTTAGGATAAGGGTTAGGTTTAGGGTTAGCGTTAGGTTTAGGGTTAGGTTAAGGGGAAGTGTTAGGTTTAGGGAGAGGGTTAGGTTTAGGGTTAGGGTAAGGTTAAGGGTTAGGGTTAAGGATTAGGGTTAGTGTTAGTGTAAGGGTTAGGTAAGGGTTAGGTTTAGGGTTAGCGTTAGGTTTAGGGTTAGGTTAAGGGGAAGTGTTAGGTTTAGGGAGAGGGTTAGGTTTAGGGTTAGGGTAAGGGTAAGGGTTAGGGTTAGGGGTTAGGGTTAGGGTTAGTGTAAGGGTTAGGTAAGGGTTAGGTTTAGGGTTAGGGTTAGGATAAGGGTTAGGGTTTGGGTTAGGGTAAGTGTTAGTGTTAGGGTTAGGGTAAGCGTTAGGTTTAGGGTCAGGGTTAGGGGTTAGGTTTACGGTTAGGGTTAGGGGTTATGGTTAGGGTTAGTGTTAGGGTTAGGTAAGGGTTAGGGTTAGGGTTTAGGGTTAGTGTTAGGGTTAGGTTAAGGGTTAGGGTTAGCGTTAGGGTTAGGGTTAGGATAAGGGATAGGTTTAGGGTTTGGCTTAGGGTAAGGGTATGTGTTAGTGTTAGGATTAGGGTTAGGGTTAGGGTTAAGATTAGGGTTAAGGTTAGGATAAGAATAAGGGTTAAGTTTAGGTATAGGGCTAGGGGTTAGGCTTAGGTTTAGTGTAAGGTTTAGGGTTAGTATTAGGATTAGTGTTAGGGGTAAGGGAAGCGTTAGGGTTAGGTTTAGGTTAGGTTAAGTGTAACTGTTATGCTTGGGGTTAGGGTTAGGGTAAGAGTAAGGGTTAGGATTAGGGTTAGATTTAGGGTTAGGGTTAGGGTTAGGGTAAGGGTTAGGTTTAAGGTTAGGGTTAGGGTTAGTTTTAGGGTTAGGGTTAGGTTTATTGTAAGGGCAAGCATTAGGGTTAGGATTACGTTACGGTTAGGTTAAGGGTTAGGGTTAGGGTTAGGTTTAGGGTTAGGGTTAGGGTTAGGTTTCAGGTTAGGGTTAGGGTAATTGTAAGCGTTGGGGTTAGGGTTAGGGTTAGGTTTAGTGTTTTGGTTAGGCTTAGGGTTAGGGTAAAGTTTAGGTTTAGGTTCAGGGTTAGGGTTAGGTTTAGTGTTGGGGTTAAGATTAGGCTTAGGGTAAGGATTAGGGTTAGGGTTAGGGTTAGGGTTAGGGGTTAGGGTTAGGGTAGGTTTAGGGTAAGGCTTAGGGTAAGGGTTAGGTTGACGTGTAGGGAAAGGATAAGGGTTAGGTTTAAGGTTAGGTTTAGGGTTAGGGTTAGGGTTAAGATTAGGGTTACGGTTACGATAAGACTAAGGGTTAGGGTTATGTATTGGGTTAGGATTAGGGTAAGGGTGAGGGTTAGGGTTCGGGTTAGGTTTAGGGTTTGGGTTAGGATTAGTGTAAGGGTAAGGTTTAGGGTTAAGATTAGGATTAGGGTTAGGTTTAAGGTTATTGTTTGGGTGAGGGTAAGGTTAAGGGTTAGGTTTAGGATTAGGGTAGGTTAGGATAAGGGATAGGTTTAGGGTTAGGGTTAGGTTTAGAGTTATGGTTAGGGTTAGGGTAAGGGTAAGGGTTAGGTTCAGGGTTTGGGTTAGGGTAAGGGTAAGGGTTAGGGCTAGCGTTAGGTTTAGGGTAATGGTTAGGGTTAGGGTTAGGGTCAGGGTTAGTGTTAGGTTTAGGGTTAGGTTAATGGTAAGGGTTAGGGTTAGGGTTAGGGTAAGGGTTAGGGTTAGAGGTTAGGCTTAGGGTTAGTGAAAGTGTTAGGGTTTGTGTTAGGAATAGGGTTAGGGTTAGGGTAAGCGTTCTGGTTAGTGTTAGGGTTAGGTGAAGGGTAAGTTTTATGGTTAGGGTTATGGTTAGGTTTAGGGTAAGGGTAAGGGTTAGGGTTAGGGTTAGTGTTAGGTTTAGGGTAAGGGTATGTGTTAGTGTTAGAGTTAGGGTTAGTGTTATTTTTAGGGTAATGTTTAGGGTTAGGTTTAGTGTAAGGTTAAGGTTTAGGGTTAGCGGTAGGGTAAGGGAAGGTTAGGATTAGGCTTAGGTTTAGGGTTAGGGTTAGGGTAAGGGTAAGGGTTAGGGTTAAGGTTAGGTGTAGGGTTAGGTTTATGGTTAGGGTTAGGGTTAGGGTAAGGTTAAGGGTTAGAGTTAGGATTAGGGTTAGGGTTAGGGTAAGGGTTAGGGTTTAGGGTTAGTGTTAGGTTTAGGTTAAGTGTTAGGGTTAGGGTTAGGGTTAGGATAAGGGATAGGTTTAGGGTTAGGCTTAGGGTAAGTGTAAGTGTTAGTGTTAGGATTAGGGTTAGGGTTAAGATTAGGGTTAAGATTAGGGTTAAGGTTAGGATAAGGATAAGAGTTAGGGTTAGGTATAGGGTTAGGGTTAGGCTTAGGTTTTGTGTAAGGATTAGGGTTAGTGTTAGGGTTAGGGTTAGGGTTAGGGGAAGCCTTATGTTTAGGGTTAGGGTTAGGTTAAGTGTAAGTGTTATGGTTAGGTTTACGGTTAGGTTAAGGGTAAGGGTTAGGATGAGGGTTAGGTTTAGGGTTAGGGTTAGGGTTAGGGTAAGGGTTAGGTTTAAGGTTAGGGTTAGGGTTAGTTTTAGGGTTAGGGTTAGGGTTATGGTAAGGGCAAGGATTAGGGTTAGGATTACTTTAGGGTTAGGGTAAGGGTTAGGGTTAGGTTTAGGGTTAGGGTTAGGTTTCAGGTTAGGGTTAGGGTAAGGGTAAGTGTCAGGTTAGCGTTAGGGTTAGGGTAAGGGTTAGGTTTAGGGTTAGGGTTAGGTTTAGGGTTAGGTTTAGGGTTACGGTTACGGTTAGGGTTAGGGTTAGGGTAAGGGTATGTGTTGGGGTTAGGGTTAGGTTTAGGGTAACGGTAAAGTTTAGGGTTAGCATTAGGATAAGGGTAAGGGTAAGGGTTAGGGTTAGGGTTAGGGTTAAGATAAGGGTAAGGGTTAGAGTTAGGGTTAGGGTTAGGTTTACGGTAAGGTTTAGGGTTAGGTTTAGGGTAAGGGTAAGGTTTAGTGTTAGGTTTAGGTTTAGGGATAGGGTATGGGTAAGGGTTAGGGTTAGGGTTAGGGTTAGAGTTAGGTTTAGTGTTAGGGTAAGGGTAAGGGTAAGGGCTATGTTTAGGGTTAGGGTAAGGGTTAGGATTGGGGTTAGGGTTAGGTTAGGGTTACGATAATTGTAAGTGTTAGGTTTAGGGTTATGGTTAGGATAAGGTTAAGGGTTAGGGTTAGGGTTAGGGTTAGGGGTTAGGGTTAGGGTTAGGTTTAGGGTTAGGTTTATGGTTAGGGTTAGGGTTAGATTAAGGTTAAGGGTTAGAGTTAGGATTAGGGTTATGGTTAGGGTAAGGGTTAGGGTTAGGGTTAGGGTTAGGGTAAGGGTAAGGGTTAGGGTTAGGGTTAGGGTTAGGGTTAGGATTAGTGTTGGGGTTAAGGTTAGGGTTAGGGTAAGGGTTAGGGTTAGGGTTAGGATTACGTTAGGGTTAGGGTTAGGGTTAGGGTAAGGGTAAGGGTTAGGGTTAGGTTTAGGGTTAGGATTAGTGTTGGGGTTAAGGTTAGGGTTAGGGTAAGGGTTAGGGTTAGGGTTAGGTTTAGGTTTAGGGTTAGGTTAGGGTTAGGGTTAGGTTTAGGGTAAGGGTATGTGATAGGGTTAGGGTTAGGGTTAGGGTTTGCCTTAGGGTTAGGGTTAGGGTTAGAGTTAGGGATAGGGTTAGTTTTAGGGTAAGGGTAAGGGTTAGGGTTAGGGTTAGGTTTAGGGCTTAGGGTTAGGGTTAGGGTTAGGGTTAGGTAAGGGTTAGCATTAGCGGTTAGGGTTAGTGTTAGGGTTGGGTTAAAGATTAGTGTTAGGGTTAGGGTTAGGGTTAGGATAAGGTTTAGGTTAGGGTTTGGGTAAGTGTTAGTGTTAGGGTTAGGGTAAGCGTTAGGGTTAGGGTTAGGGTTAGGGGTTAGGTTTACGGTTAGGTTTAGGCGTTAGGGTTAGGGTTAGGTAAGTGTTACGGTTAGGGTTTAGGGTTAGTGTTAGGGTTAGGTTAAGTGTTAGGTTTAGGGTTAGGGTTAGGATAAGGGATAGGTTTAAGTTTAGGCTTAGGGTAAGGGTAAGCGTTAGTGTTAGGATTAGGGTTAGGGTTAGGGTTAAGATTAGGGTTAAAGTTAGGTTAAGGATAAGGGTTAGGGTTAGGTATAGGGTTAGGGGTTAGGCTTAGGTTTTGTGAAAGGTTTAGAGTTAGTGTTAGGGTTAGGGTTACGGTTAGGGGAAGCCTTAGGGTTAGGGTTAGGGTTAGGTTAAGTGTAAGTGTTATGGTTAGGGTTAGGGTTAGGTTAAGGGTAAGGATTAGGATTAGGGTTACGTTTAGGGTTAGGGTTAGGGTTAGGGTAAGGGTTAGGGTTAGGGTTAGTTTTAGGGTTAGGGTTAGGGTTGTGGTAAGGGCAAGGATTAGGGTTAGGATTACGTTAGGGTTAGGGTAAGGGTTAGGGTTAGGTTTAGGGTTAGGGTTAGGTTTCAGGTTAGGGGTTAGGGTTAGGGTTAGGGTTAGGTTTAGGGTTAGGGTTAGGGTAAGGGTAAGGGTTAGGGTTAGGTTTAGGGTTAGGATTAGTGTTGGGGTTAAGGTTAGGGTTAGGGTAAGGGTTAGGGTTAGAGTTAGGGTTAGGTTAAGGTTAGGTTAGGGTTAGGCTAAGGGTAATTTTTATTGTTAGGTTTAGGGTTAGAGTTAGCGTTAGGGTTAGGGTTAGAGTTAGGGTTAGGTTTAGTTTTAGGGTAAGGGTAAGGGTTAGGGTTAGGGTTATGGTTAGGGTTAGGGTTACGGCTTAGGGTTAGGGTTAGGGTTAGAGTTAGGTAAGGGTTAGCATTAGGGGTTAGGGTTAGTGTTAGGGTTGGGTTAAGGATTAGTGTTAGGGTTAGGGTTAGGGGAAGCCTTAGGGTTAGGGTTAGGGTTAGGTTAAGTGTAAGTGTTATGGTTAGGGTTAGGGTTAGGTTAAGGGTAAGGATTAGGATTAGGGTTAGCTTTAGGGTTAGGGTTAGGGTTAGGGTAAGGGTTAGGTTTAAGGTTAGGGTTAGGGTTAGGGTTAGTTTTAGGGTTAGCGTTAGGGTTGTGGTAAGGCAAGGATTAGGGTTAGGATTACGTTAGGGTTAGGGTTAGGTTTAGGGTTAGGTTTAGGTTTCAGGTTAGGGGTTAGGGTTACGGTTAGGGTTAGGGTTAGGTTTAGGGTTAGGGTTAGGGTAAGTGTAAGGGTTAGGGTTAGGGTTAGGGTTAGGATTAGTGTTGGGGTTAAGGTTAGGGTTAGGGTAAGGGTTAGGGTTAGGGTTAGGGTTAGGTTTAGGGTTAGGGTTAGGTTTAGGGTTAGTTTTAGGGTAAGTGTAAGGGTTAGGGTTAGGGTTAGGGTTAGGGTTAGGGCTTAGGGTTAGGATTAGGGTTAGGGTTAGGTAAGGGTTAGCATTAGGGGTTAGGGTTAGTGTTAGGGTTGGGTTAAGGATTAGTGTTAGCGTTAGGGTTAGGGTTAGGATAAGGGTTAGGTTTAGGGTTAGGGTAAGTGTTAGTGTTAGGGTTAGGGTAAGCGTTAGGGTTAGGGTTAGGGTTAGGGGTTAGGTTTACCGTTAGGTTTAGGGGTTAGGGTTAGGGTTAGGTAAGGGTTAGGGTTAGGGTTTAGGGTTAGTGTTAGGGTTAGGTTAAGTGTTAGGGTTAGGGTTAGGGTTAGGATAAGGGATAGGTTTAGGGTTAGGCTTAGGGTAAGGGTAAGCGTTAGTGTTAGGATTAGTGTTAGGGTTAGGGTTAAGATTAGTGTTAAGGTTAGGATAAGGATAAGGGTTAGGGTTAGGTATAGGGTTAGCGGTTAGGCTTAGGTTTTGTGTAAGGTTTAGCGTTAGTGTTAGGTTTAGGGTTAGGGTTAGGGGAAGACTTAGGTTTAGGGTTAGGGTTAGGTTAAGTGTAAGTGTTATGGTTAGGGTTAGTTTTAGGTTAATGGTAAGGATTAGGATTAGGGTTAGGTTAAGGGTTAGGGTTAAGGTTAGGGTAAGGGTTAGGTTTAAGGTTAGGGTTAGGGTTAGTTTTAGGGTTAGGGTTAGGGTTGTGGTAAGGACAAGGATTAGGGTTAGGATTAAGTTACATTTAGGGTAAGGGTTAGGGTTAGGTTTAGGGTTAGGGTTAGGTTTCAGGTTAGGGTTCGGGTAAGGGTAAGGATTAGGTTAGGGTTAGGGTTAGGGTAAGGATTAGGTTTAGGGTTAGGGTTAGGTTTAGGGTTAGGTTTAGGGTTACGGTTACGGTTAGGGTTAGGGTTAGGGTAAGGGTATGTGTTAGGGTTAGGGTTAGGTTAGGGTTAGGGTTAGGGTTAGGTTTAGCCTTAGGGTTAGGGTTAGTTTAGGGTTAGGGTTAGGGTAAGGGTTAGGGTTAGGGTTAGGTTTAAGATTAGGGTTAGGGTAAGGGTTAGGATTAGGGTTAGGGTTAGTGTTAGGTTTAGGGTTAGGGTTAGCGTTAGGGTTAGGGTTAGGGTAAGTGTAAGGGTTAGGTTTAGGTTTAGAGTTAGGGTTAAGGTAAGGGTAAGTGTTAGGGTTAGGGTTAGGGTTAGTTTTAGGGT
>JANJXV010000086.1:985000-1015000 GCA_024803745.1 Megascapheus bottae
TTAGGGTTAGGGTTAGGGTTAGGTTTAGTGTTGGGTTTAATTTTAGGGTTAGGGTAAGGGTTAGGGTTAGCGTTAGGGTTAGGTTTAGGGTTAGGTTTAGGGATAGGTGAAGGTTAGGGTTAGGGTTAGGTTAAGGGTATGTGTTAGGGTTAGGGTTAGGGTTAGGGTTAGGGGTTAGGGGATAGGGTTAGGGTTAGGGTTACGGGTAGGGGTTATTGTTAGGGTTAGGGTTAGGGTAAGGATTAGGGTTACGGTTAGGGAAAGGATAAGGGTTAGGGTTAAGGTTAGGTTTAGGGTTAGGATTAGGGTTAAGTTACTGTTACGGTTAGGATAAGGGTAAGGGTTAGGGTTAGGTTTAGGGTTAGGGTTAGGGTAAGGGTGAGGGTTATGTTTAGGGTTAGGGTTAGGGTTAGGGTTAGGTTTAGGGTTAGGGTTAGTATAAGGGTAAGGGTTAGGGTTAAGGTTAGAATTTGGGTTAGGTTTAGGGTTATGGTTAGGATTAGGGTAAGGGTAAGGGTTAAGTTTAGGATTAGGGTAGGGGTTAGTGTAAGGGTTAGGGTTAGGGTAAAAGTTAGGTTTAGAGTTAGGGTTAGAGTTAGGGTAAGGTTAAGGGTTAGGTTTAGGTTTAGGGTTAGGGTTAGGGTTAGGGTAAGGGTAAGGGTTGTTAGAGTTAGGGTTAGGGTAAGATTTAGGTTTAGGGTTAGCTCAGGGTTAGAGTTAGGTTTAGGTTTAGGTTAAAGGTAAGGGTTAGGGTTAGGGTTAGGGTTAGGGTAAGGGTTAGGGTTAGGGGTTAGGCTTAGGGTTAGTATAAGGGTTAGGGTTAGTGTTAGGGTTAGGGTTAGGTTTAGGGTAAGCGTTAGGGTTAGGGTTAGTGTTAGGTTAAGTGTAAGTGTTAGGGTTAGGGTTAGGGTTAGGGTTAGGTTAGGGTTAGGGTTAGGATAAGGGTTAGGTTTAGGGTTAGGGTAAGTGTTAGTGTTAGGGTTAGGGTAAGCGTTAGGGTTAGGGTTAGGGTTAGGGGTTAGGTTTACGGTTAGGTTTAGGGGTTAGGGTTAGGGTTAGGTAAGGGTTAGGGTTAGGGTTTAGGGTTAGTGTTAGGGTTAGGTTAAGTGTTAGGGTTAGGGTTAGGGTTAGGATAAGGGATAGGTTTAGGGTTAGGCTTAGGGTAAGGGTAAGCGTTAGTGTTAGGATTAGTGTTAGGGTTAGGGTTAAGATTAGTGTTAAGGTTAGGATAAGGATAAGGGTTAGGGTTAGGTATAGGGTTAGCGGTTAGGCTTAGGTTTTGTGTAAGGTTTAGCGTTAGTGTTAGGTTTAGGGTTAGGGTTAGGGGAAGACTTAGGTTTAGGGTTAGGGTTAGGTTAAGTGTAAGTGTTATGGTTAGGGTTAGTTTTAGGTTAATGGTAAGGATTAGGATTAGGGTTAGGTTAAGGGTTAGGGTTAAGGTTAGGGTAAGGGTTAGGTTTAAGGTTAGGGTTAGGGTTAGTTTTAGGGTTAGGGTTAGGGTTGTGGTAAGGACAAGGATTAGGGTTAGGATTACGTTACAGTTAGGGTAAGGGTTAGGGTTAGGTTTAGGGTTAGGGTTAGGTTTCAGGTTAGGGTTCGGGTAAGAGTAAGGATTAGGTTAGGGTTAGGGTTAGGGTAAGGATTAGGTTTAGGGTTAGGGTTAGGTTTAGGGTTAGGTTTAGGGTTACGGTTACGGTTAGGGTTAGGGTTAGGGTAAGGGTATGTGTTAGGGTTAGGGTTAGGTTAGGGTTAGGGTTAGGGTTAGGTTTAGCCTTAGGGTTAGGGTTAGTTTAGGGTTAGGGTTAGGGTAAGGGTTAGGGTTAGGGTTAGGTTTAAGATTAGGGTTAGGGTAAGGGTTAGGATTAGGGTTAGGGTTAGTGTTAGGTTTAGGGTTAGGGTTAGCGTTAGGGTTAGGGTTAGGGTAAGTGTAAGGGTTAGGTTTAGGTTTAGAGTTAGGGTTAAGGTAAGGGTAAGTGTTAGGGTTAGGGTTAGGGTTAGTTTTAGGGTTAGGGTTAGTGTAAGTGAAAGGATTAGGGTTAAGTTTAGGATTAGGATTAGGTTTAGGGTTTGGGTTAGTTTAAGAGTAACGGTTAGGTTTAGGGTTAGGGTTAGGGTTAGGGTAAGACTAAGGGTTAGTGTTAGGGTTATGGTTAGGGTAAGGGTAAGGATAAGGGTTATTGTTAGGGTTAGGGTTAGGTTAAGGGTTAGGCTTAGATTTAGGGTTAGGGTAAGGCTTAGCGTTAGGGTTAGGGTTAGGGTAAGGGTTAGGGTTAGAGTAAGGGTTAGGGTTAGGGTTAGGTTAAGGGTTAGGGTTAGGGTTAGGGTTAGGTTTAGTGTTGGGTTTAATTTTAGGGTTAGGGTAAGGGTTAGGGTTAGCGTTAGGGTTAGGTTTAGGGTTAGGTTTAGGGATAGGTGAAGGTTAGGGTTAGGGTTAGGTTAAGGGTATGTGTTAGGGTTAGGGTTAGGGTTAGGGTTAGGGGTTAGGGGATAGGGTTAGGGTTAGGGTTACGGGTAGGGGTTATTGTTAGGGTTAGGGTTAGGGTAAGGGTTAGGGTTACGGTTAGGGAAAGGATAAGGGTTAGGGTTAAGGTTAGGTTTAGGGTTAGGATTAGGGTTAAGTTACTGTTACGGTTAGGATAAGGGTAAGGGTTAGGGTTAGGTTTAGGGTTAGGGTTAGGGTAAGGGTGAGGGTTATGTTTAGGGTTAGGGTTAGGGTTAGGGTTAGGTTTAGGGTTAGGGTTAGTATAAGGGTAAGGGTTAGGGTTAAGGTTAGAATTTGGGTTAGGTTTAGGGTTATGGTTAGGATTAGGGTAAGGGTAAGGGTTAAGTTTAGGATTAGGGTAGGGGTTAGTGTAAGGGTTAGGGTTAGGGTAAAAGTTAGGTTTAGAGTTAGGTTTAGAGTTAGGGTAAGGTTAAGGGTTAGGTTTAGGTTTAGGGTTAGGGTTAGGGTTAGGGTAAGGGTAAGGGTTGTTAGAGTTAGGGTTAGGGTAAGATTTAGGCTTAGGGTTAGCTCAGGGTTAGAGTTAGGTTTAGGTTTAGGTTAAATGTAAGGGTTAGGGTTAGGGTTAGGGTTAGGGTAAGGGTTAGGGTTAGGGGTTAGGCTTAGGGTTAGTATAAGGGTTAGGGTTAGTGTTAGGGTTAGGGTTAGGTTTAGGGTAAGCGTTAGGGTTAGGGTTAGTGTTAGGTTAAGTGTAAGTGTTAGGGTTAGGGTTAGGGTTAGGGTTAGGTTAGGGTTAGGGTTAGGATAAGGGTTAGGTTTAGGGTTAGGGTAAGTGTTAGTGTTAGGGTTAGGGTAAGCGTTAGGGTTAGGGTTAGGGTTAGGGGTTAGGTTTACGGTTAGGTTTAGGGGTTAGGGTTAGGGTTAGGTAAGGGTTAGGGTTAGGGTTTAGGGTTAGTGTTAGGGTTAGGTTAAGTGTTAGGGTTAGGGTTAGGGTTAGGATAAGGGATAGGTTTAGGGTTAGGCTTAGGGTAAGGGTAAGCGTTAGTGTTAGGATTAGTGTTAGGGTTAGGGTTAAGATTAGTGTTAAGGTTAGGATAAGGATAAGGGTTAGGGTTAGGTATAGGGTTAGCGGTTAGGCTTAGGTTTTGTGTAAGGTTTAGCGTTAGTGTTAGGTTTAGGGTTAGGGTTAGGGGAAGACTTAGGTTTAGGGTTAGGGTTAGGTTAAGTGTAAGTGTTATGGTTAGGGTTAGTTTTAGGTTAATGGTAAGGATTAGGATTAGGGTTAGGTTAAGGGTTAGGGTTAAGGTTAGGGTAAGGGTTAGGTTTAAGGTTAGGGTTAGGGTTAGTTTTAGGGTTAGGGTTAGGGTTGTGGTAAGGACAAGGATTAGGGTTAGGATTACGTTACAGTTAGGGTAAGGGTTAGGGTTAGGTTTAGGGTTAGGGTTAGGTTTCAGGTTAGGGTTCGGGTAAGAGTAAGGATTAGGTTAGGGTTAGGGTTAGGGTAAGGATTAGGTTTAGGGTTAGGGTTAGGTTTAGGGTTAGGTTTAGGGTTACGGTTACGGTTAGGGTTAGGGTTAGGGTAAGGGTATGTGTTAGGGTTAGGGTTAGGTTAGGGTTAGGGTTAGGGTTAGGTTTAGCCTTAGGGTTAGGGTTAGTTTAGGGTTAGGGTTAGGGTAAGGGTTAGGGTTAGGGTTAGGTTTAAGATTAGGGTTAGGGTAAGGGTTAGGATTAGGGTTAGGGTTAGTGTTAGGTTTAGGGTTAGGGTTAGCGTTAGGGTTAGGGTTAGGGTAAGTGTAAGGGTTAGGTTTAGGTTTAGAGTTAGGGTTAAGGTAAGGGTAAGTGTTAGGGTTAGGGTTAGGGTTAGTTTTAGGGTTAGGGTTAGTGTAAGTGAAAGGATTAGGGTTAAGTTTAGGATTAGGATTAGGTTTAGGGTTTGGGTTAGTTTAAGAGTAACGGTTAGGTTTAGGGTTAGGGTTAGGGTTAGGGTAAGACTAAGGGTTAGTGTTAGGGTTATGGTTAGGGTAAGGGTTACAGTTATGGTTAGGGTTAGGGTAAAGGTTAGGGTTAGGGTTAGGGTAAGGGTAAGGGTAAGGGTTAGGCTTAGGTTTACGGTTAGGGTAAAGCTTAGGGTTAGGGTTAGGGTTAGGGTAGGGGTAGGGTAAGGGTAAGTGTTAGGGTTGGGGTTAGGGTTAGGATAAGGGTAAGGGTTAGGGTTAGAGTAAGGGTTAGGGTTAGGGTTAGATTAAGGGTTAGGTTTAGGGTTAGGGTTAGGTTTAGTGTTGGGTTTAAGGATAGGGTTAGGGTAAGGGTTAGGGTTAGCTTTAGGTTTAGGTTTAGGGTTAGGTTTAGGGATAGGTTAAGGTTAGGGTTATGGTTAGGTTAAGAGTATGTGTTAGGGTTAGGGTTAGGGTTAGGGTTAGGGGTTAGGGGTTAGGGTTAGGGTTAGGGTTACGGGTAGGGGTTAGGGTTAGGGTTAGGTTTAGGGTAAGGGTTAGGATTACAGTTAGGGAAAGAATAAGGGTTAGGGTTAAAGTTAGGATTAGGGTTAGGATTAGGGTTAAATTATGTTTCGGTTAGGATAAGGGTAAGGGATAGGGTTAGGTTTAGGGTTGGGGTTAGGGTAAGGGTGAGGGTTATGTTTAGGGTTAGGGTTAGGGTTAGGTTTAGGGTTAGGGTTAGTATAAGGGTAAGGGTTAGGGTTAAGATTAGAATTAGGGTTAGGTTTAGGGTTATGGTTAAGTTTAGGGTAAGGGTAAGGGTTAAGTTTAGGATTAGGGCAGGGGTTAGGATAAGGATTAGGGTTAGGGTTAAGGTTAGGTTTAGAGTTAGGGTTAGAGTTAGGGTAAGGGTAAGGGTTAGGTTTAGGGTTATGGTTAGGGTTAGGGTAAGGATAAGGGTTATTGTTAGGGTTAGGGTTAGGTTAAGGGTTAGGCTTAGATTTAGGGTTAGGGTAAGGCTTAGCGTTAGGGTTAGGGTTAGGGTAAGGGTTAGGGTTAGAGTAAGGGTTAGGGTTAGGGTTAGGTTAAGGGTTAGGGTTAGGGTTAGGGTTAGGTTTAGTGTTGGGTTTAATTTTAGGGTTAGGGTAGGGGTTAGGGTTAGCGTTAGGGTTAGGTTTAGGGTCAGGTTTAGGGATAGGTGAAGGTTAGGGTTAGGGTTAGGTTAAGGGTATGTGTTAGGGTTAGGGTTAGGGTTAGGGTTAGGGGTTAGGGGATAGGGTTAGGGTTAGGGTTACGGGTAGGGGTTATTGTTAGGGTTAGGGTTAGGGTAAGGGTTAGGGTTACGGTTAGGGAAAGGATAAGGGTTAGGGTTAAGGTTAGGTTTAGTGTTAGGATTAGGGTTAAGTTACTGTTACGGTTAGGATAAGGGTAAGGGTTAGGGTTAGGTTTAGGGTTAGGGTTAGGGTAAGGGTGAGGGTTATGTTTAGGGTTAGGGTTAGGGTTAGGGTTAGGTTTAGGGTTAGGGTTAGTATAAGGGTAAGGGTTAGGGTTAAGGTTAGAATTTGGGTTAGGTTTAGGGTTATGGTTAGGATTAGGGTAAGGGTAAGGGTTAAGTTTAGGATTAGGGTAGGGGTTAGTGTAAGGGTTAGGGTTAGGGTAAAAGTTAGGTTTAGAGTTAGGGTTAGAGTTAGGGTAAGGTTAAGGGTTAGGTTTAGGTTTAGGGTTAGGGTTAGGGTTAGGGTTAGGGTAAGGGTAAGGGTTGTTAGAGTTAGGGTTAGGGTAAGATTTAGGCTTAGGGTTAGCTCAGGGTTAGAGTTAGGTTTAGGTTTAGGTTAAAGGTAAGGGTTAGGGTTAGGGTTAGGGTTAGGGTAAGGGTTAGGGTTAGGGGTTAGGCTTAGGGTTAGTATAAGGGTTAGGGTTAGTGTTAGGGTTAGGGTTAGGTTTAGGGTAAGCGTTAGGGTTAGGGTTAGTGTTAGGTTAAGTGTAAGTGTTAGGGTTAGGGTTAGGGTTAGGGTTAGGTTTAGGGTTAGGGTTAGGGTTAGGGTAAGGGTAAGGGTTAGGGTTAAGGTTAGGGTTAGGGTTAGTTTTAGGGTTAGGGTTAGGGTTATGGTAAGGGTAAGGGTTAGGGTTAGGATTAGGTTAGGGTTAGGGTAAGGGTTAGGGTTAGGGTTAGGGTTAGGTTTAGGGTTAGGGTTAGGGTTAGAGTTAGGGTAAGGGTTAGGGTTAGGCTTAGTGTTAGGGTTAGTTTTAGGGTTAGGGTAAGGGTTAGGATTAGGTTAGGGTAGGATAAGGCTTAGGGTTAGGTTTAGGATTAGGGTAGGTATTAGGGTAAGGGTAAGTGTTAGGGTTAGGGTTAGGGTTAGGATAAGAGTAAGGGTTAGTGTTAGGGTAAGGGTTAGAGTTAGGTTTAGGGTAAGGGTTAAGGTTAGCGTTAGGGTTAGGTTTAGTGTTGGGTTTAAATTAGGGTTAAGGTAAGGTTTAGGGTTAGCGTTAGGGTTAGGTTTAGGGTTAGGGTTAGGGTTAGGGGTAGGGTTAGGTGTTAGAGTAAGGAATAGGGGTAGGGTTTGGGGTTAGGTATTGGGTTAGGGTTAGGGTAAGGGTTAGGGTTACGGTTAGGGAAAGGATAAGGGTTAGGGTTAAGGTTAGGTTTAGTTTTAGGGTTAGTGTTAAGATTAGGGTTACGTTTAGGATAAGCTTAAGGGTTAGGGTTAGGTATTGGGTTAGGGTTAGGGTAAGGGTGAGGGTTAGGGTTAGGGTTAGGGTTAGGATTAGGTTTAGGGTTAGGGTTAGGATTAGTGTAAGGCGAAGTGTTAGGGTTAAGTTTAGGGTTAGGAGTAGGTTTAGGGTTAGGGTTAGTGTTAGGGTAAGGGTAAGGGTTAGGTTTAGGATTAGGGTAAGGGTTAGGGTAAGGGATAGGGTTAGGTTTAGTGTTAGGTTTAGAGTTAGGGTTAGGGTTAGGGTAAGGGTAAGGGTTAGGTTTAGGGTTAGGTTTAGGGTAAGGGTAACGGTTAGGGTTAGCGTTAGGGTTAGGGTAAGGGTTAGAGTTAGGGTTAGGGTCAGGGTTAGAATTAGGTTTAGGGTTAGGTTAATGGTAAGGGTTAGGTTTAGGGTGAGGGTTACGGTAAGGGTTAAGGTTAGGGATTAGGCTTAGGGTTAGTGTAAGGGTTAGGGTTAGTGTTAGGATTAGGGTTAGGGTAAGCGTTAGGCTTAGGTTTAGGATTAGATTAAGGGTAAGTGTTATGGTTATGGTTAGGGTTAGGGTTAGGTTAAGGGTAACGGTTAGGGTTAGGGTTATTTTTAGGTTTAGGGTTGGGTTAGTGTAAGGGTAAGGGTTAGGGTTAGGGTTAGGGTAAGGGTTAGGGTTAGGTTTAGGGTAAGGGTACAGTTTAGGGTTAGCGTTAGGTTAAGGGTTAGGGTTAGGGTTAGGGTTAGGGTTAAGGTAAGGGTAAGGGTTAGGGTTAGGGTTTGGGTTAGGGTAACTGTTTGTGTTAGGGTTAGGGTTAGGTTTAGGGTTAGTTTTAGGTTTAGGGTTAGGGTTATTTTAAGGGTAAGGGTTAGGGTTAGGATTAGGTTAGGGTTGGGGTAAGGGTTAGGGTTAGGTTTAGGGTTGGGTTTCAGGTTAGGGTTAGGGTAATGGTAAGGGTTGGGGTTAGGGTTAGAGTAAGGGTATGTGTTAGGGTTAGGTTTAGGGGTAGGTTTAGGGTAAGGGTAAGGTTTAGGGTTAGCGTTAGGGTAAGGGTAAGGGTTAGGGTTAGGGTTAGGGTTAAGGTAAGGGTAAGGGTTAGTGTTAGGGTTTGGGTTAGGTTTACGGTAAGGGTTAGGGTTAGGTTTAGGGTAAGGGTAAGGTTTCTGGTTAGGTTTAGGGTTAGAGTTATGGTAAGGGTAAGGGTTAGGGTTAGGGTTAGGGTTAGGTTTAGGGTTAGGGTAAGGGTAAGGGTTAGGTTTAGGGTTTGAGTAAGGTTTAGGGTTGGGGTCAGGGTTAGGTTAGGGTTTAGGGTAATTGTAAGTGTTATTTTAGGGTTCGCGTTAGGATAACTTTAAGGGTTAGGGTTAGGATTAGCGTTAGGGTTAGGGTAAGGGTTAGGGTTAGGGTTAGGTTTAGGGTTAGGGTTAGGGTTATCGTTAGGGTTAGGGTAAGGGTAAGAGTTAGGTTTAGGGTTAGGTTTAGAGTTAGGGTTAGGGTTAGGGTAAGGGTAAGGGTTAGGTTTAGGGTTAGGTTTAGGGTAAGGGTAACGGTTAGGGTTAGCGTTAGGGTTAGGGTAAGGGTTAGAGTTAGGGTTAGGGTCAGGGTTAGAATTAGGTTTAGGGTTAGGTTAATGGTAAGGGTTAGGTTTAGGGTGAGGGTTACGGTAAGGGTTAAGGTTAGGGATTAGGCTTAGGGTTAGTGTAAGGGTTAGGGTTAGTGTTAGGATTAGGGTTAGGGTAAGCGTTAGGCTTAGGTTTAGGATTAGATTAAGGGTAAGTGTTATGGTTAGGGTTAGGGTTAGGGTTAGGTTAAGGGTAACGGTTAGGGTTAGGGTTATTTTTAGGTTTAGGGTTGGGTTAGTGTAAGGGTAAGGGTTAGGGTTAGGGTTAGGTTAAGGGTTAGGGTTAGGTTTAGGGTAAGGGTACAGTTTAGGGTTAGCGTTAGGTTAAGGGTTAGGGTTAGGGTTAGGGTTAGGGTTAAGGTAAGGGTAAGGGTTAGGGTTAGGGTTTGGGTTAGGGTAACTGTTTGTGTTAGGGTTAGGGTTAGGTTTAGGGTTAGTTTTAGGTTTAGGGTTAGGGTTATTTTAAGGGTAAGGGTTAGGGTTAGGATTAGGTTAGGGTTGGGGTAAGGGTTAGGGTTAGGTTTAGGGTTGGGTTTCAGGTTAGGGTTAGGGTAATGGTAAGGGTTGGGGTTAGGGTTAGAGTAAGGGTATGTGTTAGGGTTAGGTTTAGGGGTAGGTTTAGGGTAAGGGTAAGGTTTAGGGTTAGCGTTAGGGTAAGGGTAAGGGTTAGGGTTAGGGTTAGGGTTAAGGTAAGGGTAAGGGTTAGTGTTAGGGTTTGGGTTAGGTTTACGGTAAGGGTTAGGGTTAGGTTTAGGGTAAGGGTAAGGTTTCTGGTTAGGTTTAGGGTTAGAGTTATGGTAAGGGTAAGGGTTAGGGTTAGGGTTAGGGTTAGGTTTAGGGTTAGGGTAAGGGTAAGGGTTAGGTTTAGGGTTTGAGTAAGGTTTAGGGTTGGGGTCAGGGTTAGGTTAGGGTTTAGGGTAATTGTAAGTGTTATTTTAGGGTTCGCGTTAGGATAAGTTTAAGGGTTAGGGTTAGGATTAGCGTTAGGGTTAGGGTAAGGGTTAGGGTTAGGGTTAGGTTTAGGGTTAGGGTTAGGGTTAGGGTTATCGTTAGGGTTAGGGTAAGGGTAAGGGTTAGGTTTAGGGTTAGGTTTAGAGTTAGGGTTAGGGTTAGGGTAAGGGTAAGGGTTAGGTTTAGGGTTAGGTTTATGGTAAGGGTAACGGTTAGGGTTAGCGTTAGGGTTAGGGTAAGGGTTAGAGTTAGGGTTAGGGTCAGGGTTAGAATTAGGTTTAGGGTTAGGTTAATGGTAAGGGTTAGGTTTAGGGTGAGGGTTAGGGTAAGGGTTAAGGTTAGGGATTAGGCTTAGGGTTAGTGTAAGGGTTAGGGTTAGTGTTAGGATTAGGGTTAGGGTAAGCGTTAGGCTTAGGTTTAGGATTAGATTAAGGGTAAGTGTTATGGTTAGGGTTAGGGTTAGGGTTAGGTTAAGGGTAACGGTTAGAGTTAGGGTTATTTTTAGGTTTAGGGTTGGGTTAGTGTAAGGGTAAGGGTTAGGGTTAGGGTTAGGGTAAGGGTTAGGGTTAGGTTTAGGGTAAGGGTACAGTTTAGGGTTAGGGTTAGGTTAAGGGTTAGGGTTAGGGTTAGGGTTAGGGTTAAGGTAAGGGTAAGGGTTAGGGTTAGGGTTTGGGTTAGGGTAACTGTTTGTGTTAGGGTTAGGGTTAGGTTTAGGGTTAGTTTTAGGTTTAGGGTTAGGGTTATTTTAAGGGTAAGGGTTAGGGTTAGGATTAGGTTAGGGTTGGGGTAAGGGTTAGGGTTAGGTTTAGGGTTGGGTTTCAGGTTAGGGTTAGGGTAATGGTAAGGGTTGGGGTTAGGGTTAGAGTAAGGGTATGTGTTAGGGTTAGGTTTAGGGGTAGGTTTAGGGTAAGGGTAAGGTTTAGGGTTAGCGTTAGGGTAAGGGTAAGGGTTAGGGTTAGGGTTAGGGTTAAGGTAAGGGTAAGGGTTAGTGTTAGGGTTTGGGTTAGGTTTACGGTAAGGGTTAGGGTTAGGGTTAGGGTAAGGGTAAGGTTTCTGGTTAGGTTTAGGGTTAGAGTTATGGTAAGGGTAAGGGTTAGGGTTAGGGTTAGGGTTAGGTTTAGGGTTAGGGTAAGGGTAAGGGTTGGTTTAGGGTTTGAGTAAGGTTTAGGGTTGGGGTCAGGGTTAGGTTAGGGTTTAGGGTAATTGTAAGTGTTATTTTAGGGTTCGCGTTAGGATAAGTTTAAGGGTTAGGGTTAGGATTAGCGTTAGGGTTAGGGTAAGGGTTAGGGTTAGGGTTAGGTTTAGGGTTAGGGTTAGGGTTATCGTTAGGGTTAGGGTAAGGGTAAGGGTTAGGTTTAGGGTTAGGGTTAGGTTTAGTGTTGGGGTTAAGGTTAGGGTTAGTGTAAGCGTTAGTGTAAGCGTTAGGTTTAGGGTTAGGTTAGTGTATGGGTTAGAGTTAGGGTTAGGTTTAGAGTAAGGGTATGTGTGAGGGTTAGGGTTAGGGTTAGGGTTAGGTTTAGGGTAAGTCTTAGGGTTAGGTTTAGGGTAAGGGTTAGGTTTAGGATTAGGGTTAGGTTTAGGGTTAGGTTAAGGGTAAGGTTTAGGGTTAGGGAGAGGGTTAGGTGTAGTTTTACGGTAAGGGTAAGGGTTAGGGTTAGGGTTATGGTTAGGGTTCGGGTTAGGGCTTAGGGTTAGGGTTAGGGTTAGAGTTAGGTGAGGGTTAGGGTTAGGGGTTAGGGTTAGTGTTAGGGTTGGGTTAAGGGTTAGTGTTAGTGTTAGGGTTAGTGTTAGAATAAGGGTTAGGGTTAGGGTTAGGGTAAGTGTTAGGGTTAGGGTTAGGGTTAGGGTAAGCGTTAGGGTTAGGGTTAGGGTTAGGGGTTAGGGTTACGGTTAGTGTTAGGGGTTAGGGTTAAGGCTAGGGTAGGGTAAGGGTTATTGTTAGGGGTTAGGGTTAGGTTAAGGGTAAGGTTAGGGTTAGGGTTAGGGTTAGGATAAGGGTTAGGGTTAGGGTTAGGGTTAGTGTAAGAGCAAGTGTTAGTGTTAGTGTTATGGTTATGCTTAGGGTTAGGGTTAGGTTAGGTTTAGCGTTAGGTTTAGGGTTAGGGTTAGTGTAACGGTAAGGGTTAGGGTTAAGGTTAGGGTTAGGGTTATGTTTACGTTTAAGGTTAGCGTTAGGATAAGGGTAAGGGTTAAGTTTAGGATTAGGGTAGGAGTTAGGGTATGGTTTAGGGTTAGGGTCAGGGTTAGGTTTAGAGTTAGGTTTAGGGTAAGAGTAAGGGTTAGGTTTAGGTTTAGGGTTAGGGTTAGGGTAAGGGTAAGGTTTAGTGTTAGCCTTAGGGTTAGGGTAAGGGTTAGTGTTAGGGTCAGGGTTAGAGTTAGGTTTAGTGTTAGATTAATGGTAGGGTTTGGGTTAGGTTTAGGGTTAGGTTTAGGGTAAGGGTTAGGGTTAGGGGTTAGGCTTAGGGTTAGTGTAAGTGTTCGGGTTAGTGTTAGGGTTAGGGTTAGGGTTAGGGTAAGCATTAGGGTTACGGTTAGGGTTAGGTTAAGGGTAAGTGTTATGGTTAGGGCTAGGGTTAGGGTTAGGGTAAGGTTAACGTTTAGGGTTAGGATTAGTTTTAGGGTTAGAGTTAGGTTTAGGGTTAGGGTAAGGGTAAAGGTTAGGGTTAAGGTTAGGGTTAGGGTTAGGGTAAGGGTAAGGGTTAAGGTTAAGGTTAGGGTTAGATTTAGTGTTAGGGTTAGTGTAAGGGTTAGGGTTAGGGTTAGGGTTAGGTTTAGGGTTAGGGTAAGTGTAAGGGTAAGGGTTAGGTTTAGGGTTAAGGTAAGGTTTAGGGTTGGGGTTAGGGTTAGGTTAGGCGTTAGGGTAATTGTAAGTGTTAGATTTAGGGTTAGGGTTAGGATAAGGTTAAGGGTTAGGGTTAGGGTTAGGGTAAGGGTTAGGGTTAGGGTTAGTGTTAGGATTAGGTTTAGGGTTGGGGTTAGGTTTAGGGTTATGGTTAGGGTTAGGGTTAGGGTAAGTGCAAGGGATAGGGTTAGAGTTAGCGTAAGGGTTAGGGTTAGGGTTAGTGTTAGGATTAGGTTTAGGGTTACGTTTAGGGTTAGCGTTAGAGATAGGGTTAGGGTTAGGGAAAGGGTATGTGTTAGGGTTAGGGTTAGGGTTAGGATTAGCCTTAGAGTAAGGGTAAGGGTTAGAGTTAGAGTTAGGGTTAAGGTAAGGGTATGGGTTAGGCTTAGGGTTAGAGTTAGTGTTAGGTTTAGGGTAAGGGATAGGTTTAGGTTAGGGTTAGGGTTAGGGTTAGGGTTAGGATTACGTTAAGGTTAAGGGTTAGGGTTAGGATTAGGTTTAGGGTTAGGGTAAGTGTTAGGGTTAGGGTTAGGGTTAGGTTTAGGGTTAGGGTTAGGGTAAGGGTTAGGGTTAGGGTTAGGTTTAGGGTTAGGTTAGGGTTAGGGTTAGGGTTACTGTTAGGGTTAGGGTAAGGGTATGTGTTAGGGTTAGGGTTAGGGTTAGGGTTAGGGCTAGCGTTAGGGTTAGGGATAGGGTTAGTGTAAGTGTAAGGGTTAGGGTTAAGGTTAGGATTAGGGTTAGGTTTAGGGTTTGGGATAGTGTAAGAGTAAGGGTTAGGTTTACGGTTAGGGTTAGGGTAAGGGTAAGGGTAAGGGTTAGGGTTAGCGTTAGGGTTAGGGTAAGGGTTAGGGTTAGGGTTAGGGTCAGGGTTAGAGTAAGGTTTAGGGTTAGGTTAATGGTAAGGGTTAGGGTTAGTGTTAGGGTTAGGGTAAGCGTTAGGGTTAGGGGTTAGGCTTAGTGTTAGTGAAAGGGTTAGGGTTTGTGTTAGGATTAGGGTTAGGGTTAGGGTAAGCTTTCTGGTTAGGGTTAGGGTTAGGTGAAGGATAAGTGTGTGGTTAGGGTTATGGTTAGGTTTAGGGTAAGGGTAAGGGTTAGGGTTAGGGTTAGGGTTAGGTTTAGGGTAAGGGTATGTGTTAGTGTTAGAGTTAGGGTTAGTTTTAAGTTTAGGGTAAGGGTTAGGGTTAGGTTTAGGGTAAGGTTAAGGTTTAGGGTTAGCGGTAGGGTAAGTGTAAGGGTTAGGGTTAGGTTTAGCGTTAGGGTTAGGGTTAGAGTTAGCGTAAGGTTAAGGGTTAGGGTTGAGGTTAGGGTTAGGTTTATGGTTAGGGTTAGGTTTATGGTTAGGGTTAGGTTTAGGGTAAGGTTAAGGGTTAGAGTCAGGATTAGGGTTAGGGTTAGGGTTAGGATTAGTGTTGGGGTTAAGGTTATGGTTAGGGTAAGTGTTAGGGTTAGGGTTAGGGTTAGGTTTAGGGTTAGGTTAGGGTTAGGGTTAGGGATAGGGTAAGGGTATGTGTTAGGGATAGGGTTAGGGTTAGGGTTAGCGTTAGGGTTAGGGTTAGGGTTAGAGTTAGGGATACGGTTAGTTTTAGGGTAAGGGTAAGGGTTAGGGTTAGGGTTATGGTTAGGGTTAGGGTTAGGGCTTAGGGTTAGGGTTAGGGTTAGGGTTAGGTAAGTGTTAGGGTTAGGGTTAGGGTTAGGTTTAGGGTTAGGTTAGGGTTAGGGTTAGGGTTAGGGTAAGGGTATGTGTTAGGGTTAGGGATAGGGTTAGGGTTAGGGTTAGCGTTAAGGTTATGGTTAGGGTTAGAGTTAGGGTTAGGGTTAGTTTTAGGGTAAGGTAAGGGTTACGGTTAGGGTTATGGTTATTGTTAGGGTTAGGGCTTAGGGTTAGTGTTAGGGTTAGGGTTAGGGGTAGGTAAGGGTCAGGGTTAGGGGTTAGGGTTAGGGTTAGGGTTAGGGTAAGGGTTAGGGTTAGGTTTAGGGTAAGGGTAAGTTTTAGGGTTAGGTTTAGGGTTAGTGTTAGTGTAAGGGTTAGGGTTAGGGTTAGGGTTAGGTTTAGGGTTAGGGTAAGGGTAAAGGTAAGGGTTAGGTTTAATGTTAAGGTAAGGGTTAGGGTTGGGGTTAGGGTTAGGATAAGGTTAAGGGTTAGGTTTAGGTTTAGGGTTAGGTTTAGGGTTAGGGTTAGGGTTATGGTTAGGGTAAGTGTAAGGGTTAAGTTTAGAGTTAGCGTAAGGGTTAGGGTTAGGGTTAGGTTTAGGGTTAGGTTTAGGGTTAGCGTTAGAGTTAGGGTTAGGGTAAGGGTATGTGTTAGGGTTAGGGTTAGGGTTAGCGTTAGCGTTAGAGCAAGGGTAAGCGTTAGAGTTAGAGTTAGGGTTAACGTTAGGGTAAGTGTTAGGGTTAGGTTTAGGGTTACGTTTAGGGTAAGGGTTAGGGTTAGGTTTAGGGTAAGGGTAAGGTTTAGGGTTAGCGTTAGGGTAAGGGTTCGGGTTCGGGTTAGGGTTAGGGTTAGGTTTAGGGTTAGGGTTAAGGTTAGTGTGAGGGTTAGGGTAAGTGTAAGTGTTACGGTTAGAGTTAGGGTTAAGGTAAGTGTTAGGTTTAGGGTTAGGGTTAGGGTCAGGTTAAGGGTAAGGGTTAGGATTAGGGTTAGGGGTTAGGGTTAGGGTTAGGGTTAGGGTTAGGTTTAGGGTTAGGCTTAGGTTAAGTGTAAGGGTTAGGGTTAGGGTTAGGGTTAGGGTTAGGGTTAAGGATTAGGGTTAGGGTTAGGATTAGGTTAGGGTTAGGTTTAGTGTTGGGTTTTAGGTTAGGCTTAGGGTAAGTGTTAGGGTTAGCGTTAGCGTTAGGTTTAGTTTTAGGTTTAGGGTTAGGTTTAGGTAAGGTTTAGGGTAAGGGTTACGGTAAGGTTATGTGTTAGGGTTAGGGTTAGGGTTACGGTTACGGTTACGGTTAGGGAAAGGATAAGGGTTAGGGTTAAGATTAGGTTTAGGGTTAAGATTAGGGTAACGGTTAGGATAAGGGTAAGTGTTAGGGATAGGTTTATGGTTAGGGTTAGGGTAATGGGGAGGGTTAGGGTTAGGGTTAGGGTAAGGGTAAGGATTAGGTTTAGGATTAGGTTAGGGGTTAGGGTAAGGGTTAGGGCTAGGGTTAGGGTTAGGTTTAGAGTTAGGGTTAGGGTTAAGGCAAGGGTAAGGGTTAGGTTTAGGGTTAGGGTTAGAGTAAGAGTAAGGGTTAGGATAAGGGTTAGGGTTAGGGTTAAGGTCAGGGTTGCAGTTAGGTTTAGGGTTAGGTTAATGTAAGGTTTAGGGTTAGATTAGGGTTAGGGTTAGGTTAAGGGTTAGGGTTAGGGTTAGGGTAAGTGTTTTGGTTAGGATTAGTGTTAGGTTAAGGGTAAGAGTTAGATTCAGGGTTAGGGTTAGGGTTAGGGTAAGGGTAAGGGTTAGGGTTAGGTTTAGGGTTAGGGTTAGGGTTAGTGCTAGGGTTAAAGTATGGGTAAGGGTTAGGGTTAGGATTAGGTTAGGTTAGGGTAAGGGTTAGGGTTACGGTTAGAGTTAGGGTTAGGTTTCAGGTTAGGGTTAGGATAAGGGTAAGGTTTGGGGTAAGGGTTAGCGTTAGGTTTAGTGTTTTGGTTAAGGTTACGGTTAAGGTAAGGGTTAGGGTTAGGTTTAGGGTTAGGTTTAGGGTTAGATTTAGGGTTACGATTAGGGTTAGGGTTAGGGTAAGGGTATGTGTTAGGGTTAGTGTTAGGGTTAGGTCTAGGGTACGGGTAAGGTTAAGGTTAGCCTAAGGGTAAGGTTAAGGGTTAGGGTTAGGGTGAGGGTTAAGGTAAGGGTAAGGGTTAGGGATAGGGTTAGGGTTAGGGTAAGGGTAAGGTTTAGGGTTAGGGTTAGGGTTAGGGTAAGGGTAAGGGTTAGGGTTAGTGTTAGGTTTATGGTTACGGTAAGGATATGGTTAGCGTTATGGTTAGGGTAGGGGTTAGGGTAAGGGTAAGTGTTAGGGTCAGGGTTAGGGTTAGGATAAGAGTAAGGGTTAGGGTTAGGGTTAGGTTTAGGTTTAGGGTTAGGTTTAGGGTTAGGTTTAGGGTTAGCGTTAGATTTAGGGTTAGGGTTAGGGTAAGGGTATGTGTTAGGGTTAGGTTTAGGGTTAGGGTTAAGGTAAGGGTAAGGGTTAGGGTTAGGGTTAGGGTTAGGTTTACGGTAAGGGTTAGGGTTAGGTTTAGGGTAAGGGTAAGTTTTAGGGTTAGGTTTAGGGTTAGTGTTAGTGTAAGGGTTAGGGTTAGGGTTAGGGTTAGGTTTAGGGTTAGGGTAAGGGTAAAGGTAAGGGTTAGGTTTAATGTTAAGGTAAGGGTTAGGGTTGGGGTTAGGGTTAGGATAAGGTTAAGGGTTAGGTTTAGGTTTAGGGTTAGGTTTAGGGTTAGGGTTAGGGTTATGGTTAGGGTAAGTGTAAGGGTTAAGTTTAGAGTTAGCGTAAGGGTTAGGGTTAGGGTTAGGTTTAGGGTTAGGTTTAGGGTTAGCGTTAGAGTTAGGGTTAGGGTAAGGGTATGTGTTAGGGTTAGGGTTAGGGTTAGCGTTAGCGTTAGAGCAAGGGTAAGCGTTAGAGTTAGAGTTAGGGTTAACGTTAGGGTAAGTGTTAGGGTTAGGTTTAGGGTTACGTTTAGGGTAAGGGTTAGGGTTAGGTTTAGGGTAAGGGTAAGGTTTAGGGTTAGCGTTAGGGTAAGGGTTCGGGTTCGGGTTAGGGTTAGGGTTAGGTTTAGGGTTAGGGTTAAGGTTAGTGTGAGGGTTAGGGTAAGTGTAAGTGTTACGGTTAGAGTTAGGGTTAAGGTAAGTGTTAGGTTTAGGGTTAGGGTTAGGGTCAGGTTAAGGGTAAGGGTTAGGATTAGGGTTAGGGGTTAGGGTTAGGGTTAGGGTTAGGGTTAGGTTTAGGGTTAGGCTTAGGTTAAGTGTAAGGGTTAGGGTTAGGGTTAGGGTTAGGGTTAGGGTTAAGGATTAGGGTTAGGGTTAGGATTAGGTTAGGGTTAGGTTTAGTGTTGGGTTTTAGGTTAGGCTTAGGGTAAGTGTTAGGGTTAGCGTTAGCGTTAGGTTTAGTTTTAGGTTTAGGGTTAGGTTTAGGTAAGGTTTAGGGTAAGGGTTACGGTAAGGTTATGTGTTAGGGTTAGGGTTAGGGTTAGGGGTTAGGGGCTAGCGTTAGGGTTAGGGTTAGGGTTACGGTTACGGTTACGGTTAGGGAAAGGATAAGGGTTAGGGTTAAGATTAGGTTTAGGGTTAAGATTAGGGTAACGGTTAGGATAAGGGTAAGTGTTAGGGATAGGTTTATGGTTAGGGTTAGGGTAATGGGGAGGGTTAGGGTTAGGGTTAGGGTAAGGGTAAGGATTAGGTTTAGGATTAGGTTAGGGGTTAGGGTAAGGTTTAGGGCTAGGGTTAGGGTTAGGTTTAGAGTTAGGGTTAGGGTTAAGGCAAGGGTAAGGGTTAGGTTTAGGGTTAGGGTTAGAGTAAGAGTAAGGGTTAGGATAAGGGTTAGGGTTAGGGTTAAGGTCAGGGTTGGAGTTAGGTTTAGGGTTAGGTTAATGTAAGGTTTAGGGTTAGATTAGGGTTAGGGTTAGGTTAAGGGTTAGGGTTAGGGTTAGGGTAAGTGTTTTGGTTAGGATTAGTGTTAGGTTAAGGGTAAGAGTTAGATTCAGGGTTAGGGTTAGGGTTAGGGTAAGGGTAAGGGTTAGGGTTAGGTTTAGGGTTAGGGTTAGGGTTAGTGCTAGGGTTAAAGTATGGGTAAGGGTTAGGGTTAGGATTAGGTTAGGTTAGGGTAAGGGTTAGGGTTACGGTTAGAGTTAGGGTTAGGTTTCAGGTTAGGGTTAGGATAAGGGTAAGGTTTGGGGTAAGGGTTAGCGTTAGGTTTAGTGTTTTGGTTAAGGTTACGGTTAAGGTAAGGGTTAGGGTTAGGTTTAGGGTTAGATTTATGGTTACGATTAGGGTTAGGGTTAGGGTAAGGGTATGTGTTAGGGTTAGTGTTAGGGTTAGGTCTAGGGTACGGGTAAGGTTAAGGTTAGCCTAAGGGTAAGGTTAAGGGTTAGGGTTAGGGTGAGGTTTAAGGTAAGGGTAAGGGTTAGGGATAGGGTTAGGGTTAGGGTAAGGGTAAGGTTTAGGGTTAGGGTTAGGGTTAGGGTAAGGATAAGCTTTAGGGTTAGGGTTAGGTTTAGGTTTAGGGTTAGCGTAAGGGTAAGGTTTAGGTTTAGGGTTAGGGTAAGGGTTAGGGTTGGGGTTAGGGTTAGGTTAGGGGTTACGGTAATTGTAAGTGTTAGGTTTAGGTTTAGGATAAGGTTAAGGTTTGGTTAGGGTTAGGGTTAGGTTTAGGGTTTGGGTTAGGGTAAGCGTAAGGTTAAGGGTAAGGGTTAGGGGTTAGAGTTAGTGTCAGGGTTAGGTTACGGATTAGGGTTATGGTTAGGGTTAGGGTTAGGGTTAGGTTTAGGTTTAGGGTAAGGGTTAGGGTTAGGGTTAGGTTTAGTGTAAGTGTAAGTGTTAGGGTTAGGGTTAGGGTTAGGTTTAGGGTTAGGGTTAGGGTTAGGGTAAGGGTAAGTGTGAGATTTAAGGTTAGGGTTAGGTTTAGGTTTAGGGTTAGGGTTAGGGTTAGGGTAAGGGTAAAGGTTAGCGTTAAGGTTAGGGTTAGGTTTAGGTTTAGGGTTAGGGTTAGGGTTAGGTTTAGGTTTAGGGTTAGGGTTAGGGTTAGGGTAAGGTAAGGGTTAGGGTTAGGGTTAGGGTTAGGGTTAAGGTTGAGATTAGGGTAGGTTTAGGGTAAGGGTAAGTGTTAGGCTTAGGGTTAGGGTAAGTGTTAGGGTAAGGGTTAGTGTTAGGGTTAGGTTTAGTTTGGGGTTAAGTTCAGGTTTAGGGTTAGGTAAAGGGTAAGTGTTAGGGTTAGGTTTAGGATCAGGGTTGGGGTTAGGTTTAGGGTAAGGGTTAGGTTTTGGGTGAGGGTTAGGGTTAGGGTTAGGGTAAGGGTAAGGTTTAGGGTTAGGGTTAGGGTTAGGGTTAGTGTAAGGGTAAGGGTTAGCGTGAAGGTTAGGGTTAGGTTTAGGATTAGGTTTATGGTTAGGGTTAGGTTTAGGTTTAGGGTTAGGTTTAGGGTAAGGCTTGGGCTAGGGTTAGGGTTAGGTTTAGGTTTAGGGTTAGGGTAAGGGTAAGGGTTGGGGTTAGGGTTATGTTAGGTTTAGTGTTGGGGTTAGGTTTGGGTTAGAGTAAGGGTTAGGTTTAGGGTTAGGGTTAAGGTATGGGTAAGGGTTAGGGTTAGGTTTAGGGTAAGGGTAAGGTTAGGGTTATGGTTAGGGTTAGGTTAAGGGTAAGGTTTAGGGTTAGGGTTAGGTTTAGGGTTAGCGTAAGGGTAAGGGTTAAGGTTAGAGTTAGGGTGAGGGTTAGGGTTAGGGTTAGGGTAAGGGTAAGGGTTCGGGTTAGGGTTAGATTTAGGGTTAGGTTTAGGGTTAGGGTTAGGGTTCGGGATAGTTTTAGGGTTGGGGTTAGGGTAAAGGTAAGTGTTAGGGTTAGGGTTAGGGTTACGATAAGGGTAAGCGTTAGGGTTAGTGTTAGGGTTAGGGGTTAGGGTTAGGGTTAGGTTTAGGGTTAGGATTAGGGGTTAGGGTTAGGTAAGGGTTAGGTTTAGGGGTTAGGTTTAGTGTTAGGGTTAGGTTAAGAGTTACTGTTAGGGTTAGGGTTAGGATTAGGGTTATTGTTAGGGTTAGGGTAAGGGTAAGTGTTATTGTTAGGGTTAGGGTTAGGGTAAGGGTTAGGATTAGGATAAGAATAAGGTTTAGGGTTAGGGTTACGCTTAGTGTTAGGGTTAGGGTTAGGGTAAGGGTATGTGTTAGGGTTAGCGTTAGGGTTAGGGGTTAGAGTTAGGGTTAGGGTTAGGGTTAGGCTTAGGGTAAGGGTCAGGGTTAGGGTTAGGTTTAGGGTTAGGTTTAGTGTTAGATTTAGGGTTAGGTTCAGGCTAAGGGTTAGGGTTAAGGTGAGGGTTAGGTTATGGTTAGGGGTCGGTTTAGGGTTAAGGGTAGGGTAAGGGTAAGGGTTAGGGTTAGGGTTCTAGTTAGGGTTAAGTTTAGGGTTAGGGTAAGGGTTAGGATTAGGGTAAGGGTGAGTGTTAGGGTTAGGTTAAGTGTTACGGTTAGGATTAGTGTTAGGGTTAGAGTTAGGTTTAGGTTTAGGGTAAGGGTAAGGGTTAGGGCTAGACTTACGTTAGGGTTAGGTTAAGTGTTAGGGTTAGGGGTTAGAGATAGGGTTAGGTTAAGGGTTAGGGTTAGGGTTAGGTTTAGGTTTAGGGTTAAGGTTAGTGTGAGGGTTAGGGTAAGTGTAAGTGTTACGGTTAGAGTTAGGGTTAAGGTAAGTGTTAGGGTTAGGGTTAGGGATAGGGTCAGGTTAAGGGTAAGGGTTTGGATTAGGGTTACGGGTTAGGGTTAGGGTTAGGGTTAGGGTTAGGTTTAGGGTTAGGCTTAGATTAAGGGTAAGGGTTAGGGTCAGGGTTAGGTTTAGGGTTGGGGTTAAGTTTAGGGTTAATGTTAGGGTAAGGGTTAGGTTTGGGTTAGGTGTAGGGTAAGGTTAAGGATTAGGGTTAGGGCTAGGTTTAGGTTTAGGGTTAGGGTAAGGGAAAGGGATATGGTTAGGATAGGGTTAGGGTTAGGGTTGGGTTTAGGGTACGGGTTAGGGTAAGGGTACGGGTTAGGGTTAGGGTTAGGGTTAGGGTTAGGGTTAGGATTAGGGTTAGGGTAAGGGTGAGGGTTAGCAATAGGTTAAGTGTTAGGGTTAGGGTTACGGTTAGGGTTAGGGTTCGGGTTAAGTTTAGGGTTAGGGTTAGTTTTAGAGTTAGGGTTAGGGGTAGGGTAAGGGTAAGGTTAGGGTTAGGATTAGGTTTAGTGTTTGGGTTAAGGTTAGGGTAAGAGTAAGGGTTAGGGTTAGGGTTAGGGTAAGGGATAGGGTTAGGGTTAGGGTTAGGTTTAGTGTTGGGGTTAAGGTTAGGGTTAGGGTAAGGGTTAAGGTTAGCGTTAGGGTTAGGTTTAGGGTTAGGTTAGGGTTAGGGTTAGGGTTAGGTTAAGGGTATGTGTTAGGGTTAGGGTTACGGTTAGGGTAAGGGTTAGGGGTTAGGGTTAGGGTTAGGGTAGCGTAAGGGTTAGGGTTAGGGGTTAGAGTTAGTGTTAGGGTTAGGTTAATGTTTAGGTTTAGGGTAAGGGTTAGGGTTAGGGTTAGTATTAGGTTTATGTTTAGGGTTAGGTTTAGGGTTAGGGTTAGTGTTAGGTTTAGCGTTAGGGTAAGGGTAGGGTTAGGGTTAGGGTTATTGTTAAGGTAAAGTAAGGGTTAGGGTAAGTTTTAGGGTTAGGTTTAGGGTCAGGGTTAGGGTTAGGTTTATTGTAAGGGTTAGGTTTAGGGTGAGGGTTAGGGTTAGGGTTTGTGTAAGGGTAAGGTTTAGGGTTAGGGTTAGGGTTAGGTTTAGGGTTAGGGTTAGGTTTAGGGTTAGGGTTAGGGTAGGGATTAGGGTAAAGGTAAGTTTTAGGGTTAGGGTTTGGATTAGGGTAAGGGTTAGGGTTAGGCTTAGGGTAAGGTTTAGGGTTAGGGTTAGGATAAGGGTTAGGGTTGCGGTTAGGGTTCGTTTAGTGTTGGGGTTAAGTTTAGGGTTAGGGTAAGGTTTAACCTTAGCATTAGGGTTAGGTTTAGGGTTAGGTTAGGGTTAGGGTTAGGGTTAGGGTAAGGGTATATGTTAGGGTTAGGGTTAGGGTTAGGGTTAGGGTTAGGGGTTAGGGTTAGGGTTAGGGAATAGGGTTAGGGTAGGGTTAGGGTTAGGGTAAGGGTTAGGGTTAGGTGTTAGAGTTAGTGTTAGGGTTATGTTAAGAGTTAAGGTTAGGGTTAAGGTTAGGGTTCGGATAAGGTTTAGGGTTAGGGTTAGGGTAAGTGTTAAAATTAGGGTTAGGGTTCGGGTTAGGGTAAGTCTTAGGTTTAGGGTTAGGTTTACGGTTAGGGTAAGGGTTAGGATTAGGATAAGAATAAGGTTTAGGGTTAGGGTTACGGTTAGGGTTAGGGTTAGGGTTAGGGTAAGGGTATGTGTTAGGGTTAGCGTTAGGGTTAGGGGTTAGAGTTAAGTTTAGGGTTAGGGTTAGGCTTAGGGTAAGGGTAAGGGTTAGGGTTAGGTTTAGGGTTAGGTTTAGTGTTAGATTTAGGGTTAGGTTCAGGCTAAGGGTTAGGGTTAGGGTTAGGGTTAAGGTGAGGGTTAGGTTATGGTTAGGGGTCGGTTTAGGGTTAAGGGTAGGGTAAGGGTAAGGGTTAGGGTTAGGGTTCTAGTTAGGGTTAAGTTTAGGGTTAGGGTAAGGGTTAGGATTAGGGTAAGGGTGAGTGTTAGGGTTAGGTTAAGTGTTACGGTTAGGATTAGTGTTAGGGTTAGAGTTAGGTTTAGGTTTAGGGTAAGGGTAAGGGTTAGGGCTAGACTTACGTTAGGGTTAGGTTAAGTGTTAGGGTTAGGGGTTAGAGATAGGGTTAGGTTAAGGGTTAGGGTTAGGGTTAGGTTTAGGTTTAGGGTTAAGGTTAGTGTGAGGGTTAGGGTAAGTGTAAGTGTTACGGTTAGAGTTAGGGTTAAGGTAAGTGTTAGGGTTAGGGTTAGGGATAGGGTCAGGTTAAGGGTAAGGGTTTGGATTAGGGTTACGGGTTAGGGTTAGGGTTAGGGTTAGGGTTAGGTTTAGGGTTAGGCTTAGATTAAGGGTAAGGGTTAGGGTCAGGGTTAGGTTTAGGGTTGGGGTTAAGTTTAGGGTTAATGTTAGGGTAAGGGTTAGGTTTGGGTTAGGTGTAGGGTAAGGTTAAGGATTAGGGTTAGGGCTAGGTTTAGGTTTAGGGTTAGGGTAAGGGAAAGGGATATGGTTAGGATAGGGTTAGGGTTAGGGTTGGGTTTAGGGTACGGGTTAGGGTAAGGGTACGGGTTAGGGTTAGGGTTAGGGTTAGGGTTAGGGTTAGGATTAGGGTTAGGGTAAGGGTGAGGGTTAGCAATAGGTTAAGTGTTAGGGTTAGGGTTACGGTTAGGGTTAGGGTTCGGGTTAAGTTTAGGGTTAGGGTTAGTTTTAGAGTTAGGGTTAGGGGTAGGGTAAGGGTAAGGTTAGGGTTAGGATTAGGTTTAGTGTTTGGGTTAAGGTTAGGGTAAGAGTAAGGGTTAGGGTTAGGGTTAGGGTAAGGGATAGGGTTAGGGTTAGGGTTAGGTTTAGTGTTGGGGTTAAGGTTAGGGTTAGGGTAAGGGTTAAGGTTAGCGTTAGGGTTAGGTTTAGGGTTAGGTTAGGGTTAGGGTTAGGGTTAGGTTAAGGGTATGTGTTAGGGTTAGGGTTACGGTTAGGGTAAGGGTTAGGGGTTAGGGTTAGGGTTAGGGTAGCGTAAGGGTTAGGGTTAGGGGTTAGAGTTAGTGTTAGGGTTAGGTTAATGTTTAGGTTTAGGGTAAGGGTTAGGGTTAGGGTTAGTATTAGGTTTATGTTTAGGGTTAGGTTTAGGGTTAGGGTTAGTGTTAGGTTTAGCGTTAGGGTAAGGGTAGGGTTAGGGTTAGGGTTATTGTTAAGGTAAGGTAAGGGTTAGGGTAAGTTTTAGGGTTAGGTTTAGGGTCAGGGTTAGGGTTAGGTTTATTGTAAGGGTTAGGTTTAGGGTGAGGGTTAGGGTTAGGGTTTGTGTAAGGGTAAGGTTTAGGGTTAGGGTTAGGGTTAGGTTTAGGGTTAGGGTTAGGTTTAGGGTTAGGGTTAGGGTAGGGATTAGGGTAAAGGTAAGTTTTAGGGTTAGGGTTTGGATTAGGGTAAGGGTTAGGGTTAGGCTTAGGGTAAGGTTTAGGGTTAGGGTTAGGATAAGGGTTAGGGTTGCGGTTAGGGTTCGTTTAGTGTTGGGGTTAAGTTTAGGGTTAGGGTAAGGTTTAACCTTAGCATTAGGGTTAGGTTTAGGGTTAGGTTAGGGTTAGGGTTAGGGTTAGGGTAAGGGTATATGTTAGGGTTAGGGTTAGGGTTAGGGTTAGGGTTAGGGGTTAGGGTTAGGGTTAGGGAATAGGGTTAGGGTAGGGTTAGGGTTAGGGTAAGGGTTAGGGTTAGGTGTTAGAGTTAGTGTTAGGGTTATGTTAAGAGTTAAGGTTAGGGTTAAGGTTAGGGTTCGGATAAGGTTTAGGGTTAGGGTTAGGGTAAGTGTTAAAATTAGGGTTAGGGTTCGGGTTAGGGTAAGTCTTAGGTTTAGGGTTAGGTTTACGGTTAGGGTAAGGGTTAGGATTAGGATAAGAATAAGGTTTAGGGTTAGGGTTACGGTTAGGGTTAGGGTTAGGGTTAGGGTAAGGGTATGTGTTAGGGTTAGCGTTAGGGTTAGGGGTTAGAGTTAAGGTTAGGGTTAGGGTTAGGCTTAGGGTAAGGGTAAGGGTTAGGGTTAGGTTTAGGGTTAGGTTTAGTGTTAGATTTAGGGTTAGGTTCAGGCTAAGTGTTAGGGTTAGGGTTAGGGTTAAGGTGAGGGTTAGGTTAGGGTTAGGGGTCGGTTTAGGGTTAAGGGTAGGGTAAGGGTAAGGGTTAGGGTTAGGGTTCTAGTTAGGGTTAAGTTTAGGGTTAGGGTAAGGGTTAGGATTAGGGTAAGGGTGAGTGTTAGGGTTAGGTTAAGTGTTACGGTTAGGATTAGTGTTAGGGTTAGAGTTAGGTTTAGGTTTAGGGTAAGGGTAAGGGTTAGGGCTAGACTTACGTTAGGGTTAGGTTAAGTGTTAGGGTTAGGGGTTAGAGATAGGGTTAGGTTAAGGGTTAGGGTTAGGGTTAGGTTTAGGTTTAGGGTTAAGGTTAGTGTGAGGGTTAGGGTAAGTGTAAGTGTTACGGTTAGAGTTAGGGTTAAGGTAAGTGTTAGGGTTAGGGTTAGGGATAGGGTCAGGTTAAGGGTAAGGGTTTGGATTAGGGTTACGGGTTAGGGTTAGGGTTAGGGTTAGGGTTAGGTTTAGGGTTAGGCTTAGATTAAGGGTAAGGGTTAGGGTCAGGGTTAGGTTTAGGGTTGGGGTTAAGTTTAGGGTTAATGTTAGGGTAAGGGTTAGGTTTGGGTTAGGTGTAGGGTAAGGTTAAGGATTAGGGTTAGGGCTAGGTTTAGGTTTAGGGTTAGGGTAAGGGAAAGGGATATGGTTAGGATAGGGTTAGGGTTAGGGTTGGGTTTAGGGTACGGGTTAGGGTAAGGGTACGGGTTAGGGTTAGGGTTAGGGTTAGGGTTAAGGTTAGGGTTAGGATTAGGGTTAGGGTAAGGGTGAGGGTTAGCAATAGGTTAAGTGTTAGGGTTAGGGTTACGGTTAGGGTTAGGGTTCGGGTTAAGTTTAGGGTTAGGGTTAGTTTTAGAGTTAGGGTTAGGGGTAGGGTAAGGGTAAGGTTAGGGTTAGGATTAGGTTTAGTGTTTGGGTTAAGGTTAGGGTAAGAGTAAGGGTTAGGGTTAGGGTTAGGGTAAGGGATAGGGTTAGGGTTAGGGTTAGGTTTAGTGTTGGGGTTAAGGTTAGGGTTAGGGTAAGGGTTAAGGTTAGCGTTAGGGTTAGGTTTAGGGTTAGGTTAGGGTTAGGGTTAGGGTTAGGTTAAGGGTATGTGTTAGGGTTAGGGTTACGGTTAGGGTAAGGGTTAGGGGTTAGGGTTAGGGTTAGGGTAGCGTAAGGGTTAGGGTTAGGGGTTAGAGTTAGTGTTAGGGTTAGGTTAATGTTTAGGTTTAGGGTAAGGGTTAGGGTTAGGGTTAGTATTAGGTTTATGTTTAGGGTTAGGTTTAGGGTTAGGGTTAGTGTTAGGTTTAGCGTTAGGGTAAGGGTAGGGTTAGGGTTAGGGTTATTGTTAAGGTAAGGTAAGGGTTAGGGTAAGTTTTAGGGTTAGGTTTAGGGTCAGGGTTAGGGTTAGGTTTATTGTAAGGGTTAGGTTTAGGGTGAGGGTTAGGGTTAGGGTTTGTGTAAGGGTAAGGTTTAGGGTTAGGGTTAGGGTTAGGTTTAGGGTTAGGGTTAGGTTTAGGGTTAGGGTTAGGGTAGGGATTAGGGTAAAGGTAAGTTTTAGGGTTAGGGTTTGGATTAGGGTAAGGGTTAGGGTTAGGCTTAGGGTAAGGTTTAGGGTTAGGGTTAGGATAAGGGTTAGGGTTGCGGTTAGGGTTCGTTTAGTGTTGGGGTTAAGTTTAGGGTTAGGGTAAGGTTTAACCTTAGCATTAGGGTTAGGTTTAGGGTTAGGTTAGGGTTAGGGTTAGGGTTAGGGTAAGGGTATATGTTAGGGTTAGGGTTAGGGTTAGGGTTAGGGTTAGGGGTTAGGGTTAGGGTTAGGGAATAGGGTTAGGGTTAGGTGTTAGGGTTAGGGTAAGGGTTAGGGTTAGGTGTTAGAGTTAGTGTTAGGGTTATGTTAAGAGTTAAGGTTAGGGTTAAGGTTAGGGTTCGGATAAGGTTTAGGGTTAGGGTTAGGGTAAGTGTTAAAATTAGGGTTAGGGTTCGGGTTAGGGTAAGTCTTAGGTTTAGGGTTAGGTTTACGGTTAGGGTAAGGGTTAGGATTAGGATAAGAATAAGGTTTAGGGTTAGGGTTACGGTTAGGGTTAGGGTTAGGGTTAGGGTAAGGGTATGTGTTAGGGTTAGCGTTAGGGTTAGGGGTTAGAGTTAAGTTTAGGGTTAGGGTTAGGCTTAGGGTAAGGGTAAGGGTTAGGGTTAGGTTTAGGGTTAGGTTTAGTGTTAGATTTAGGGTTAGGTTCAGGCTAAGGGTTAGGGTTAGGGTTAGGGTTAAGGTGAGGGTTAGGTTAGGGTTAGGGGTCGGTTTAGGGTTAAGGGTAGGGTAAGGGTAAGGGTTAGGGTTAGGGTTCTAGTTAGGGTTAAGTTTAGGGTTAGGGTAAGGGTTAGGATTAGGGTAAGGGTGAGTGTTAGGGTTAGGTTAAGTGTTACGGTTAGGATTAGTGTTAGGGTTAGAGTTAGGTTTAGGTTTAGGGTAAGGGTAAGGGTTAGGGCTAGACTTACGTTAGGGTTAGGTTAAGTGTTAGGGTTAGGGGTTAGAGATAGGGTTAGGTTAAGGGTTAGGGTTAGGGTTAGGTTTAGGTTTAGGGTTAAGGTTAGTGTGAGGGTTAGGGTAAGTGTAAGTGTTACGGTTAGAGTTAGGGTTAAGGTAAGTGTTAGGGTTAGGGTTAGGGATAGGGTCAGGTTAAGGGTAAGGGTTTGGATTAGGGTTACGGGTTAGGGTTAGGGTTAGGGTTAGGGTTAGGTTTAGGGTTAGGCTTAGATTAAGGGTAAGGGTTAGGGTCAGGGTTAGGTTTAGGGTTGGGGTTAAGTTTAGGGTTAATGTTAGGGTAAGGGTTAGGTTTGGGTTAGGTGTAGGGTAAGGTTAAGGATTAGGGTTAGGGCTAGGTTTAGGTTTAGGGTTAGGGTAAGGGAAAGGGATATGGTTAGGATAGGGTTAGGGTTAGGGTTGGGTTTAGGGTACGGGTTAGGGTAAGGGTACGGGTTAGGGTTAGGGTTAGGGTTAGGGTTAGGGTTAGGATTAGGGTTAGGGTAAGGGTGAGGGTTAGCAATAGGTTAAGTGTTAGGGTTAGGGTTACGGTTAGGGTTAGGGTTCGGGTTAAGTTTAGGGTTAGGGTTAGTTTTAGAGTTAGGGTTAGGGGTAGGGTAAGGGTAAGGTTAGGGTTAGGATTAGGTTTAGTGTTTGGGTTAAGGTTAGGGTAAGAGTAAGGGTTAGGGTTAGGGTTAGGGTAAGGGATAGGGTTAGGGTTAGGGTTAGGTTTAGTGTTGGGGTTAAGGTTAGGGTTAGGGTAAGGGTTAAGGTTAGCGTTAGGGTTAGGTTTAGGGTTAGGTTAGGGTTAGGGTTAGGGTTAGGTTAAGGGTATGTGTTAGGGTTAGGGTTACGGTTAGGGTAAGGGTTAGGGGTTAGGGTTAGGGTTAGGGTAGCGTAAGGGTTAGGGTTAGGGGTTAGAGTTAGTGTTAGGGTTAGGTTAATGTTTAGGTTTAGGGTAAGGGTTAGGGTTAGGGTTAGTATTAGGTTTATGTTTAGGGTTAGGTTTAGGGTTAGGGTTAGTGTTAGGTTTAGCGTTAGGGTAAGGGTAGGGTTAGGGTTAGGGTTATTGTTAAGGTAAGGTAAGGGTTAGGGTAAGTTTTAGGGTTAGGTTTAGGGTCAGGGTTAGGGTTAGGTTTATTGTAAGGGTTAGGTTTAGGGTGAGGGTTAGGGTTAGGGTTTGTGTAAGGGTAAGGTTTAGGGTTAGGGTTAGGGTTAGGTTTAGGGTTAGGGTTAGGTTTAGGGTTAGGGTTAGGGTAGGGATTAGGGTAAAGGTAAGTTTTAGGGTTAGGGTTTGGATTAGGGTAAGGGTTAGGGTTAGGCTTAGGGTAAGGTTTAGGGTTAGGGTTAGGATAAGGGTTAGGGTTGCGGTTAGGGTTCGTTTAGTGTTGGGGTTAAGTTTAGGGTTAGGGTAAGGTTTAACCTTAGCATTAGGGTTAGGTTTAGGGTTAGGTTAGGGTTAGGGTTAGGGTTAGGGTAAGGGTATATGTTAGGGTTAGGGTTAGGGTTAGGGTTAGGGTTAGGGGTTAGGGTTAGGGTTAGGGAATAGGGTTAGGGTAGGGTTAGGGTTAGGGTAAGGGTTAGGGTTAGGTGTTAGAGTTAGTGTTAGGGTTATGTTAAGAGTTAAGGTTAGGGTTAAGGTTAGGGTTCGGATAAGGTTTAGGGTTAGGGTTAGGGTAAGTGTTAAAATTAGGGTTAGGGTTCGGGTTAGGGTAAGTCTTAGGTTTAGGGTTAGGTTTACGGTTAGGGTAAGGGTTAGGATTAGGATAAGAATAAGGTTTAGGGTTAGGGTTACGGTTAGGGTTAGGGTTAGGGTTAGGGTAAGGGTATGTGTTAGGGTTAGCGTTAGGGTTAGGGGTTAGAGTTAAGGTTAGGGTTAGGGTTAGGCTTAGGGTAAGGGTAAGGGTTAGGGTTAGGTTTAGGGTTAGGTTTAGTGTTAGATTTAGGGTTAGGTTCAGGCTAAGTGTTAGGGTTAGGGTTAGGGTTAAGGTGAGGGTTAGGTTAGGGTTAGGGGTCGGTTTAGGGTTAAGGGTAGGGTAAGGGTAAGGGTTAGGGTTAGGGTTCTAGTTAGGGTTAAGTTTAGGGTTAGGGTAAGGGTTAGGATTAGGGTAAGGGTGAGTGTTAGGGTTAGGTTAAGTGTTACGGTTAGGATTAGTGTTAGGGTTAGAGTTAGGTTTAGGTTTAGGGTAAGGGTAAGGGTTAGGGCTAGACTTACGTTAGGGTTAGGTTAAGTGTTAGGGTTAGGGGTTAGAGATAGGGTTAGGTTAAGGGTTAGGGTTAGGGTTAGGTTTAGGTTTAGGGTTAAGGTTAGTGTGAGGGTTAGGGTAAGTGTAAGTGTTACGGTTAGAGTTAGGGTTAAGGTAAGTGTTAGGGTTAGGGTTAGGGATAGGGTCAGGTTAAGGGTAAGGGTTTGGATTAGGGTTACGGGTTAGGGTTAGGGTTAGGGTTAGGGTTAGGTTTAGGGTTAGGCTTAGATTAAGGGTAAGGGTTAGGGTCAGGGTTAGGTTTAGGGTTGGGGTTAAGTTTAGGGTTAATGTTAGGGTAAGGGTTAGGTTTGGGTTAGGTGTAGG
>JANJXV010000086.1:1020000-1032500 GCA_024803745.1 Megascapheus bottae
AGGTTTAGGGTAAGCTTTAGGGTTAGGTTTAGGGTAAGTGTAAGGTTTAGGTTTAGGGTTAGGGTTAGGTTAAGGGTAAGGGTTAAGGTTAGGGAGAGGGTTAGGTTTAGGGTTAGGGTTAGGTTTAGGGTTTAGGTTTAGGGTTAGGGTTAGGTTTAGGTAAGGGTTAGGGTTAGGGGTTACTGTTAGTGTTAAGGTTGGGTTAACAGTTAGGGTTAGTGTTAGGGTTTGGTTTAGGATAAGGGTTATGGTTAGGGTTAGGATGAGGGTAAGTGTTAATGTTAGGGTTAGGGTTCGCGTTAGGGTAAGAGTTAGAGTTAGGTTAGGGTTAGGGGTTAGGATCAGGTTTACGGTTAGGGTTAGGTAAGGGTTAGAATTAGGGCTTAGGGTTAGTGTTAGGGGTAGGTTAAGGGTTAGATTTAGGGTTATGGTTAGGGTTAGGATAAGGTTTAGGGTTAGGGTTAGGGTAAGAGTAAGTGTTAGTGTTAGTGTTAGGGTTAGGGTTAGGGTCAGGGTTAGGGTTAGGGTTAGGGTTAGGATTAGGGTTTGGGTTAAGGTTAGGTTTAGGGTTAGGGTAAGTGTAAGGGTTAGGTTTAGGGTTAGGATTATGGTTAGGGTAAGGGTAAGGGTTAGGTTTAGGTTAGTGTTAGGGTTAGGTTTAGGTTTAGTGTAAGGGTAAGGTTTAGGGTTAAGTTTAGGGTTAGGGTAAGGCTTAGGGTGAGGGTAGGGTTAGGGTAAGTGTAAGTGTTAGGGTTAGGGTTAGCATTAGGATAAGTGTAAGAGTTAGGGTTAGGGTTAGTGTAAGGGTTAGGGTTAGGGTTAGGGTTAGGTTAAGATTTGGGTGTAAGGTTAGGGTTAGGGTAAGGGTTAGGGTTAGCGTTAGGGTTAGGTTTAGGGATAGGTTTAGGGTTAGGTTAGGGTTAGGTTTTAGGTTAGGGGTTAGGAATTAGGGTTAGGGTTACGGTAAGGGTTAGGGTTACGGTTAGGGAAAGGAGAAGGGTTAGGGTTAAGGTTAGGTTTAGGGTTAGAGTTAGGGTTAAGATTAGGGTTACGGTTAGGATAAGGGTAAGGGTTAGTGTTAGGTTTAGGGTTAGGGTTAGGGTAAGGGTGAGGGTTAGGGTTAGGGTTAAGGTTAGGGTTAGGGTTAGGTTTAGGGTTATTGTTAGGGTTAGGGTAAGGGTAAGGGTTAGGTTTAGGATTAGGTTAGGGGTTAGGGTTAGGGTATGGGTATGTGTTTGGGTTAGGGTTAGGGGTTAGTGGTTAGGGGTTAGGGTTAGGGTTAGAGTTAGGGAGAGGGTAAGGGTTAGTGTTAAGGTTAGGTAAAGGATAAGGGTTAGGGTTAAGGTAAGGTTTAGGGATAGTGATAGGTTTAAGACTAGGGTTACGGTTAGGATAAGGGTAAGGGTTAGGGTTAGGTTTAGGGTTAGGGTTAGGGTTAGGGTAAGGGTAAGGGTTAGGTTTAGGGTTAGGGTTGGGGTTAGGGTAAGGGTTAGGGTTAGGGTTAGGGTTAGGTTTAGAGTTAGAGTTAGGGATAGGGTAAGGGTAAGTGTTAGGTTTAGAGTTAGAGTTAGGGTTAGGGTAAGGGTAAGGGTTAGGGTTAGGGTTAGGGCTAGGGTAAGGGTTAGGGTTATTGTAAGGGTTAGGGATAGGGTTAGGCTTAGGGTAAGGGCAAGTGTTAGGGTTAAGGATAGGGATAGGGTTAGGATTAGGGTTAGGGTAAGGGTGAGGGTTAGCGATAGGTTAAGGTTTGGGTTCGGGTTACGGTTAGGGTTAGGGTTAGGGTTAAGTTTAGGGTTAGGGTTAGTTTTAGGGTTAGGGTTAATGTTAGGGTAAGAGTAAGAGTTAGGGTTAGGGTTAGGGTAAGGGATAGGGTTAGGGTTAGGGTTAGGTTTAGTGTTGGGGTAAAGGTTAGGGTTAGGGTAAGGGTTAAGGTTAGCGTTAGGGTTAGGTTAGGGTTAGGGTTAGGGTTAAGGTTAGGTTTAGGGTTAAGTTTAGGGTTAGGGTAAGGGTAAGGTTTAGGTTTAGGGCTAGGGTTAGTTTTAGGGTTAGGGTTAGGGTTAGTGTAAGGGTAAGGGTTAGATTTATGGTTAGGGTTAGGTTTAGGTTTAGGGATAGGGTTAGGGTTAGGGTAAGGGTAAGTGTTAGGGTTAGGATTAGGCTAGGGTTAGGGTTTGGGTAACGGTAAGGGTTAGGGTTATGGTTAGGTTTAGGGTTAAGGTTAGTTTTAGGGTTAAGGTTAGGGTTAGGGTTAGTGTAAGGGTAAGGGTTATGCTTAAATTTAAGTGTAGGGTTAGGTTTAGGGTTAGGTTACTGTTAGGGTTAGGGTAACGATAAGGGTTAGGGTAAAGGTTAGGGTTAGGGTTATTGTTAGGGTTCGGGTTAGGGTTAGGGTAAGGGCTAGGGTTAGGGTTAGGGTTAGGGTAAGATTAGGATTCGGGTTAGGGTAAGGTTTAGGGTTAGGGTAAGGGTAAGGGTTAGGGTTAGGGTTAGGGTTACGGTTACGGTAAGGGTATGTGTTAGGGTTAGCGTTAGGGTTAGGGGTTAGAGTTAGGGTTAGGGTTAGGGTTAGGGTTTGGCTTAAGGTAAGGGTAAGAGTTAGGGTTAGGTTTAGGGTTAGGTTTAATGTTAGATTTAGGGTTAGGTTTAGGCTAAGGGTTAGGGTTAGGGTTAGGGTGAGGGTTAAGATTAGGGTTAGGTTAGGGTTAGGGGTCGGTTTAGGGTTAAGGTTAGGTTAAGGGTAAGGGTTAGGTTTAGGGTTCTAGTTAGGGTTAAGTTTAGGGTTAGGGTAAGGGTTAGGGTTAGGGTAAGGGTGAGTGTTAGGGTTAGGTTAAGTGTTACGGTTAGGATTAGGGTTAGGGTTAGGGTTAGGTTAAGGGTTAGGGTTAGGGTTAGGTTTAGGGTTGGGGTTAAGGTTAGGGTGAGGGTTAGGGTTAGGGTAAGTGATACGGTTAAAGTTAAGGGTTAAGGTAAGTGTTACGGTTAGGGTTAGGGTTACGGTTAGGGTTAGGTTAAGGTAAGGGTTAGGCTTAGGTTTAGGGTAAGTGTTAGGGTAATGGTTAGTGTTAGGGTTTGGGGTTAAGGTTAGGTTTAGGGTTAGGTAAAGGGTAAGTGTTAGGGTTAGGTTTATGGTCAGGGTTGGGGTTAGGTTTAGGGTAAGGGTTAGGTTTTGGGTGAGGGTTAGGGTTACGGTTAGGGTAAGGGTAAGATTTAGGGTTAGGGTTAGGGTTAGGGTTAGGTAAAGGGTTAGGGTAAGGGTAAGGGTTAGGGTTAGGATTTGGGTTAGGATAAGGGTTAGGTTTAGTGTTAGGGTAAGGCTTAGGTTTAGGGTTAGGGTTAGGGTAGTGGTTAGGGTAAGGGTAAGTTTTAGGGTTAGGATTTGGGTTAGGGTAAGGGTTAGGGTAAGGGTTAGGGTAAGGGTTAGGGTTAGGGTTAGGGTTAGGGTTCGTTTAATGTTGGCGTTAAGTTTAGGGTTAGTGTAAGGGTTAACCTTAACGTTAGGGTTATGTTTAGGGTTAGGTTAGGGTTAGGGTTAGGGTTATGGTAAGGGTATGTGTTAGGGTTAGGGTTAGGGTTAGGGTTAAGGGTTATGGTTAGGGTTAGGGATTGTGTTAGAGTAGGGTTAGGGTTAGGGTAGGGTTAGGGTTTGATGTTAGAGTTAGTGTTAGTGTTATGTTAAGTGTTAGGGTAAGGGTTAGGGTTAGGTTTAGGATAAGGTTTAGGGTTAGGGTTAGGGTAAGGGTTAGTATTAGGCTTAGGGTTAGGGTTAGGTTATGTTTTAGGGTTAGGGTTAGGGTTAGGGTTAGTATAAGGGTTAGGGTTAGGGTAAGAGTAAGATTAAGGTTTAGTGTTAGGGTTAGTGTTAGAGGTTAGGGTTAGGGTTAGGGGTTAGAGTTAGGGTTAGGGATAGGGTTAGGCTTAGGGTAAGGTTTAGGGTTAGGTTTAGGGTTAGGGTTAGTTTTAGATTTAGGGTTAGAGTTAGGGTAAGGTTTAGGGTTAGGGTTAGGGTTAAGGTTAGGGTTAGTTTAGGGTTAAGGTTCGGTTTAGGGTTAGGGTTAGGGTAAGGGTAAGGGTTAGGGTTAGGGTTAAGTTTAGGGTTAGGGTTAGGGTTAGGGTAAGGGTGAGTGGGTTAGGTTAAGTGTTAGGGTTAGGATTAAGGTTAGAGTTAGGTTTAGGGTTAGTGTAAGGGTAAGGGTTAGGTTTAGAGTTAGGTTTAGGGTGAGGTTAAGGGTTAAGGTTGGGGGTTAGGGTTTGGGATAGGGTTAGATTAATGGTTACTGTTAGGGTTAGGTTTAGGGTTGGGGTTAAGGTTAGGGTGAGGGTTAGGGTAAGGTAAGTGTTAGGGTTCGAGTTAGGGTTAGGGTTAGGTAAAGAGTTAGGGTAAGGGTAAGGGTTAGGGTTAGGTTTAGGGTTAGGGTAAGGCTTAGGTTTAGGGTTAGGGTTAGGGTAGGGGTTAGGGTAAGGGTAAATTTTAGGGTTAGGATTTGGGTTAGGGCAAGGGTTAGGGTTAGGGTTAGGTTAAGGGTTAGGGTTAGGGTTAGGGTTAGGGTAAGGTTTAGGTTTAGGGTTAGGGTTCGTTTAGTGTTGGAGTTAAGTTAAGGGTTAGTGTAAGGGTTAACCTTAGCGTTAGGGTTAGTTTTAGGGTAAGGTTAGGGTTAGGGTTAGGGTTATGGTAAGGGTATGTGTTAGGGTTAGGGTTAGGGTTAGAGTTAGGGTTAGGGGTTATGGTTAGGGTTAGGGATTGTGTTAGAGTAGGGTTAGGGTTAGGGTAGGGTTAGGGTTAGGTGTTAGAGTTAGTGTTAGGGTTATGTTAAGATTTAGGGTAACGGTTAGGGTTAGGTTTAGGATAAGGTTTAGGGTTAGGGTTAGGGTAAGGGTTAGTATTAGGCTTAGGGTTAGGGTTACGGTATGTGTTAGGGTTAGGGTTAGGGTTAGAGTTAGTATAAGGGTTAGGTTTAGGGTTAGGGTTAGGGTAAGGGTAAGGGTTAGGATTAAGTTTAGGGTTAGGGTTACGTTTAGGTTTAGGGTTAGGGTAAGGGTAAGGTTTAGGGTTAGTGTTAGGGTTAATGTAAGGGTAAGGGTTAGGTTTAGGGTTATGTTTAGGGTTAGGGTTAGGGTAAGGGTAAGGTTTAAGGTTAGGGTTAGGGTTAGGGTTTGGTTTAGTTTTAGGGTAATGGTAAGAGTTAGGGTTAGGGTTAGGCTTAGGGTAAGGTTTAGGGTTAGGGTTAGGGTTAGGTTAGGGGTTAGGGTAAGGGTAATTGTTAGGGTTAGGGTTAGGGTAGGACAAGGGTAAGGGTTAGGGTTAGGGTTACGGTTAGGGTGTAGGTTAGATTAAGGGTTAGGGTTAGGGGTTAGGGTTAGGGTTAGGGTTAGGGTCAGGGTTAGGGTTAGGGGTTAGGGTTAGGATTAGGGTTAGGGTAAGGGTTATGGTTAGGTTTATGGTTAGGGTCAGGGTAAGTGTTAGGGTTAGGGTTAGGGTTAGGGTTAGGGTAGGGTTAGGGTTAGTGTTAGGGTTAGGGTAAGGGTTAGGGTTAGGGTTATGGTTAGGTTAAGGGTAAGTGTTAGGTTAGGGTTAGGGTTAGGGTAAATGTTAGGGTTAGGGTTAGGGTTAGGGTTAGGTTTAGAGTTAGGGTAGTGTTAGGGTTAGGGTTTAGGGTAAGAGTTAGGGTTAGGGTTATGGTTAGGTTAAGGGTAAGTGTTAGGGTTAGGGTTAGGGTTAGTTTTAGGGTAAATGTTAGGGTTAGGGTTAGGGTTAGGGTTAGGTTTAGAGTTAGGGTAGGGTTAGGGTTAGGGTTTAGGGTAATGGTTAGTGTTAGGGTTAGGTTCAGGGCTGGGCTTAAGGTTAGTGTTAGGTTTAGGAAAGGGTAAGTGTTAGGGTTAGGGTTAGGGTTAGTGTAAGGGTAAGGGTTAGGGTTAGGATTAGGGAAGGGTTACGGTCAAGGTTAGGGTAAGTGTTAGGTTTAGTGCTAGGGTTTGGGTAAGGGTAAGGGTTAGCGTTAGGTTTAGGGTTAGGGTTAGGGGTTAGGGTAAGGGTTAGGATTAGGTTTAGGGTTAGGTTAAGGGTTAGGGTTAGGGGTACGGTTAGGTTAAGGGTTAGGGTTAGGGTAGGGTTTAGGGTAAGTGTAAGTATTAGGGTTAGCGTTAGGGTTAGGATAAGGGTAAGGGTTAGGGTTAGGGTTAGAGTTAGGGGTTAGGGTTAGGGTTAGGTTTAGGGTTAGGTGTTAGGGTTAGGGATAGGGTTAGGGTTAGGTTTAGGGTTAGAGTTAGGGGTTAAAGTTAGTGTTAGGGAAAGGTTAAGGGTTAGGGATAAGGTTAGGGTTAGGTTTAAGATAAGGGTTAGGGTTAGTGTTAGGGTTAGGGTAAGGGTTAGGGTTAGGGTTTGGGTTAGGGTAAATGTTAGGGTTAGGGTTAGGGTTAGGGTAAGGGTTAGGGTAGGGTTAGGGTTAGGGTAAGGGTAAGGGTTAGGATTAAGTTTAGGGTTAGGGTTAGGTTTAGGGTTAGGATTAGGTTTAGGGTAAGGGTAAAGATTAGGGTTAGGATTAGGGTTAGGGTTAGGGTAAGGGTAAGTGTTAGGGTTAGGGTTAGGGTTAGGGTTAGGGTTAGGGTTAGATTTAGGGTCAGGCTTAGGTTTAGGGTTAGGTTAAGGGTTAGGTAAGGGTTAGGGTTAGTGTTAGGGTAAGGGTATGTGTTAGTGTCAGGGTTAGTGTTAGGTTAGGGTTAGCGTTAGGGTAAGGGTAAGGGTTAGGATTAGGGTTAGGGTTAAAGTAAGGGTAAGGGTTAGGGTTAAGGTTAGGGTTAGGTTTAGGGTAAGAGTTAGGGTTAGGTTTAGGGTAAAGGTAAGTTTTAGGGTTATGGTTAGGGTTAGGTTTAGGTTAAGGATAAGGATTAGGGTTAGGGTTAGGATTAGCTTTAGGTTAAGGTTTAGGGTTAGGTTTAGCGTAAGGGTAAGAGTAAGATTTAGGTTTAGGGTTAGGGTTAGGGTAAGGGTAAGGGTTAGGGTTAGGGTTAGGTTTCGGGGAGGTTTAGGGTTAGGGTAAGGGTAAGGTTTAGGGTTAGGGTTAGGGTTAGGTTTATAGTTAGGGTTAGGGTTAGGTTAAGGGTAAAGTTTAGGGTGAGGGTTAGGTTTATGTTTAGGGTCAGGGTAAGTGTTAGGGTTAGGGTTATGGTTAGGTTTAGGGTAAGGGTTGGGGTTTGGGTTAGGGTTCGGGTAAGGGTTAGGGTTAGGGTTATGGTTAGGTGAAGGGGAAGTGTTAGGGTTAGGGTTAGAGTTATGATTAGGGTAAGGATTAGGGTTAGGTTTAGGGTTAGGGTTAATTTTAGGGTTAGGGGTATGGTTAGGGTAAGGGTAAGTGTTAGGGTTAGGATTAGGGTTAGGGTTAGGGTAAGGGTTAGGATTAGGGTTACGGTTACGGTTAGTGTAACGTATGTGTTAGGGTTAGGGTTAGGGTTAGGGTTAGGGTTTGCGTTTGGGTTAGGGGTTAGGGTGAGGGTTAGGATTAGGGTTATGGTTTGGTTTAGGGTAAGGGTTAGGGTTAGGGGTTTGGGTTAGTGTTAGTGTTGGTTAAGGGTTAGGGTTAGCGTTAGGGTTAGGGTTAGGATAAGGGTTAGAGTTAGGGTTAGGTTAAGGGTTAGGGTTAGGGTTAGGGTAAGTGTTCGGGTTAGGGTTAGGGTTATGGTTAGGTTAAGGGTAAGTGTTAGGGTTAGGGTAAGAGTTAGGGTTAGGGTTAAGGTTAGGGTTCGGGTTAGTGTAAGGGTAAGGGTTAGGGTTAAGGTTAGTGTTAGGGTTAGGTTTAGTGTTAGGGTTAGGGTAATGTAAGGGTTAATGTTAGGATTAGAGTTAGGTTTAGGGTAAGGGTTAGGGTTAGGGTAAGGGTAAGGGTTAGGGTTAGTGTTAGGGTTAGGGTACGGTAAGGGTTAGGGTTAGGGTTAGGTTTAGGGTAAGGTTAAGTGTTAGTGTTAGGTTTAGGTTTAGGGTTAGGGTTAGGGTAAGGGTAAGGGTTAGGGTTAAGTTTAGGGTTAAGGTTAGGTTTAGGGTTAGGGTTAGGTTTAGGGTAAGGGTAAGGTTTAGGTATAGGATTAGGGTTAGGGTTCGGGTAAGGGTTCGGGTTAGGGTTAGGGTTAGGTTTAGGGTTAGGGTTAGGGTAACTTTAAGTGTTAGGGTTAGTGTTAGGGTTAGGTTTAGTGTTGGAGTTAAGGTTTGGGTTAGGGTAAGGTTTAGGTTTAGGGTTAGGTTTAGGGTTAGGTTTAGCGTTAGGGTTAGTTTTAGGTTTAAGATAAGGATAAGGGTTAGGGTTAGGTTTAGGGTTAGGTTTAGCTTAAGGGTTGGGGTTAGGTTGAGGCTAAGAGTAAGGCTTAGGTTAGTGTTAGGGATAGGGTTAGGTTAAGGATAAGGGTTAGGGTTAGGTTTAGGAATAGTTTTAGGGTAAGGGTTAGGGTTAGGTTGAGTGTAATGGCAAGGGTAAGGTTTAGGGTTAGGGTTAGGGTAAGGATTAGGTTTAGGGTTAGGTTTAGGGTAAGAGTAAGGTTTAAGGTTAGGGTTAGGCTTAGGGTTAAGTTTAGGGTTAGGGTTAGGGTAAGAATTAGGTTTAGGGTTAGGTTAAGGTTATTGTTAGGGTTAGGTTTAGGGTTAGGGTTAGAGGAAGGGTAAGGGTTAGGGTTAGGGATAGGGTTAGGGTTAGGGTTAGCTTTAGTGTTAGGGTTAGGGTAAGGGTAAGGGTAAGGAATAGGGTTAGGTTTAGGGTTAAGGATAGGGTTAGTGTAAGGGTAAGGGTAAGGGTTAGGTTTAGTGTAAGGTTTAGAGTTAGTTTTAGGGTTAGGGTAAAGGTAAGGGTTAGTGTTAGGTTTAGGGTAAGGGTAAGGTTTAAGGTTAGGGTTAGGGTTAGGGTCAAGTTTAGGGTTAGGGTTAGGGTTAGGGTAAGAATTAGGGTTAGGGTTAGGTTACGGTTATGGTTAGGGTTAGGTTTAGGGTTAGGGTTAGGGGAAGGGGAACGGTTAGGGTTACGGTTAGGGTTTGGGTAAGGATTGGGGTTAGGGTTAGGGTTAGGGTAAGGTTTAGGGTTAGGATTAGGGTTAGCATTAAGGTTAGGGTTAGGGCTAGGTAAGGGTAAGGGTTAGGGTTAGGGTTAGGGGTTACGATTAGGGTTAGGTTTAGGTTTTGGGTTAGGGTAAGGGTAAGTGTTAGTGTTAGGGATAGGGTTAGGGTTAGCGTTAGCTTTAGGGTTAGGGTTAGGGTTAGGGTAAGGGTAAGGGTAAGGAATAGGGTTAGGTTTAGGGTTAAGGATAGGGTTAGTGTAAGGTTAAGGGTAAGGGTTAGGTTTAGTGTTAGGTTTATGGTTAGTTTTAGGGTTAGGGTAAATGTAAGGGTTAGGGTTAGGGTTAGGATAAGGATTAGAGTTAGGATTAGGGTTAGGGTTAGGGTTAGGGTATGGGTTAGGGTAAGGGTAAGTGTCAGGGTTAGTGTTAGGGTTAGGATAAGGGTAAGGATTAGGGTTAGGGTTAGAGTTAGGGTTAGCGGTTAGGGTTAGGTTTAGGGTTAGAATTAGGGTTAAGGGTTAGGTTTAGGGTTAGTGTTACGGTTAGGATTAGGATTAGGATTAAGGTTAGTTTTAGGTTTTGGGTTAGGGTTAGGGTAAGGGTAAGGGTTAGGCTTAGGATTAGGGTTAGGGTTAGGGTAAGGGTAATGGTTAGGGTTAGGTTTAGGGTTAGCGTTAGGGTAAGGGTAAGGTTTAGGTTTAGAGTTAGGGGTTTGGGTTAGTGTTATGGTTGGTTAAGGGTTAGGGTTAGGGTTAGGGTTAGGGTTAGGGTTAGGGTATGGGTTAGGGTAAGGCTAAGTGTCAGGGTTAGTGTTAGGGTTAGGATAAGGGTAAGGATTAGGGTTAGGGTTAGAGTTAGGGTTAGCGGTTAGGGTTAGGTTTAGGGTTAGAATTAGGGTTAAGGGTTAGGTTTCGGGTTAGTGTTACGGTTAGGATTAGGATTAGGATTAGGGTTAGTTTTAGGTTTCGGGTTAGGGTTAGGGTAAGGGTAAGGGTTAGGCTTAGGATTAGGGTTAGGGTTAGGGTAAGGGTAATGGTTAGGGTTAGGTTTAGGGTTAGCGTTAGGGTAAGGGTAAGGTTTAGGTTTAGAGTTAGGGGTTTGGGTTAGTGTTATTGTTGGTTAAGGGTTAGGGTTAGGGTTAGGGTTAGGATAAGGGTTAGGGTTAGAGTTAGGGTTAGGGTAGTAGTTAATGTTAGGTTTAGGTTTAGGGTTAGGGTTAGGGAAAGGGTTAGGGTTACTGTTAGGGTTAGGTTTAGGGTTAGGGATAGGCATTAGGGTGAGGGTAAGGGTGAGGGTTAGTGTTAGGGATAGGGTAAATGTTAGGGTAAGGGGTTGGGTTAGTGTTAGGGTTGGTTAAGGGTTAGGGTTAGGGTTAGGGTTAGGTTAAGTGTAAGGGTTAGGGTTATGGTTAGGATTAGGTTTAGGGTTAGGTTTAGGGTAAGGTTAAGGTTAAGGTTTAGGTTTAGTTTTAGGGATAGGGTTAGGGTAAGGGTAAGGGTTAGGGTTAGGGTGAGGGTAAGGTTTAGGGTTAGGGTTAGGGTAAGGGTAGGTTTAGAGTTAGGGTTAGGGTTAGAGTTAGCGTTAGGGTTAGGTTAAGGGTAAGGGTTAGGGTGAGGGTTAGGGTTAGGGTTAGGGTCAGGGTAAGGGTTAAGGTTAGGGGTTAGGGTTAGGTTAGGATAAGGGTTAGGGTTAGTGTTAGGGTTAGAGTAAGGGTTAGGGTTAGGGTTAGGGTTAGTGTAAGAGTTTTGGTTAGGGTTACTGTTAGGTTAAGGGTAATTGTTACGGTTAGGGTTAGAGTTAGGGTTAGGGTAAGGGTAAGGGTTAGGGTTAGGGTTAGTTTTTGGGTTAGGGTTAGGGTAAGGGTAAGGGTTAGGGTTAGGCTTAGGGTAAGGGTTAGGGTTAGGATTAGGTTTAAGGTTAGTTTTAGGGTTCGGGTTACGGTTAGGTTTAGGGTTAGGGTAAGGGTAAGGTTTAGGGTTAGTGTTAGGGTTAATGTAAGGGTAAGGGTTAGGTTTAGGGTTATGTTTAGGGTTAGGGAAAGGGTAAGGTTTAGGTTAGTGTTAGGGTTAGGGTTTGGTTTAGTTTTAGGGTAATGGTAAGAGTTAGGGTTAGGGTTAGGTTTAGGGTAAGGGTTAGGGTTAGGGTTAGGGTTAGGTTAGGGGTTAGGGTAAGGGTAATTGTTAGGGTTAGGGTTAGGGTAGGATAAGGGTAAGGGTTAGGGTTGGGGGTAGGGTTAGGGTGTAGGGTTAGATTAAGGGTTAGGGTTAGGGTTAGGGGTTAGGGTTAGGGTTAGTTTAGGGTAAGGGTTAGGGTTAGGGGTTAAGGTTAGGATTAGGGTTAGGGTAAGGGTTAGGGTTAGGTTTAGGGTTAGGTGTAGGGTTAGGGTTTGGTAAGGGTAAGGTTTAGGTTTAGGGTTGGGTTTAGGTTTAGTTTAGGGGTTAAGGTTAGGGTTAGGATAAGAGTTAGGGTTAGGGTTAGGTTTAGGGTTAGGTTTAGGGTTAGGTTAGGGTTAGGGTTAGGGTTAGGGTTAGGGTAAGGGTATGTGTTAGGGTTAGGGTTAGGGTAGCTTTAGCGTTAGGTAAGGGTAAGGGTTAGTTTTAGGGTTACGGTTAGGGTTAAAGTAAGGGTAAGGGTTAGGGTTAGGGTTAGGGTTATGGTAAGGATTAGAGTTAGGGTTAGGGTTAGGTTTAGGATTAGGGTTAGGGTTAGGGTAAGGGTTAGGGTTAGGGTTAGGGTTAGGGTTAATGTTAGGGTTAGGGTAAGGGTTAGGTTTAGGGTTAGGGTAAGGGTTAGGGTTAGGGTTAGGGTTAATGTTAGGGTTAGGGGATAGTGTTAGGGTTAGGGGTAGGATAAGGGTTAGGGTTAGGGTTAGGGTTAGGGTTAGGGTTAGGTTAGGGTTAGGGTTTTGGCTCAGGAAAGGGTTAGGTTAGGGTTAGGGTTGGGGTTAAGGTTAGGGTTAGTGTTAGGATAAGAGTAAGGTTTAGGGTTGGGGTTAGGGTTATGGTTAGGTTTAGGGTTAGGGTATGGGTTAGAGTTAGGGTTAGGGTTAGGTTTAGGATTAGGGTTGGGGTTAGGGTAAGGGTAAGGTTTAGTGTTAAGGTTAGGGTTAGGGGTAGGGTTAGGGTTAGTGTAAGGTTTAGGGATAGGGTTAGGGTTAGGGTCACGGTAAGAGTAAGGGTTAGGGTTAGGTTTAGGGTTAGGGTTAGGGTTAGGGAAAGTGTAAGGGTTAGTGTTAGGTTTAGGTTTAGGGTTAGGGTAAGGGTAGGGTTAGGGTTAGTGTTAGGTTTAGGGTTATGGTTAGGGTAAGGGTAAGGGTTAGGTTTAGGGTGAGGTTTAGGTTTAGTGTTGGGGTTAAGATTAGGGTTAGGGTAAGGGTTAGGGTTAGGATTAGGTTAGGTTTAGGTTGAGGTTAGGGTTGGGGTTAGGGTTTACTTAAGGGTATGTATTAGGGTTAGGGTTAGGATTAGGGT
>JANJXV010000086.1:1037500-1097500 GCA_024803745.1 Megascapheus bottae
TTAGGCTTAGGGTTAAGTTTAGGGTTAGGGTTAGGGTAAGAATTAGGTTTAGGGTTAGGTTAAGGTTATTGTTAGGGTTAGGTTTAGGGTTAGGGTTAGAGGAAGGGTAAGGGTTAGGGTTAGGGATAGGGTTAGGGTTAGGGTTAGCTTTAGTGTTAGGGTTAGGGTAAGGGTAAGGGTAAGGAATAGGGTTAGGTTTAGGGTTAAGGATAGGGTTAGTGTAAGGGTAAGGGTAAGGGTCAGGTTTAGTGTAAGGTTTAGAGTTAGTTTTAGGGTTAGGGTAAAGGTAAGGGTTAGGGTTAGGTTTAGGGTAAGGGTAAGGTTTAAGGTTAGGGTTAGGGTTAGGGTCAAGTTTAGGGTTAGGGTTAGGGTTAGGGTAAGAATTAGGGTTAGGGTTAGGTTACGGTTATGGTTAGGGTTAGGTTTAGGGTTAGGGTTAGGGGAAGGGGAACGGTTAGGGTTACGGTTAGGGTTTGGGTAAGGATTGGGGTTAGGGTTAGGGTTAGGGTAAGGTTTAGGGTTAGGATTAGGGTTAGCATTAAGGTTAGGGTTAGGGCTAGGTAAGGGTAAGGGTTAGGGTTAGGGTTAGGGGTTACGATTAGGGTTAGGTTTAGGTTTTGGGTTAGGGTAAGGGTAAGTGTTAGTGTTAGGGATAGGGTTAGGGTTAGCGTTAGCTTTAGGGTTAGGGTTAGGGTTAGGGTAAGGGTAAGGGTAAGGAATAGGGTTAGGTTTAGGGTTAAGGATAGGGTTAGTGTAAGGTTAAGGGTAAGGGTTAGGTTTAGTGTTAGGTTTATGGTTAGTTTTAGGGTTAGGGAAAAGGTAAGGGTTAGGGTTAGGTTTAGGATAAGGATTAGAGTTAGGATTAGGGTTAGGGTTAGGGTTAGGGTATGGGTTAGGGTAAGGGTAAGTGTCAGGGTTAGTGTTAGGGTTAGGATAAGGGTAAGGATTAGGGTTAGGGTTAGAGTTAGGGTTAGCGGTTAGGGTTAGGTTTAGGGTTAGAATTAGGGTTAAGGGTTAGGTTTAGGGTTAGTGTTACGGTTAGGATTAGGATTAGGATTAAGGTTAGTTTTAGGTTTCGGGTTAGGGTTAGGGTAAGGGTAAGGGTTAGGCTTAGGATTAGGGTTAGGGTTAGGGTAAGGGTAAGGGTAATGGTTAGGGTTAGGTTTAGGGTTAGCGTTAGGGTAAGGGTAAGGTTTAGGTTTAGAGTTAGGGGTTTGGGTTAGTGTTATGGTTGGTTAAGGGTTAGGGTTAGGGTTAGGGTTAGGGTTAGGGTTAGGGTATGGGTTAGGGTAAGGGTAAGTGTCAGGGTTAGTGTTAGGGTTAGGATAAGGGTAAGGATTAGGGTTAGGGTTAGAGTTAGGGTTAGCGGTTAGGGTTAGGTTTAGGGTTAGAATTAGGGTTAAGGGTTAGGTTTCGGGTTAGTGTTACGGTTAGGATTAGGATTAGGATTAGGGTTAGTTTTAGGTTTCGGGTTAGGGTTAGGGTAAGGGTAAGGGTTAGGCTTAGGATTAGGGTTAGGGTTAGGGTAAGGGTAATGGTTAGGGTTAGGTTTAGGGTTAGCGTTAGGGTAAGGGTAAGGTTTAGGTTTAGAGTTAGGAGTTTGGGTTAGTGTTATTGTTGGTTAAGGGTTAGGGTTAGGGTTAGGGTTAGGATAAGGGTTAGGGTTAGAGTTAGGGTTAGGGTAGTAGTTAATGTTAGGTTTAGGTTTAGGGTTAGGGTTAGGGAAAGGGTTAGGGTTACTGTTAGGGTTAGGTTTAGGGTTAGGGATAGGCATTAGGGTGAGGGTAAGGGTGAGGGTTAGTGTTAGGGATAGGGTAAGGGTTAGGGTAAGGGGTTGGGTTAGTGTTAGGGTTGGTTAAGGGTTAGGGTTAGGGTTAGGGTTAAGATAAGGGTTAGGGTTTGGGTTAGGGTTAGGGTTAGGGTTCTGGTAAGTGTTAGCGTTAGGGTTAGGGTTAGGGTTAGGGTAAAGGTTAAGGTTAGGGTTAGGGTTAGGGCAAGGGTAAGGGTTAGGGATAGGGTTAGGGTTAGAGGTTAGGGTTATTGTTAGGGTTGGTTAAGGGTTAGGGTTTAGGGTTAGGGTTAGGTTAAGTGTAAGGGTTAGGGTTATGGTTAGGATTAGGTTTAGGGTAAGGTTAAGGTTAAGGTTTAGGTTTAGTTTTAGGGATAGGGTTAGGGTAAGGGTAAGGGTTAGGGTTAGGGTGAGGGTAAGGTTTAGGGTTAGGGTTAGGGTAAGGGTAGGGTTAGAGTTAGGGTTAGGGTTAGAGTTAGCGTTAGGGTTAGGTTAAAGGTAAGGGTTAGGGTGAGGGTTAGGGTTAGGGTTAGGGTCAGGGTAAGGGTTAAGGTTAGGGGTTAGGGTTAGGTTAGGATAAGGGTTAGGGTTAGTGTTAGGGTTAGAGTAAGGGTTAGGGTTAGGGTTAGGGTTAGTGTAAGGGTTTTGGTTAGGGTTACTGTTAGGTTAAGGGTAATTGTTACGGTTAGGGTTAGAGTTAGGGTTAGGGTTAGGGTTAGTTTTAGGGTTAGGGTTAGGGTAAGGGTAAGGGTTAGGGTTAGGCTTAGGGTAAGGGTTAGGGTTAGGATTAGGGTTAAGGTTAAGGTTAGGGTTAGGGTTACGGTTAGGTTTAGGGTTAGGGTAAGGGTAAGGTTTAGGGTTAGTGTTGGGGTTAATGTAAGGGTAAGGGTTAGGTTTAGGGTTATGTTTAGGGATAGGGTAAGGGTAAGGTTCAAAGTTAGGGTTCGGGTTAGGGTTTGGTTTAGTTTTAGGGTAATGGTAAGAGTTAGGGTTAGGGTTAGGTTTAGGGTAAGGGTTAGGGTTAGGGTTAGGGTTAGGTTAGGGGTTAGGGTAAGTGTAATTGTTAGGGTTAGGGTTAGGGTAGGACAAGGGTAAGGGTTAGGGTTAGGGTTAGTGTAAGTGTTACGGTTAGGGATAGAGTTAGGTTTAGGGTAAGAGTAAGGGTTAGGGTTAGGGTTAGGTTTAGGGTTAGGGTTAGGGTAAGGGTAAGGGTTAGGGTTAGGTTTAGGGTAAGGGTTAGGGTTAGGGTTAGTGTTAGATTTAGGGTTAGAGTACGGTTAAGGTTAGGGTTAGGGTTAGGGTTACGGTTAGGTTTAGGGTTAGGGTAAGGGTAAGGGTTAGGGTTAGGGTTAGGTTTAATGTAAGGGTAAGGGTTAGGTTTAGGTTTAGGGTTAGGGTTAGGGTAAGGGTAAGGGTTAAGGTTAGGGTTAGGGTTAGGGTTTGGTTTAGGGTTAGGGTAATGGTAAGAGTTAGGGTTAGGGTTAGGTTTAGGGTACGGGTTAGGGTTAGGGTTAGGGTTATGTTAGGGGTTAGGGTAAGGGTAATTGTTAGGGTTAGGGTTACTGTTAGGACAAGGGTAAGGGTTAGGGTTAGGGTTAGGGTTAGGGTGTTGGGTTAGAGTAAGGATTAGGGTTAGGGGTTAGGGTTAGGGTTAGGGTAACTGTTAGGGTTAGGGTTAGGGTTAGGGTTAGAGTTATGGTTAGGGTTAGGTTAAGGGTAAGGGTTAGGGTGAGGGTTAGGGTTAGGGTTAGGGTCAGGGTAAGGGATAAGGTTTGGGGTTAGGGTTAGGGTTAGTGTAAGTGTTAAGTTTAGGGTTAGAGTTAGGTTTAGGTTAAGGGTAAGGGTTAGAGTTAGGGTTAGTTTTAGGGTTAGGGTTAGGGTAAGGGTAAGGGTTAGGGTTAGGTTTAGGGTAAGGTTTAGGGTTAGGGTTAGGGTTAGGTTTAGGGTTAGGGTTAGGGTTAAGGTTAGGGTTAGGGTTAGGGTTACGGTTAGGTTTAGGGTTAGGGTAAGGGTAAGGGTTAGGGTTAGGGTTCGCATTAAGGTTAGGGTTAGGGTTAGGGTAAGGGTAAGTGTTAGGGTTAGGGTTAGGGTTAGGGGTTACGGTTAGGGTTATGTTTAGGTTTTGGGTTAGGGTAAGGGTAAGGGTTAGGGTTAGGGATAGGGTTAGGGTTAGCGTTAGTTTTAGGGTTAGGGTTAGGGTAAGGGTAAGGTTTAGGGTTAGGGTTAGGGTTAAGTATAGGGTTAGTGTTAGGGTAAGGGTAAGGGTTAGGTTTAGGGTTAGGGTTAGGGTTAGGTTTAGGGTTAGGGTAAGGGTTAGAGTTAGCTTTAGGGTTAGGGTAAGGGTAAGGGTTAGGGTTAGGGTTAGGGTTAGGGTTAATGTTAGGGTTAGGGGATAGTGTTAGGGTTAGGGTTAGGGTAAGGGTTAGGGTTAGGGTAAGGCTTAGGGTTAGTGTTAGTGTTAGGTTAGGGTTAGGGTTTTGGCTCAGGAAAGGGTTAGGGTTAGGGTTAGGGTTGGGGTTAAGGTTAGGGTTACGGTCAGTATAAGAGTAAGGTTTAGGGTTGGGGTTAGGGTTAGGGTTAGGTTTAGGGTTAGGGTAAGGGTTATAGTTAGGGTTATGTTTAGGATTATGGTTAGGGTTAGGGTAAGGGTAAGGGTTAGTGGTAAGGTTAGGGTTACGGGCAGGGTTAGGGTTAGGGTAAGGTTTAGGGATAGGGTTAGGGTTCGGGTAGGGTTTAGGGTAGTTTTAAAGTTAGGGTTAGGGTTAGGGTTAGGGTAAGTGTAAGGGTTATGTTTAAGGTTACGATTAGGGTTAGGTTTAGGTATAGAGTTAGGGTTAGGGTAAGGGTAAAGGTTACTGTTAGGTTTAAGGTTAGGTTTAGGGTAAGGGTAGGGTTAGGGTTAGTGTTAATTTAGGGTTAGGGTTAGGGTAAGGGTAAGGGTTAGGTTTAAGGTGAGGTTTAGGTTTAGTGTTGGGGTTAAGGTTAGGGTTAGGGTAAGGGTTAGGGTTAGGATTAGGTTAGGTTTAGGTTGAGGTTAGGGTTGGGGTTAGGATTTACTTAAGGGTATGTGTTAGGTTTAGGGTTAGGTTTAGGGTTAAGTTTAGCGTTAGAGTAATGGTAAGGGTTAGGTTTAGGGTTAGGGTTAAGGTAAGTGTAAGGGTTAGGGTTAGGGTTAGGGTTAATGTAAGGGTAAGGGTTAGGGTTAGGGTTAGTGTTAGGTTAGGGTTAGGGTTAATGTTAGGGTTAAGGTTAGGGTTAGGGTTAGGGTTAATGTTAGGGTTAGGGGATATGGTTAGAGTTAGGGTTAGGGTTAGGGTAAGGGTAAGGTTTAGGGTTAAGGTTAGGTTTAGGGGTAGGGTTAGCGTTAGGGGATAGGGTTAGGGTTAGGGTTAGGGTTAATGTTAGGGTTAGTGTTAGGGTTAGGGTGAGGGTTAATGTTAGGGTTAGGGGATATGGTTAGGGTTAGGGTTAGGGTAAGGGTAAGGGTTAGGGTTAGGGTTAGGGTTAGGGTTAATGTTAGGGTTAGGGGATAGTGTTAGGGTTATGGTTAGGGTAAGGGTTGGGGTTAGGGTAAGGGTTAGGGTTAGTGTTAGTGTTAGGTTAGGGTTAGGGTTTTGGCTCAGGAAAGGGTTAGGGTTAGGGTTAGGGTTGGGGTTAAGGTTAGGGTTAGGGTTAGGATAAGAGTAAGGTTTAGGTTTGGGGTTAGGGTTAGTGTTAGGTTTAGGGTTAGGGTAAGGGTTAGAGTTAGGGTTAGGGTTAGGTTTAGGATTAGGGTTAGTGTTGGGGTAAGGGTAAGGGTTAGTGTTAAGGTTAGGGTTAGGGGTAGGGTTAGGGTTAGGGTAAGGGTAAGGTTTAGGGTTAAGTTTAGGTTTAGGGGTAGGGTTAGGGTTAGGGGATAGGGTTAGGGTTAGGGTTAGGGTTAATGTTAGGGTTAGTGTTAGGGTTAATGTAAGGGTAAGGGTTAGGTTTAGGGTTATGTTTAGGGTTAGGGAAAGGGTAAGGTTTAGGTTAGTGTTAGGGTTAGGGTTTGGTTTAGTTTTAGGGTAATGGTAAGAGTTAGGGTTAGGGTTAGGTTTAGGGTAAGGGTTAGGGTTAGGGTTAGGGTTAGGTTAGGGGTTAGGGTAAGGGTAATTGTTAGGGTTAGGGTTAGGGTAGGATAAGGGTAAGGGTTAGGGTTGGGGGTAGGGTTAGGGTGTAGGGTTAGATTAAGGGTTAGGGTTAGGTTTAGGGGTTAGGGTTAGGGTTAGTTTAGGGTAAGGGTTAGGGTTAGGGGTTAAGGTTAGGATTAGGGTTAGGGTAAGGGTTAGGGTTAGGTTTAGGGTTAGGTGTAGGGTTAGGGTTTGGTAAGGGTAAGGTTTAGGTTTAGGGTTGGGTTTAGGTTTAGTTTAGGGGTTAAGGTTAGGGTTAGGATAAGAGTTAGGGTTAGGGTTAGGTTTAGGGTTAGGGTTAGGGTTAGGGTAAGGGTAAGGGTTAGTGTTAAGGTTAGGGTTAGGGGTAGGGTTAGGGTTAGGGTAAGGGTAAGGGTTAACGTTAGGTTTAGGGTTGGGGTTAGGGTTAGGGTTAGGGTTAAGGTTAGGTTAAGGTAAGGGTTAGGGTTAGGGTTAGGGTTAGGATTAGGGTCAGGGTAAGGGTTACGGTTAGGGGTTAAGGTTAGGGTTAGAGTAAGGGTTAGGGTTAATGTTAGAGTTAGGGTTAGTGTAAGGGTTAGGTTTAGGTTTAGGGTTAGGGTTAGGTTAAGGGTTAGGGTTCGGGTTAGGGTTAGGTTAAGGGTAAGTCTGAAGGTTAGGGTAAGGGTTAGGGTTAGTTTTAGGTTTAGGATTAGGGTTAGGGTTAGGGTAAGGGTTAGGGATAGGGTTAGGTTTAGGGTTAGGGTTAGGGTTAGGATAAGGGTAATGGTTAGGGTTACGGTTAGGGTTAGGGTTAGGAGTTAGGGTTAGGGTTAGGATTAGCGTTAGGGGTTAGTGTTAGGGTTAGGGTTAGGATTAGGGTAAGGGTTAGGGTTAGGGTTACGGTTAAGGTTAGGGTAAGGGTTAGGGTTAGGGTTAGGTTTAGGGTAAGGGTAGGGTTAGGTTTAGGTTAAGGGTAAGTTTTAGGGTTAGGGTTAGGGTTAGGTTAGGGTTAGGGTTAGGGTTAGGGTTAGGGTTAGGGTAAGTGTTAGGGTTAGGTTTAGGGTAAGGGTAAGGGTAAGGTTTAGGGTTAGGGTTAGGGATAGGGTTAAGGTAAGGGTAAGGGTTAGGGTTATGGTTAGGTTTAGGGTTAGGTGTAGAGTTAGGGTGAGGGTAAGGTTTAGGGTTAGGGTTAGGGTAAGGGTTAGGGTTAGGGTTAGGGTTAGAGTTAGGGTTAGGGTTAGGTTAAGGGTAAGGGTTAGGGTGAGGGTTAGGGTTAGGGTTAGGGTCAGGGTAGGGGTTAACGTTAGGGGTTAGGGTTAGGGTTACTGTAAGTGTTACGTTTAGGGTTTGAGTTAGGTTTAGGGTAAGGGTAAGGGTTAGGGTTAGGGTTAGGTTTAGGGTTAGGGTTAGGGTAAGGGTAAGCGTTAGTGTTAGGTTTAGGGTAAGGGTTAGGTTTAGGGTAAGGGTTAGGGTTAGTTTTAGGGTTATGGTAAGGGTAAGCGTTAGTGTTAGGTTTAGGGTAAGGGTTAGGTTTAGGGTTAGGGTTAGGGTTAGATTTAGGGTTAGAGTAGGGTTAAGGTTAGGGTTAGGGTTAGGGTTGTGGTTAGGTTTAGGGTTAGGGTAAGGGTAAGGGTTAGGTTTAGGGTTAGGTTTAATGTAAGGGTAAGGGTTAGGTTTATGGTTAGGGTTAGGGTTAGGGTAAGGGTAAGGGTTAAGGTTAGGGTTTGGGTTAGGGTTTGGTTTAGGGTTAGGGTAATGGTAAGAGTTAGGGTTAGGGTTAGGTTTAGGGTACGGGTTTGGGTTAGGGTTAGGGTTATGTTAGGGGTTAGGGTAAGGGTAATTGTTAGGGTTAGGGATACTGTTAGGACAAGGGTAAGGGTTAGGGTTAGGGTTAGGGTTAGGGTGTTCGGTTAGAGTAAGGATTAGGGTTAGGGGTAAGGGTTAGGGTTAGGGTTAGGGTTAGAGTTATGGTTACGGTTAGGTTAAGGGTAAGGTTTAGGGTGAGGGTTAGGGTTAGGGTTAGGGTCAGGGTAAGGGATAAGGTTTGGGGTTAGGGTTAGGGTTAGTGTAAGTGTTAAGGTTAGGGTTAGAGTTAGGTTTATGGTAAGGGTAAGGGTTAGAGTTAGGGTTAGTTTTAGGGTTAGGGTTAGGGTAAGTGTAAGGGTTAGGGTTAGGTTTAGGGTAAGGTTTAGGGTTAGGGTTAGGGTTAGGTTTAGGGTTAGGGTTAGGGTTAAGGTTAGGGTTAGGGTTAGGGTTACGGTTAAGTTTAGGGTTAGGGTTAGGGTTAGGGTAAGGGTAAGGGTTAAGGTTAGGGTTAGGGTTAGGGTTTGGTTTAGGGTTAGGGTAATGGTAAGAGTTAGGGTTAGGGTTAGGGTTAGGTTTAGGGTAAGGGTTAGGGTTAGGGTTAGCGTTAGGTTAGGAGTTAGGGTAAGGGTAATTGTTAGGGTTAGGGTTACTGTTAGGACAAGGGTAAGGGTTAGGGTTCGGGTTAGGGTAAGGGTAAGGTTTAGGGTTAGGGTTAGGGTTAGGTTTAGTGCTGGGGTTAGGGTTAGAGTTAGGGTAATGTTTAGGGTTAGGGTTAGGATTAGGGTAAGTGTTAGGGTTAGCGTTCGGGTTAGGGTTATGGTAAGGGTTAGGGTTAGTGTTAGGGTTAGATTAAGGGTAAGGGTTAGGGTGAGGTTTTGGGTTAGGTTTAGGGTTAATGTTAGGGTTAGGGTTAGGTTAAGGGTTAGGGTTAGGGTTAGTGTTAGGATAAAGGTTAGGGTTAGGGTTAGGTTAAAGGAAAGTGTTAGTGTTAGGGATAGGTTTAGCGTTAGGGTAACGGTAAGGGTTAGTGTTAGTGTTAGGGTTAGGTTTAGGGTTGGGGTTAAGGTTAGGGTTAGGGTTATGGTAAGGGTAAGGTTTAGGGTTAGGGTTAGGGTTAGGGCAAGAGTTAGGGTTAGGTTTAGGGTTAGGGTTAGGGTTAGGGTAAGAGTAAGTGTTAGGGCTAGGGTAAGCGTTAGGGTAAGGGTTAAGGTTGAAGTTAGGGTTAGGGTTAGGGTAAGGGTTAGGGTTAGGGTTAAGGTTGAGGTTAGGGTTAAGGTTAGGGTTAGGGTAGAGGTTAGGGTTAGATTTAGAGTTAGGGTAAGTGTAAGGTTAAGGGGTAGGGTTAGGTTTAGGGTTAAGGTTGAGGTTAGGGTTAGGGTTAGAGTAAGGTTTAGGGTTAGGATAAGGGTTAGGGTTAGGGTTAGGGTTAGGGTTAGGATAAGGGTTAGGGTTACAGTTAGGGTTAGGGTTAGGTTTAGGGTAAGGGTTAGGGTTAGGGTTAGTGTTAGGTTTAGTGCTGGGCTTAAGTTTAGGGTCAGTGTAAGGGTTAGGGTTAGGCTTAGGGTTAGGTTTAGGGTTAAGGTTAGGGTTAGGGTTAGGGTTAGGGTTAGGGTTAGGTTTAGTGCTGGGCTTAAGTTTAGGTTTAGTGTAAGGGTTAGTGTAAGTGTTAGGGTTAGGGTTTAGGGTTAGGTTTAGGGTTACCGTTAGGGTTAGGGTTAGGGTTATGGTAAGGATATGTGTTAGGGTTAGTGTTAGGGTTAGGGTTAGCGTAAGGGTAAGGGTAAGGGTAAGGGTTATGTTTAAGGTTAGGTTTAGGGTAAGGATAAGGTTTAGGGTTAGGGTTAGGGTTAGTGTTAGGGATAGGGTTAGGTTTAGGGTAAGGGTAAGGGTTACGGTTAGGGTTAAGGTTAGGGTTAGGGTTAGGTTTAGGGTTAGGGGTTACATTTAGGGTTAGGGGTGAGGGTTATGGTTAGGGTTAGGTTTAGGGTTAGGGTTAGGGTTAGAGTAAGGGAAAGTGTTAGGGTTAGGGTTAGGTTTAGCGTTAAGGTAAGGGTAAGGGTTAGGGATAGGGTTAGGGGTAGGTTTAGGATTTGGGTTAAGTTTAGGGTTAGGGTTAGTGTAACGGTAAAGGTTAGGGTTAGGGTTAGGTTTAGGGTAAGAGTTAGGGTTAGGGTTAAGGTTAGGTTTAGGGTTAGGGTAAGGGTAAGGGTTAGGGTTATACTTAGAGTTAGGGTTAGGGTAACGTTAAGGGTTAGGGTTAGGGTTAGGGTAAGATTTACGGTTAGGGTTAGCATTAGGGTTACGGTTAGGGTAAGGGTAAGGGTTAGGTTTAGGGTTAGGATTAGGGTTAGGGTTAGGGTAAGGGTAAGGGTTAGGGTTATAGTTAGGGTTAGGGTTAGGGTAAGGGTTAGGGTTAGGGGTTAGTGTTAGTGTTAGGGTTAGGTTAAGGGTTAGGGTTAGGGTTACGGTTAGGTTTAGGGTTAGGGTAAGGGAAAGTGTTAGGGTTAGGGTTATGTTTAGCATTAGGGTTAGGATAAGTGTTAGGGTTAGGGTTAGGGTTAGGGTTAGGGTTAGGGAAATGGTAAGGGTGAGTGTTAGGGTTAGGTTTAAGGTTAGGGTTAGGGTTAGGTTTAGGGTTAGGGTAAGGGAAAGTGTTAGGGTTAGGGTTATGTTTAGCGTTAGGGTAAGGCTAAGGGTTAGGGTTAGGGTTAGTGTTAGGGTTAGGTTAAGGGTTAGGGATAGGGTTAGGGTTAGGTTTAGTATTAGGGTTAGGGAAATGGTAAGGGTGAGTGTTAGGGTTAGGTTTAAGGTTAGGGTTAGGGTTAAGGTTGAGGTTAGGGTTAGGGTTAGAGTAAGGTTTAGGGTTAGGGTTAGGGTAAGGGTTAGGGTTAGGGTTAGGGTTTGGGTTAGAGTTACGGTTAGGGTTAGGGTAAGGGTAAAGTTTAGGTTTAGGGTTATGGTTAGGGTTAGGGTAAGGGTTAGGGTTAGGGGTTAGGGTTAGTGTTAGGGTTACGTTAAGGGTTAGGGTTAGGGTTAGTGTTAGGATAAAGGTTAGGGTTAGGATTAGGGTAAGGGAAAGTGTCAGTGTTAGGGATGGGTTTAGCGTTAGGGTAACGGTAAGGGTTAGTGTTAGTGTTAGGGTTAGGTTTAGGGTTGGGGTTAAGTTTAGGGTTAGGGTTATGCTAAGGGTAAGGTTTAGGGTTAGGCTTAGGGTTAGGGTAAGAGTTAGGGTTAGGGTTAGGGTTAGGGTAAGAGTAAGGGTTAGGGCTAGGGTAAGCGTTAGGGTTAGGGTAAGGGTTAGGGTAAGGGTTAAGGTTGATGTTAGGGTTAGGGTTAGGGTAAGGGTTAGGGTTAGGGTTAAGGTTGAGGTTAGGGTTACGGTTAGGGTTAGGGTACAGGTTAGGGTTAGATTTAGAGTTAGGGTAAGGGTAAGGTTAAGGGGTAGGTTTAGGTTTAGGGTTAAGGTTGAGGTTAGGGTTAGGGTTAGAGTAAGGTTTAGGGTTAGGATAAGGGTTAAGGTTAGGGGTAGGGTTACGGATAGAGTTAGGGTTAGGGTTAGAGTAAGGGTAAGGGTTAGGGTTATAGTTAGGGTTAGGGTCAGTGTAAGGTTATTGTTAGGGGTTAGTGTTAGTGTTAGGGTTAGGTTAAGGATTAGGGTTAGGGTTAGGGTTTAGTTTAGGGTAAGGTTAAGGGTTAGGTTTAGTGTTAGGGTTAAGTGTTAGGATTACGGTTAGTGTTAGGGTTAGGTTACAGTTAGGGTGAGGGTAAGGGTAAGGTTTAGGGTTAGGGTTAGGTTTAGTGTAAGGGTAAGGGTTAGGGTTAGGGTAAGCGTTAGGGTTAGAGTAAGGGTTAGGGTAAGGGTTAGGGTTAGGGTTAGTGTTAGGCTTAAGATTGAGGTTAGTCTTAGATTTAGGGTAAGGGTAAGAGTAAGGGTTAGGGCTAGGGTAAGCGTTAGGGTTAGGGTAAGGGTTAGGGTAAGGGTTAAGGTTGATGTTAGGGTTAGGGTTAGGGTAAGGGTTAGGGTTAGGGTTAAGGTTGAGGTTAGGGTTACGGTTAGGGTTAGGGTACAGGTTAGGGTTAGATTTAGAGTTAGGGTAAGGGTAAGGTTAAGGGGTAGGGTTAGGTTTAGGGTTAAGGTTGAGGTTAGGGTTAGGGTTAGAGTAAGGTTTAGGGTTAGGATAAGGGTTAAGGTTAGGGGTAGGGTTACGGATAGAGTTAGGGTTAGGGTTAGAGTAAGGGTAAGGGTTAGGGTTATAGTTAGGGTTAGGGTCAGTGTAAGGTTATTGTTAGGGGTTAGTGTTAGTGTTAGGGTTAGGTTAAGGATTAGGGTTAGGGTTAGGGTTTAGTTTAGGGTAAGGTTAAGGGTTAGGTTTAGTGTTAGGGTTAAGTGTTAGGATTACGGTTAGTGTTAGGGTTAGGTTACAGTTAGGGTGAGGGTAAGGGTAAGGTTTAGGGTTAGGGTTAGGTTTAGTGTAAGGGTAAGGGTTAGGGTTAGGGTAAGCGTTAGGGTTAGAGTAAGGGTTAGGGTAAGGGTTAGGGTTAGGGTTAGTGTTAGGCTTAAGATTGAGGTTAGTCTTAGATTTAGGGTAAGGGTTAGGGTTAGGGTTAAGTTTGAGCTTAGGGTTAGGGAACAGGTTAGGGTTAGGTTTAGGGTTAGGGTAAGGCTAAGGGGTAGGGTTAGGGTTAGGGTTAAGGTTGAGGTTAGGGTTAGGGTTAGAGTAAGGTTTAGGGTTAGGGTAAGGGTTAGGGTTAGGGTTAGGGTTAGAGTTAGGGTTAGGGTTAGGGTAAGGGTAGGGGTTAGGGTTATAGTTAGGGTTAGGGTTAGGGTAAGGGTTAGGGTTAGGGGTTAGTGTTAGTGTTAGGGTTAGTTTAAGTGTTAGGGTTAGGGTTAGGGTTAGGATAAGGGTTAGGGTTATAGTTAGGGTTAGGGTTAGGGTTATGGTAAGGGTTAGGGTTAGGGTTAGGGTTAGGGTTAGGGTTAGGGTTAGGTTTAGAGTAAGTGAAAGTGTTAGGGTTAGGGTTAGGGTTAGCGTTAAGGTAAGGGTAAGGGTTAGGGATAGGGTTAGGGGTAGGTTTAGGATTTGGGTTAAGTTTAGGGTTAGGGTTAGTGTAACGGTAAATGTTAGGGTTAGGGTTAGGTTTAGGGTAAGAGTTAGGGTTAGGGTTAGGGTTAGGGTTAGGGTTAGGGTAAGGGTAAGGGTTACGGTTTTACTTAGGGTTAGGGTTAGGGTAACGGTAAGGGTTAGGGTTAGGGTTAGGGTTAGGGTAAGAATTACGGTTAGGGTTAGCATTAGGGTTACGGTTAGGGTAAGGGTAAGGGTTAGGTTTAGGGTTAGGATTAGGGTTAGGGTTAGGGTAAGGGTAAGGGTTAGGGTTATAGTTAGGGTTAGGGTTAGGGTAAGGGTTAGGGTTAGGGGTTAGTGTTAGTGTTAGGGTTAGGTTAAGGGTTAGGGTTAGGGTTAGGTTTAGGGTTAGGGTAAGGGAAAGTGTTAGGGTTAGGGTTGTGTTTAGCGTTAGGGTAAGGCTAAGGGTTAGGGTTAGGGTTAGGGTTAGGGTTAGGATAAGTGTTAGGGTTACGGTTAGGGTAAGGGAAAGTGTTAGGGTTAGGGTTATGTTTAGGGTTAGGGTAAGGCTAAGGGTTAGGGTTAGGGTTAGGGTTAGGTTTAGGATTTGGGTTAAGGTTAGGGTTAGGTTTAGGTTAACGTTAAGCGTTAGGGTTAGGGTTAGGTTTAGGTTAAGAGTTGGGGTTAGGGTTAGGGTTAGGGTTAGGGTAACGGTAAGGGTTAGGGTTATAGTTAGGGTTAGGGTCAGTGTAAGGTTATTGTTAGGGGTTAGTGTTAGTGTTAGGGTTAGGTTAAGGATTAGGGTTAGGGTTAGGGTTTAGTTTAGGGTAAGGGTAAGGGTAAGGGTTACGTTTAGTGTTAGGGTTAAGTGTTAGGATTAGGGTTAGTGTTAGGGTTAGGTTACAGTTAGGGTGAGGGTAAGGGTAAGGTTTAGGGTTAGGGTTAGGTTTAGTGTAAGGGTAAGGGTTAGGGTTAGGGTAAGCGTTAGGGTTAGAGTAAGGGTAAGGGTAAGGGTTAGGGTTAGGGTTAGTGTTAGGCTTAAGATTGAGGTTAGTCTTAGATTTAGGGTAAGGGTTAGGGTTAGGGTTAAGGTTGAGCTTAGGGTTAGGGTACAGGTTAGGGTTAGGTTTAGGGTTAGGGTAAGGCTAAGGGGTAGGGTTAGGGTTAGGGTAAAGGTTGAGGTTGGGGTTAGGGTTAGAGTAAGGTTTAGGGTTAAGGTAAGGGTTAGGGTTAGGGTTAGGGTTAGAGTTAGCCTTAGGGATAGGGTAAGGGTAGGGGTTAGGGTTATAGTTAGGGTTTGGGTTAGGGTAAGGTTTAGGGTTAGGGGTTAGTGTTAGTGTTAGGGTTAGGTTAAGGTTTAGGGTTAGGGTTAGGGTTAGGGTTAGGATAAGGGTTAGGGTTATAGTTAGGGTTAGGGTTAGGTTTAGGGTAAGGGTTAGGGTTAGGGTTAGTGTTGGGCTTAAGTTTAGGGTCAGTGTAAGGGTTAGGGTTAGGCTTAGGGTTAGGTTTAGGGTTAAGGTTAGGGTTAGGGTTAGGGTTAGGGTTAGGGTTAGTGATAGGGATAGGTTTAGGGTTAGGGTAAGGGTAAGGGTTACGGTTAGGGTTAATGTTAGGGTTAGGGTTAGGTTTAGGGTTAGGGGTTACATTTAGGGTTAGGGGTGAGGGTTATGGTTAGGGTTAGGTTTAGGTTTAGGGTTAGGGTTAGAGTAAGGGAAAGTGTTAGGGTTAGGGTTAGGTTTAGCGTTAAGGTAAGGGTAAGGGTTAGGGATAGGGTTAGGGGTAGGTTTAGGATTTGGGTTAAGTTTAGGGTTAGGGTTAGTGTAACGGTAAAGGTTAGGGTTAGGGTTAGGTTTAGGGTAAGAGTTAGGGTTAGGGTTAAGGTTAGGGTTAGGGTTAGGGTAAGGGTAAGCGTTAGGGTTATACTTAGATTTAGGGTTAGGGTAACGGTAAGGGTTAGGGTTAGTGTTAGGGTAAGAGTTACGGTTAGGGTTAGCATTAGGGTTACGGTTAGGGTAAGGGTAAGGGTTAGGTTTAGGGTTAGGATTAGGGTTAGGTTTAGGGTAAGGGTAAGGGTTAGGGTTATAGTTAGGGTTAGGGTTAGGGTAAGGGTTAGGGTTAGGGGTTAGTGTTAGTGTTAGGGTTAGGTTAAGGGTTAGGGTTAGGGGTAGGTTTATGGTTAGGGTAAGGGAAAGTGTTAGGGTTAGGGTTATGTTTAGCATTAGGGTAAGGCTAAGGGTTAGGGTTAGGGTTAGGGTTAGGATAAGTGTTAGGGTTAGGTTTAGGGTTAGGGTTAATGTTAGGGTTAGGTTAAGGGTTAGGGATAGGGTTAGGGTTAGGTTTAGTATTAGGGTTTGGGAAATGGTAAGGGTGAGTGTTAGGGTTAGGTTTAAGGTTAGGGTTAGGGTTAAGGTTGAGGTTAGGGTTAGGGTTAGAGTAAGGTTTAGGGTTAGGGTTAGGGTAAGGGTTAGGGTTAGGGTTAGGGTTTGGGTTAGAGTTACGGTTAGGGTTAGGGTAAGGGTAAAGTTTAGGTTTAGGGTTATGGTTAGGGTTAGGGTAAGGGTTAGGGTTAGGGGTTAGGATTAGTGTTAGGGTTACGTTAAGGGTTAGGGTTAGGGTTAGTGTTAGGATAAAGGTTAGGGTTAGGGTTAGGGTAAGGGAAAGTGTTAGTGTTAGGGATGGGTTTAGCGTTAGGGTAACGGTAAGGGTTAGTGTTAGTGTTAGGGTTAGGTTTAGGGTTGGGGTTAAGTTTAGGGTTAGGGTTATGGTAAGGGTAAGGTTTAGGGTTAGGCTTAGGGTTAGGGTAAGAGTTAGGGTTAGGGCTAGGGTAAGCGTTAGGTTTAGTGTAAGGGTTAGGGTAAGGGTTAAGGTTGATGTTAGGGTTAGGGTTAGGGTAAGGGTTAGGGTTAGGGTTAAGGTTGAGGTTAGGGTTAGGGTTAGGGTTAGGGTTAGGATAAGGGTTAGGGTTAGGGGTAGGGTTACAGATAGAGTTAGAGTTAGGGTTAGAGTAAGGGTAAGGGTTAGGGTTATAGTTAGGGTTAGGGTCAGTGTAAGGTTATTGTTAGGGGTTAGTGTTAGTGTTAGGGTTAGGTTAAGGATTAGGGTTAGGGTTAGGGTTTAGTTTAGGGTAAGGGTAAGGGTTAGGTTTAGTGTTAGGGTTAAGTGTTAGGATTACGGTTAGTGTTAGGGTTAGGTTACAGTTAGGGTGAGGGTAAGGGTAAGGTTTAGGGTTAGGGTTAGGTTTAGTGTAAGGGTAAGGGTTAGGGTTAGGGTAAGCGTTAGGGTTAGAGTAAGGGTAAGGGTAAGGGTTAGGGTTAGGGTTAGTGTTAGGCTTAAGATTGAGGTTAGTCTTAGATTTAGGGTAAGGGTTAGGGTTAGGGTTAAGGTTGAGCTTAGGGTTAGGGAACAGGTTAGGGTTAGGTTTAGGGTTAGGGTAAGGCTAAGGGGTAGGGTTAGGGTTAGGGTTAAGGTTGAGGTTAGGGTTAGGGTTAGGGTAAGGGTAGGGGTTAGGGTTATAGTTAGGGTTAGGGTTAGGGTAAGGGTTGGGGTTAGGGGTTAGTGTTAGTGTTAGGGTTAGTTTAAGTGTTAGGGTTAGGGTTAGGGTTAGGATAAGGGTTAGGGTTATAGTTAGGGTTAGGGTTAGGGTTAGGGTAAGGGTTAAGGTTAGGGTTAGGGTTAGGTTTAGTGCTGGGCTTAAGTTTAGGGTCAGTGTAAGGGTTAGGATTAGGGTTAGTGTTAGGGTTAGGTTTAGGGTTAAGGTTAGGGTTAGGGATTTGTTTAGGGTTAGGGTTAGGGTTAGGTTTAGTGCTGGGCTTAAGTTTAGGGTTAGTGTAAGGGTTAGTGTAAGGGTTAGGGTTAGGGTTTAGGGTTCGGTTTAGGGTTACCGTTAGGGTTAGGGTTAGGGTTATGGTAAGGATATGTGTTAGGGTTAGTGTTAGGGTTAGGGTTAGCGTTAGGGATAGGGTAAGGGTAGGGGTTAGGGTTATAGTTAGGGTTAGGGTTAGGGTAAGGTTTAGGGTTAGGGGTTAGTGTTAGTGTTAGGGTTAGGTTAAGGGTTAGGGTTAGGGTTAGGGTTAGGGTTAGGATAAGGGTTAGGTTTATAGTTAGGGTTAGGGTTAGGGTTAGTGTTAGGTTTAGTGCTGGGCTTAAGTTTAGGGTCAGTGTAAGGGTTAGGGTTAGGCTTAGGGTTAGGTTTAGGGTTAAGTTTAGGGTTAGGGTTAGGGTTAGGGTTAGGTTTAGTGCTGGGCTTAAGTTTAGGTTTAGTGTAAGGGTTAGTGTAAGGGTTAAGGTTAGGGTTTAGGGTTAGGTTTAGGGTTACCGTTAGGGTTAGGGTTAGGGTTATGGTAAGGATATGTGTTAGGGTTAGTGTTAGGGTTAGGGTTAGCATAAGGGTAAGGGTAAGGGTAAGGGTTATGTTTAAGGTTAGGTTTAGGGTAAGGGTAAGGTTTAGGGTTAGGGTTAGGGTTAGTGTTAGGGATAGGTTTAGGGTTAGGGTAAGGGTAAGGGTTACGGTTAGGGTTAAGGTTGGGGTTAGGGTTAGGTTTAGGGTTAGGGGTTACATTTAGGGTTAGGGGTGAGGGTTATGGTTAGGGTTAGGTTTAGGGTTAGGGTTAGGGTTAGAGTAAGGGAAAGTGTTAGGGTTAAGGTTAGGTTTAGCGTTAAGGTAAGGGTAAGGGTTAGGGATAGGGTTAGGGGTAGATTTAGGATTTGGGTTAAGTTTAGGGTTAGGGTTAGTGTAACGGTAAAGGTTAGGGTTAGGGTTAGGTTTAGGGTAAGAGTTAGGGTTAGGGTTAGGGTTAGGGTTAGGGTAAGGGTAAGGGTTAGGGTTATACTTAGAGTTAGGGTTAGGGTAACGGTAAGGGTTAGGGTTAGGGTTAGGGTAAGAGTTACGGTTAGGGTTAGCATTAGGGTTACGTTTAGGGTAAGGGTAAGGGTTAGGTTTAGGGTTAGGATTAGGGTTAGGGTTAGGGTAAGGGTAAGGGTTAGGGTTATAGTTAGGGTTAGGGTTAGGGTAAGGGTTAGGGTTAGGGGTTAGTGTTAGTGTTAGGGTTAGGTTAAGGGTTAGGGTTAGGGTTAGGTTTAGGGTTAGGGTAAGGGAAAGTGTTAGGGTTAGGGTTATGTTTAGCGTTAGGGTAAGGCTCAGGGTTAGGGTTAGGGTTAGGGTTAGGATAAGTGTTAGGGTTAGGGTTAGGGTTAGGTTTAGGGTTAGGGAAATGGTAAGGGTGAGTGTTAGGGTTAGGTTTAAGGTTAGGGTTAGGGTTAGGTTTAGGGTTAGGGTAAGGGAAAGTGTTAGGGTTAGGGTTATGTTTAGCGTTAGGGTAAGGCTAAGGGTTAGGGTTAGGGTTAGTGTTAGGGTTAGGTTAAGGGTTAGGGATAGGGTTAGGGTTAGGTTTAGTATTAGGGTTAGGGAAATGGTAAGGGTGAGTGTTAGGGTTAGGTTTAAGGTTAGGGTTAGGGTTAGGGTTAGGGTTAAGGTTGAGGTTACGGTTAGGGTTAGGATTAGGATAAGGGTTAGGGTTATAGTTAGGGTTAGGGTTAGGGTTAGGGTAAGGGTTAGGGTTAGGGTTAGGGTTAGGTTTAGTGCTGGGCTTAAGTTTAGGGTCAGTGTAAGGGTTAGGATTAGGGTTAGTGTTAGGGTTAGGTTTAGGGTTAAGGTTAGGGTTAGGGTTAGGTTTAGGGTTAGGGTTAGGGTTAGGTTTAGTGCTGGGCTTAAGTTTAGGGTTAGTTTAAGGGTTAGTGTAAGGGTTAGGGTTAGGGTTTAGGGTTAGGTTTAGGGTTACCGTTAGGGTTAGGGTTAGGGTTATGGTAAGGATATGTGTTAGGGTTAGTGTTAGGGTTAGGGTTAGCGTAAGGGTAAGGGTAAGGGTAAGGGTTATGTTTAAGGTTAGGTTTAGGGTAAGGGTAAGGTTTAGGGTTAGGGTTAGGGTTAGGGTTAGTGTTAGGGATAGGTTTAGGGTTAGGGTAAGGGTAAGGGTTAGGGTTAGGGTTAAGGTTAGGGTTAGGGTTAGGTTTAGGGTTAGGGGTTACATTTAGGGTTAGGGGTGAGGGTTATGGTTAGGGTTAGGGTTAGGGTTAGGGTTAGGTTTAGAGTAAGTGAAAGTGTTAGGGTTAGGGTTAGGGTTAGCGTTAAGGTAAGGGTAAGGGTTAGGGATAGGCTTAGGGGTAGGTTTAGGATTTGGGTTAAGTTTAGGGTTAGGGTTAGTGTAACGGTAAAGGTTAGGGTTAGGGTTAGGTTTAGGGTAAGAGTTAGGGTTAGGGTTAGGGTTAGGGTTAGGGTTAGGGTAAGGGTAAGGGTTACGGTTTTACTTAGGGTTAGGGTTAGGGTAACGGTAAGGGTTAGGGTTAGGGTAAGAATTACGGTTAGGGTTAGCATTAGGGTTACGGTTAGGGTAAGGGTAAGGGTTAGGTTTAGGGTTAGGATTAGGTTTAGGGTTAGGGTAAGGGTAAGGGTTAGGGTTATAGTTAGGGTTAGGGTTAGGGTAAGGGTTAGGGTTAGGGGTTAGTGTTAGTGTTAGGGTTAGGTTAAGGGTTAGGTTTAGGGTTAGGTTTAGGGTTAGGGTAAGGGAAAGTGTTAGGGTTAGGGTTATGTTTAGCGTTAGGGTAAGGCTAAGGGTTAGGGTTAGGGTTAGTGTTAGGGTTAGGTTAAGGGTTAGGGATAGGGTTAGGGTTAGGTTTAGTATTAGGGTTAGGGAAATGGTAAGGGTGAGTGTTAGGGTTAGGTTTAAAGTTAGGGTTAGGGTTAGGGTTAGGGTTAAGGTTGAGGTTAGGGTTAGGGTTAGAGTAAGGTTTAGGGTTAGGGTTAGGGTAAGGGTTAGGGTTAGGGTTACAGTTTGGGTTAGAGTTACGGTTAGGGTTAGGGTAAGGGTAAAGTTTAGGTTTAGGGTTATGGTTAGGGTTAGGGTAAGGGTTAGGGTTAGGGGTTAGGGTTAGTGTTAGGGTTAGGTTAAGGGTTAGGGTTAGGGTTATTGTTAGGATAAAGGTTAGGGTTAGGGTTAGGGTAAGGGAAAGTGTTAGTGTTAGGGATAGGTTTAGCGTTAGGGTAACGGTAAGGGTTAGTGTTAGTGTTAGGGTTAGGTTTAGGGTTGGGGTTAAGTTTAGGGTTAGGGTTATGGTAAGGGTAAGGTTTAGCGTTAGGCTTAGGGTTAGGGTAAGAGTTAGGGTTAGGTTTAGGGTTAGGGTTAGGGTTAGTGTAAGAGTAAGGGTTAGGGCTAGGGTAAGGGTAAGGGTTAGGGTTAGGGTAAGGGTTACGGATAGGGTTAGGGTTAGGGTAAGGGTTAGGGTTAGATTTAGGGTTAAGGTTAGGGTTAGGGTATTGGTTAGGGATAGGGTTAGGTTTAGGGTAAGGGTAAGTTTAGGGTTAGGGTTAGGGTTACGGTTTTGGTTAGGGTTTGGGTAAGTGTTAGGGAAAGGGTTAGGGTTAGAGTTAGGTTTAGGGTTGGGGTTTAGGTAATGTTAGGGTTAGGGTCATTGTAATGATTAGGGATAGGGTTAGGTTTAGGGTAAGCGTTAGGGTTAGGGTTAGGGTTAGGTTTAGGCTAAGGGTAAGGGTTAGGGTTTGGGTTGGGGTTATGGGTTAGGGTTAGCGTTAGGTTTAGGGTTAGGGTTAGATTATGGGTAAGGGTTAGGGTTAGGGTTAGGGTTAGGTTTAGGGTTAGGCTTAGGGTAAGGGTTAGGTTTAGGGTTAAGTTTTTCATTAGGGTTAGGGTTAGGTTAAGGGTTAGGGTTAGGGTTAGGGTTAGGGTTAGAGTTAGGGTTTGGGTTTGGGTAAGGGTAATGGTTAGGGTTAGGTTTAGGGTTAGGATAAGAGTTAGGGTTAGGGTTAGGGTTAGTGTAAGCGTAAGTGTTAGGGTTAGGGTTAGGGTTTGGTATAGGGTAAGGGTTAGGGTTAGGATTAGGGTTAGGTTTAGGGTTGGGGTTAAGGTTAGGGTTAGGGTGAGGGTAAGGGTAAGGGTTATGGTTAGGGTTAGGGTTAAGGTTAGGGTTAGGGTTCGGTTTAGGGTTAGGATTAGGGTAAGTGTAAGGGTTAGGGTTAGGTTTAGGGATAGGTTTAGGGTTGGGGTTAAGGTTAGGTTTGGGGTTAGGTTAAGGGTAAGCATTAGCGTTAGGGTTAGGGTTAGGGTAAGGGTTAGGGTTAGGGTTAGGGTTAGAGTTAGGGTTAGGGTTAGGGTAAGGGTAGGGGTTAGGGTTATAGTTAGGGTTAGGGTTAGGGTAAGGGTTAGGGTTAGGGGTTAGTGTTAGTGTTAGGGTTAGTTTAAGTGTTAGGGTTAGGGTTAGGGTTAGGATAAGGGTTAGGGTTATAGTTAGGGTTAGGGTTAGGGTTATGGTAAGGGTTAGGGTTAGGGTTAGGGTTAGGGTTAGGGTTAGGTTTAGAGTAAGTGAAAGTGTTAGGGTTAGGGTTAGGGTTAGCGTTAAGGTAAGGGTAAGGGTTAGGGATAGGGTTAGGGGTAGGTTTAGGATTTGGGTTAAGTTTAGGGTTAGGGTTAGTGTAACGGTAAATGTTAGGGTTAGGGTTAGGTTTAGGGTAAGAGTTAGGGTTAGGGTTAGGGTTAGGGTTAGGGTTAGGGTAAGGGTAAGGGTTACGGTTTTACTTAGGGTTAGGGTTAGGGTAACGGTAAGGGTTAGGGTTAGGGTTAGGGTTAGGGTAAGAATTACGGTTAGGGTTAGCATTAGGGTTACGGTTAGGGTAAGGGTAAGGGTTAGGTTTAGGGTTAGGATTAGGGTTAGGGTTAGGGTAAGGGTAAGGGTTAGGGTTATAGTTAGGGTTAGGGTTAGGGTAAGGGTTAGGGTTAGGGGTTAGTGTTAGTGTTAGGGTTAGGTTAAGGGTTAGGGTTAGGGTTAGGTTTAGGGTTAGGGTAAGGGAAAGTGTTAGGGTTAGGGTTGTGTTTAGCGTTAGGGTAAGGCTAAGGGTTAGGGTTAGGGTTAGGGTTAGGGTTAGGATAAGTGTTAGGGTTACGGTTAGGGTAAGGGAAAGTGTTAGGGTTAGGGTTATGTTTAGGGTTAGGGTAAGGCTAAGGGTTAGGGTTAGGGTTAGGGTTAGGTTTAGGATTTGGGTTAAGGTTAGGGTTAGGTTTAGGTTAACGTTAAGCGTTAGGGTTAGGGTTAGGTTTAGGTTAAGAGTTGGGGTTAGGGTTAGGGTTAGGGTTAGGGTAACGGTAAGGGTTAGGGTTATAGTTAGGGTTAGGGTCAGTGTAAGGTTATTGTTAGGGGTTAGTGTTAGTGTTAGGGTTAGGTTAAGGATTAGGGTTAGGGTTAGGGTTTAGTTTAGGGTAAGGGTAAGGGTAAGGGTTACGTTTAGTGTTAGGGTTAAGTGTTAGGATTAGGGTTAGTGTTAGGGTTAGGTTACAGTTAGGGTGAGGGTAAGGGTAAGGTTTAGGGTTAGGGTTAGGTTTAGTGTAAGGGTAAGGGTTAGGGTTAGGGTAAGCGTTAGGGTTAGAGTAAGGGTAAGGGTAAGGGTTAGGGTTAGGGTTAGTGTTAGGCTTAAGATTGAGGTTAGTCTTAGATTTAGGGTAAGGGTTAGGGTTAGGGTTAAGGTTGAGCTTAGGGTTAGGGTACAGGTTAGGGTTAGGTTTAGGGTTAGGGTAAGGCTAAGGGGTAGGGTTAGGGTTAGGGTAAAGGTTGAGGTTGGGGTTAGGGTTAGAGTAAGGTTTAGGGTTAAGGTAAGGGTTAGGGTTAGGGTTAGGGTTAGAGTTAGCCTTAGGGATAGGGTAAGGGTAGGGGTTAGGGTTATAGTTAGGGTTTGGGTTAGGGTAAGGTTTAGGGTTAGGGGTTAGTGTTAGTGTTAGGGTTAGGTTAAGGTTTAGGGTTAGGGTTAGGGTTAGGGTTAGGATAAGGGTTAGGGTTATAGTTAGGGTTAGGGTTAGGTTTAGGGTAAGGGTTAGGGTTAGGGTTAGTGTTGGGCTTAAGTTTAGGGTCAGTGTAAGGGTTAGGGTTAGGCTTAGGGTTAGGTTTAGGGTTAAGGTTAGGGTTAGGGTTAGGGTTAGGGTTAGGGTTAGTGTTAGGGATAGGTTTAGGGTTAGGGTAAGGGTAAGGGTTACGGTTAGGGTTAAGGTTAGGGTTAGGGTTAGGTTTAGGGTTAGGGGTTACATTTAGGGTTAGGGGTGAGGGTTATGGTTAGGGTTAGGTTTAGGTTTAGGGTTAGGGTTAGAGTAAGGGAAAGTGTTAGGGTTAGGGTTAGGTTTAGCGTTAAGGTAAGGGTAAGGGTTAGGGATAGGGTTAGGGGTAGGTTTAGGATTTGGGTTAAGTTTAGGGTTAGGGTTAGTGTAACGGTAAAGGTTAGGGTTAGGGTTAGGTTTAGGGTAAGAGTTAGGGTTAGGGTTAAGGTTAGGGTTAGGGTTAGGGTAAGGGTAAGCGTTAGGGTTATACTTAGATTTAGGGTTAGGGTAACGGTAAGGGTTAGGGTTAGTGTTAGGGTAAGAGTTACGGTTAGGGTTAGCATTAGGGTTACGGTTAGGGTAAGGGTAAGGGTTAGGTTTAGGGTTAGGATTAGGGTTAGGTTTAGGGTAAGGGTAAGGGTTAGGGTTATAGTTAGGGTTAGGGTTAGGGTAAGGGTTAGGGTTAGGGGTTAGTGTTAGTGTTAGGGTTAGGTTAAGGGTTAGGGTTAGGGGTAGGTTTATGGTTAGGGTAAGGGAAAGTGTTAGGGTTAGGGTTATGTTTAGCATTAGGGTAAGGCTAAGGGTTAGGGTTAGGGTTAGGGTTAGGATAAGTGTTAGGGTTAGGGTTAGGGTTAGGGTTAGTGTTAGGGTTAGGTTAAGGGTTAGGGATAGGGTTAGGGTTAGGTTTAGTATTAGGGTTTGGGAAATGGTAAGGGTGAGTGTTAGGGTTAGGTTTAAGGTTAGGGTTAGGGTTAAGGTTGAGGTTAGGGTTAGGGTTAGAGTAAGGTTTAGGGTTAGGGTTAGGGTAAGGGTTAGGGTTAGGGTTAGGGTTTGGGTTAGAGTTACGGTTAGGGTTAGGGTAAGGGTAAAGTTTAGGTTTAGGGTTATGGTTAGGGTTAGGGTAAGGGTTAGGGTTAGGGGTTAGGATTAGTGTTAGGGTTACGTTAAGGGTTAGGGTTAGGGTTAGTGTTAGGATAAAGGTTAGGGTTAGGGTTAGGGTAAGGGAAAGTGTTAGTGTTAGGGATGGGTTTAGCGTTAGGGTAACGGTAAGGGTTAGTGTTAGTGTTAGGGTTAGGTTTAGGGTTGGGGTTAAGTTTAGGGTTAGGGTTATGGTAAGGGTAAGGTTTAGGGTTAGGCTTAGGGTTAGGGTAAGAGTTAGGGTTAGGGCTAGGGTAAGCGTTAGGTTTAGTGTAAGGGTTAGGGTAAGGGTTAAGGTTGATGTTAGGGTTAGGGTTAGGGTAAGGGTTAGGGTTAGGGTTAAGGTTGAGGTTAGGGTTAGGGTTAGGGTTAGGGTTAGGGTTAGGATAAGGGTTAGGGTTAGGGGTAGGGTTACAGATAGAGTTAGAGTTAGGGTTAGAGTAAGGGTAAGGGTTAGGGTTATAGTTAGGGTTAGGGTCAGTGTAAGGTTATTGTTAGGGGTTAGTGTTAGTGTTAGGGTTAGGTTAAGGATTAGGGTTAGGGTTAGGGTTTAGTTTAGGGTAAGGGTAAGGGTTAGGTTTAGTGTTAGGGTTAAGTGTTAGGATTACGGTTAGTGTTAGGGTTAGGTTACAGTTAGGGTGAGGGTAAGGGTAAGGTTTAGGGTTAGGGTTAGGTTTAGTGTAAGGGTAAGGGTTAGGGTTAGGGTAAGCGTTAGGGTTAGAGTAAGGGTTAGGGTAAGGGTTAGGGTTAGGGTTAGTGTTAGGCTTAAGATTGAGGTTAGTCTTAGATTTAGGGTAAGGGTTAGGGTTAGGGTTAAGGTTGAGCTTAGGGTTAGGGAACAGGTTAGGGTTAGGTTTAGGGTTAGGGTAAGGCTAAGGGGTAGGGTTAGGGTTAGGGTTAAGGTTGAGGTTAGGGTTAGGGTTAGGGTAAGGGTAGGGGTTAGGGTTATAGTTAGGGTTAGGGTTAGGGTAAGGGTTGGGGTTAGGGGTTAGTGTTAGTGTTAGGGTTAGTTTAAGTGTTAGGGTTAGGGTTAGGGTTAGGATAAGGGTTAGGGTTATAGTTAGGGTTAGGGTTAGGGTTAGGGTAAGGGTTAAGGTTAGGGTTAGGGTTAGGTTTAGTGCTGGGCTTAAGTTTAGGGTCAGTGTAAGGGTTAGGATTAGGGTTAGTGTTAGGGTTAGGTTTAGGGTTAAGGTTAGGGTTAGGGATTTGTTTAGGGTTAGGGTTAGGGTTAGGTTTAGTGCTGGGCTTAAGTTTAGGGTTAGTGTAAGGGTTAGTGTAAGGGTTAGGGTTAGGGTTTAGGGTTCGGTTTAGGGTTACCGTTAGGGTTAGGGTTAGGGTTATGGTAAGGATATGTGTTAGGGTTAGTGTTAGGGTTAGGGTTAGCGTTAGGGATAGGGTAAGGGTAGGGGTTAGGGTTATAGTTAGGGTTAGGGTTAGGGTAAGGTTTAGGGTTAGGGGTTAGTGTTAGTGTTAGGGTTAGGTTAAGGGTTAGGGTTAGGGTTAGGGTTAGGGTTAGGATAAGGGTTAGGTTTATAGTTAGGGTTAGGGTTAGGGTTAGTGTTAGGTTTAGTGCTGGGCTTAAGTTTAGGGTCAGTGTAAGGGTTAGGGTTAGGCTTAGGGTTAGGTTTAGGGTTAAGTTTAGGGTTAGGGTTAGGGTTAGGGTTAGGTTTAGTGCTGGGCTTAAGTTTAGGTTTAGTGTAAGGGTTAGTGTAAGGGTTAAGGTTAGGGTTTAGGGTTAGGTTTAGGGTTACCGTTAGGGTTAGGGTTAGGGTTATGGTAAGGATATGTGTTAGGGTTAGTGTTAGGGTTAGGGTTAGCATAAGGGTAAGGGTAAGGGTAAGGGTTATGTTTAAGGTTAGGTTTAGGGTAAGGGTAAGGTTTAGGGTTAGGGTTAGGGTTAGTGTTAGGGATAGGTTTAGGGTTAGGGTAAGGGTAAGGGTTACGGTTAGGGTTAAGGTTGGGGTTAGGGTTAGGTTTAGGGTTAGGGGTTACATTTAGGGTTAGGGGTGAGGGTTATGGTTAGGGTTAGGTTTAGGGTTAGGGTTAGGGTTAGAGTAAGGGAAAGTGTTAGGGTTAAGGTTAGGTTTAGCGTTAAGGTAAGGGTAAGGGTTAGGGATAGGGTTAGGGGTAGATTTAGGATTTGGGTTAAGTTTAGGGTTAGGGTTAGTGTAACGGTAAAGGTTAGGGTTAGGGTTAGGTTTAGGGTAAGAGTTAGGGTTAGGGTTAGGGTTAGGGTTAGGGTAAGGGTAAGGGTTAGGGTTATACTTAGAGTTAGGGTTAGGGTAACGGTAAGGGTTAGGGTTAGGGTTAGGGTAAGAGTTACGGTTAGGGTTAGCATTAGGGTTACGTTTAGGGTAAGGGTAAGGGTTAGGTTTAGGGTTAGGATTAGGGTTAGGGTTAGGGTAAGGGTAAGGGTTAGGGTTATAGTTAGGGTTAGGGTTAGGGTAAGGGTTAGGGTTAGGGGTTAGTGTTAGTGTTAGGGTTAGGTTAAGGGTTAGGGTTAGGGTTAGGTTTAGGGTTAGGGTAAGGGAAAGTGTTAGGGTTAGGGTTATGTTTAGCGTTAGGGTAAGGCTCAGGGTTAGGGTTAGGGTTAGGGTTAGGATAAGTGTTAGGGTTAGGGTTAGGGTTAGGTTTAGGGTTAGGGAAATGGTAAGGGTGAGTGTTAGGGTTAGGTTTAAGGTTAGGGTTAGGGTTAGGTTTAGGGTTAGGGTAAGGGAAAGTGTTAGGGTTAGGGTTATGTTTAGCGTTAGGGTAAGGCTAAGGGTTAGGGTTAGGGTTAGTGTTAGGGTTAGGTTAAGGGTTAGGGATAGGGTTAGGGTTAGGTTTAGTATTAGGGTTAGGGAAATGGTAAGGGTGAGTGTTAGGGTTAGGTTTAAGGTTAGGGTTAGGGTTAGGGTTAGGGTTAAGGTTGAGGTTACGGTTAGGGTTAGGATTAGGATAAGGGTTAGGGTTATAGTTAGGGTTAGGGTTAGGGTTAGGGTAAGGGTTAGGGTTAGGGTTAGGGTTAGGTTTAGTGCTGGGCTTAAGTTTAGGGTCAGTGTAAGGGTTAGGATTAGGGTTAGTGTTAGGGTTAGGTTTAGGGTTAAGGTTAGGGTTAGGGTTAGGTTTAGGGTTAGGGTTAGGGTTAGGTTTAGTGCTGGGCTTAAGTTTAGGGTTAGTTTAAGGGTTAGTGTAAGGGTTAGGGTTAGGGTTTAGGGTTAGGTTTAGGGTTACCGTTAGGGTTAGGGTTAGGGTTATGGTAAGGATATGTGTTAGGGTTAGTGTTAGGGTTAGGGTTAGCGTAAGGGTAAGGGTAAGGGTAAGGGTTATGTTTAAGGTTAGGTTTAGGGTAAGGGTAAGGTTTAGGGTTAGGGTTAGGGTTAGGGTTAGTGTTAGGGATAGGTTTAGGGTTAGGGTAAGGGTAAGGGTTAGGGTTAGGGTTAAGGTTAGGGTTAGGGTTAGGTTTAGGGTTAGGGGTTACATTTAGGGTTAGGGGTGATGGTTATGGTTAGGGTTAGGGTTAGGGTTAGGGTTAGGTTTAGAGTAAGTGAAAGTGTTAGGGTTAGGGTTAGGGTTAGCGTTAAGGTAAGGGTAAGGGTTAGGGATAGGCTTAGGGGTAGGTTTAGGATTTGGGTTAAGTTTAGGGTTAGGGTTAGTGTAACGGTAAAGGTTAGGGTTAGGGTTAGGTTTAGGGTAAGAGTTAGGGTTAGGGTTAGGGTTAGGGTTAGGGTTAGGGTAAGGGTAAGGGTTACGGTTTTACTTAGGGTTAGGGTTAGGGTAACGGTAAGGGTTAGGGTTAGGGTAAGAATTACGGTTAGGGTTAGCATTAGGGTTACGGTTAGGGTAAGGGTAAGGGTTAGGTTTAGGGTTAGGATTAGGTTTAGGGTTAGGGTAAGGGTAAGGGTTAGGGTTATAGTTAGGGTTAGGGTTAGGGTAAGGGTTAGGGTTAGGGGTTAGTGTTAGTGTTAGGGTTAGGTTAAGGGTTAGGTTTAGGGTTAGGTTTAGGGTTAGGGTAAGGGAAAGTGTTAGGGTTAGGGTTATGTTTAGCGTTAGGGTAAGGCTAAGGGTTAGGGTTAGGGTTAGTGTTAGGGTTAGGTTAAGGGTTAGGGATAGGGTTAGGGTTAGGTTTAGTATTAGGGTTAGGGAAATGGTAAGGGTGAGTGTTAGGGTTAGGTTTAAAGTTAGGGTTAGGGTTAGGGTTAGGGTTAAGGTTGAGGTTAGGGTTAGGGTTAGAGTAAGGTTTAGGGTTAGGGTTAGGGTAAGGGTTAGGGTTAGGGTTACAGTTTGGGTTAGAGTTACGGTTAGGGTTAGGGTAAGGGTAAAGTTTAGGTTTAGGGTTATGGTTAGGGTTAGGGTAAGGGTTAGGGTTAGGGGTTAGGGTTAGTGTTAGGGTTAGGTTAAGGGTTAGGGTTAGGGTTATTGTTAGGATAAAGGTTAGGGTTAGGGTTAGGGTAAGGGAAAGTGTTAGTGTTAGGGATAGGTTTAGCGTTAGGGTAACGGTAAGGGTTAGTGTTAGTGTTAGGGTTAGGTTTAGGGTTGGGGTTAAGTTTAGGGTTAGGGTTATGGTAAGGGTAAGGTTTAGCGTTAGGCTTAGGGTTAGGGTAAGAGTTAGGGTTAGGTTTAGGGTTAGGGTTAGGGTTAGTGTAAGAGTAAGGGTTAGGGCTAGGGTAAGGGTAAGGGTTAGGGTTAGGGTAAGGGTTACGGATAGGGTTAGGGTTAGGGTAAGGGTTAGGGTTAGATTTAGGGTTAAGGTTAGGGTTAGGGTATTGGTTAGGGATAGGGTTAGGTTTAGGGTAAGGGTAAGTTTAGGGTTAGGGTTAGGGTTACGGTTTTGGTTAGGGTTTGGGTAAGTGTTAGGGAAAGGGTTAGGGTTAGAGTTAGGTTTAGGGTTGGGGTTTAGGTAATGTTAGGGTTAGGGTCATTGTAATGATTAGGGATAGGGTTAGGTTTAGGGTAAGCGTTAGGGTTAGGGTTAGGGTTAGGTTTAGGCTAAGGGTAAGGGTTAGGGTTTGGGTTGGGGTTATGGGTTAGGGTTAGCGTTAGGTTTAGGGTTAGGGTTAGATTATGGGTAAGGGTTAGGGTTAGGGTTAGGGTTAGGTTTAGGGTTAGGCTTAGGGTAAGGGTTAGGTTTAGGGTTAAGTTTTTCATTAGGGTTAGGGTTAGGTTAAGGGTTAGGGTTAGGGTTAGGGTTAGGGTTAGAGTTAGGGTTTGGGTTTGGGTAAGGGTAATGGTTAGGGTTAGGTTTAGGGTTAGGATAAGAGTTAGGGTTAGGGTTAGGGTTAGTGTAAGCGTAAGTGTTAGGGTTAGGGTTAGGGTTTGGTATAGGGTAAGGGTTAGGGTTAGGATTAGGGTTAGGTTTAGGGTTGGGGTTAAGGTTAGGGTTAGGGTGAGGGTAAGGGTAAGGGTTATGGTTAGGGTTAGGGTTAAGGTTAGGGTTAGGGTTCGGTTTAGGGTTAGGATTAGGGTAAGTGTAAGGGTTAGGGTTAGGTTTAGGGATAGGTTTAGGGTTGGGGTTAAGGTTAGGTTTGGGGTTAGGTTAAGGGTAAGCATTAGCGTTAGGGTTAGGGTTAGGGTAAGGGTTAGGGTTAGGGTTAGGGTAGGGTTAGGGTTAGGGTTAGATTTAGGGTTACAGTAAGGGTTAGGGTTAGGGTTATTGTAAGCGTAAGTGTTAGGGTTAGGGTTAGGATTAGGGTAAAGTTTAGGGATAGGGTTAGGGTTAGGGTAAGGGTAAGTGTTAGACTTAGGGGTAGGTTTAGGGTTAGGGTAAGTGTTAGGGAAAGGGTTAGGGTTAGGTTAGGTTTAGGGTTGGGGTTCAGGTTAGGGTTAGGGTTAGGGTAAGTGTAAGTGTTAGGGTTAGGGTTAGGGTTAGGGTTAGGGTAAGTGTTACGGTAGGGTTAGGGTTAGGGTTAGGTTAAGGGTTGAGGTTAAGGTTAAGGTTAGTGTTAGGGTAAGGGTAAGGGGTAGGGTTAGGTTAAGCGTTAGGGTTAGGGTAAGGGTTAGGGTTATGATAAGGATAAGGGTAAGCGTTAGGGTTAGGTAAGGGTTAGGGTTAGGGTAAGGATAAGGGTTAGGGTTAGGGTTAGGGTTAGGGTTAGGGGTTAGGGTTAGGGTAAGGGTAAGATTTAGGGTTATTAGGGTTAGGGTTAAGGTTAGGGTTAGGGTAAGGTTAAGTGTTAGGGATAGGGTTAGGGTTAGGGGAAGGGTTAGGGTTAGGGTTAGGGTTAGGGTTAGGGTAAGGGTTAGTTAGTGTTAGGGTTAGGGTTAGGGTAAGGGTTAGGGATAGGGTTAGGGTTATGGTAAGGGTTAGGGTTAGGGTTAGGGTTAAGGTTAGGGTTAGGGTATTGGTTAGGGATAGGGTTAGGGTTAGGGTAAGTGTAAGTTTAGGGTTAGGGTTAGGGTTACGGTTTTGGTTAGGGTTTGGGTAAGTGTTAGGTTAAGGGTTAGGGTTAGAGTTAGGTTTAGGGTTGGGGTTTAGGTAATGTTAGGGTTAGGGTCATTGTAATGATTAGGGATAGGTTTAGGTTTAGGGTAATTGTTAGGGTTAGGGTTAGGGTTAGGTTTAGGTTAAGGGTAAGGGTTAGGGTTAGGGTTAGGGTTAGGGGTTAGGGTTAGGGTTAGGTTTAGGGTTAGGGTTAGATTATGGGTAAGTGTTTGGTTTAGGGTTAGGGTTCGGTTTAGGGTTAGGCTTAGGGTAAGGGTTAGGGTTAGGGTTAAGGTTTTCATTAGGGTTAGGGTTAGGGTAAGGGTTACGATTAGGGTTAGGGTTAGAGTTAGGGTTTGGGTTAGGGTAAGGGTAAGGGTTAGGGTTAGGTTTAGGGTTAGGATAATGGTTAGGTTTAGTGTTAGGGTTAGTGTAAGCGTAAGTGTTAGGGTTAGGGTTAGGGTTAGGTATAGGGTAAGGGTTACGGTTAGGGTTAGGGTTAGGTTTAGGGTTGGTGTTAAGGTTAGGGTTAGGGTGAGGGTAAGGTTAAGGGTTAGGGTTAGGGTTAGGGTTAAGGTTAGGGTTAGGGTTCGGTTTAGCGTTAGGATTAGGGTAAGTGTAAGGGTTAGGGTTAGGTTTAGGTTTAGGTTTAGGTTTGGGGTTAAGTTTAGGTTTGGGGTTAGGTTAAGGGTAAGCATTAGCGTTAGGGTTAGGGTTAGGGTAAGGGTTAGGGTTAGGGTAGGGTTAGGGTTAGGGTTAGATTTAGGGTTACAGTAAGGGTTAGGGTTAGGGTTATTGTAAGCCTAAGTGTTAGGGTTAGGGTTAGGATTAGGGTAAAGTTTAGGGATAGGGTTAGGGTTAGGGTAAGGGTAAGTGTTAGACTTAGGGGTAGGGTTAGGGGTAGGGTAAGTGTAAGGGAAAGGGTTAGGGTTAGGTTAGGTTTAGGGTTGGGGTTCAGGTTAGGGTTACTCTTAGGGTAAGTGTAAGTGTTAGGGTTAGGGTTAGGGTTAGGGTTAGGGTAAGTGTTAGGGTTAGGGTTAGGGTTAGGGTAAGGGTAAGTGTTAGGGTTATGTTTAGGGTTAGGGTTAGGGGTTAGGGTTAGGGTAAGTGTTAGTGTGAGGGTTAGGGTTAGTGTTAGGTTTAGGGTTGAGGGTAAGGTTAGGGTTAGTGTTAGGGTAAGGGTAAGGATTAGGGTTATGCTAAGTGTTATTGTTAAGGTTACGGTTAGGGTTAGGGTTAGGGTTAAGATTAAGGTTTGGGTTAGGTTTAGGCTTAGGGTTAAGTGTTAGGGTTAGCGTTAGTGTTAGGGTTAGGTTTAGAGTTAGGGTGGGGGTAAGTGTAAGGTTTAGGGTTAGGGTTAGGGTTAGGTTTAGGGTTAGGGTTAGCGAAAGGGTAAGGGTTAGGTTTAGGGTTAGGGTTAAGGTTAGGTTTCAGGTTAGGTTTAGGGTTAGGGTTTGGGTAAGGGTAAGGGTTAGGGTTAGGGTTAGGGTAGGTTTAGGGAAAGGGTATGGGTTAGGGGTAGGGTTAGATTTATGGTAAGGATTAGTGTTAGGGTTAGGGTTAGGGTAAGTGTTAGGTTTAGGGTTATGGTTAGCATTAAGTTTAGGGTTAGGGTTAGGGTAAGGATAAGGGTAAGGGTTAGGGTTAGGGTTAGGGTTACGGTTAGGGTTAGTGTTAGGTTAAGGGTTAGGTTTAGGGTAAGGATAAGAGTTAGGGTTAGGGTTAGGGTTACGGTTAGGGTTAGGGTAAGTGTTAGAATTAGGGTTAGGGTTAGAATAATTTTAAGTGTTAGGGTTAGGGTTAGGGTTAAGGTTAGGGTTACGGTTAGGATAAGTGTTAGGGTAAGGGTTAGGTTTAGGGTTGAGGATAAGCTTAAGGTTAAGGTTAGTTTAAGGATAAGGGTTAGGTTTAGGGTAAGCGTTAGGTTTAGGGTAAGGGTTAGGGTTAGCGTAAAGGTAAGGGTTAGGGTTATGGTTAGCATTAGGGTTAGGGGTTAGGATTAGGGTAAAGATAAGTTTTAGTGTTATTGTTAGGGTTAAGGTTAAGGTTAATGTTAGGGTAAGCGTAAATGTTAGGGATAGGGTTACGGTTAGGGTAACGGTAAGTATTAGGGTTAGGGTAAGGGTTAGGGATACGGTTAGGGTTAGGGTAAGGGTAAGTTTAGGGTTAGGGTTAGGGTTAGGGTTTGGGTAAGTGTTAGGGTAAGTGTTAGGGTTAGGGTTAGTTTTAGGGTTGGGGTTCAGGTAATGTTAGCGTTAGGGTCAGGGTAAGTGTTAGGTTTAGGGCTAGGTTTAGGAGAAGTGTTAGGGTTAGGTTTAGGGTTAGGGTTAGGGTAAGGGTAAGGGTTAGGGTTAGGGTTAGGGTTAGGGGTTAGGGTTAGGGTTAGGGTTAGGTTTAGGGTTAGGGTTATGGTAAGGGTAAGGGTTAGGTTTAGTGTTAGGGTTAGGGTAAGGGTAAGGGTTAGGGTTAGAGTTAGGGTTAAGGTTGACGTTAGGTTTAGGGTTAGGGTAAGGGTTAGGGTTAGGGTTAAGGTTGAGGTAGGGTTACGGTTAGCGTTAGGGTTAGGGTTAGGATTAGGGTTAGGGAAAGGTTTAGGGTTAGGGGTAGGGTTCGGGTTAGGGTTAGGGTAAGGCTAATGGGTAGGGTTAGGGTTACGGTTAAGGTTGAAGTTAGGGTTAGGGTTAGAGTAAGGTGTAGGGTTAGGGTTAGGGTAAGGGTTAGGGTTAGGGTTAGGGTTAGGGTTCGAGTTATGGTTAGGGTTAGGGTTAGGGTAAGGGTTATGGTTAGGGTAAGGGTTAGGGTAGGGTTTAGGGTTAGGGTTAGATTTAGGCAAGGGAAAGAGTTAGGGTTAGGATTAAGGTTAGGGTTAGGGTTAGGGTTAGGTTTAGGGTTTGGGGTAATGTTAGGTTTAGGGTTATGGTAGGTTTAATTATTAGGGTTAGGGTTAGGGTTAGGGTTATGCTTAGGGTTAGGGTTAGGGTTAGGGTTAGGATTAGCTTTAGGTTATGGTTACGGTTAGGTTTAGGGTTAGGGTTAGGGTAAGGTTATGTGTTAGGGTTAGGGTTAGGGTTAGGGTTAGGGTTAGGGTAAGGTTTAGGTTTAGGGGTTAGCGGTAGTGTTAGGGTTAGGTTAAGGGTTAGGGTTAGGGTTAGGGTTACGATAAGGGTTAGGTTTAGGGTTAGGGTAAGGGAAACTGTTAGGGTTAGGGTTAGTTTTAGCGTTAGGGTAAGGGTAAGGGTTCGGGTTAGGGTTAGGTTTAGGTTTAGGTTTGGTCTTAAGATTAGAGTTAGGTTTTGGTTAACAGTAAGTGTTAGGGTTAGGGTTAGGGTTAGGGTAAGAGTTAGGGTTTGGGTTAGGGTTAGGGTAAGGGTATGGGTTAGGTTTAGGGTTTGGGTTAGGTTTAGTGTTAGGGTTAGGAAAAGAGTAAGGGTTAGGGTTAGGGTTAGGGTTAAGGTTAGGTTTAGGGTTAGGGTTAGGGTTACGGTTAAGGTTGAGGTTATGGTTAGGGTTAGAGTAAGGTTTAGGGATAGGGTTAGGGTAAGAGTTAGGGTTAGAGTTAGGGTTAGGGTTAGAGTTAGGGTTAGGGTTAGGGTAAGGGTAAGCGTAAGTGTTAGGGTTAGGGTTAGGGTTCCGGATAGGGTAAGGTTTAGGGTTAGGGTTAGGGTTATGTTTAGTGTTAGGATAAGGGTTAGGGTTAGGGTTAGGGTTAGTTTAAGCGGAAGTGTTTGGGTTAGGGTTAGGGTTAGGGATAGGGTAAGGGTTAGGGTTAGGGTTAGGTTTAGGGTTAGGGTTAGGAAAAGTGTAAGGGTTAGGGTTAGGGTTAGGGTTAAGGTTAGGGTTAGGGTTAGGGTTAGGGTAAGGGTAAGTGTTAGGGTTATGTTTAGGGTTAGGGTTAGGGCTTAGGGTTAGGGTAAGTGTTAGGGTGAGGGTAGGGTTAGTGTTAGGTTTAGTGTTGAGGGTAAGGTTAGGGTTAGGGTTAGGGTAAGGGTAAGGTTTGGGTTAGGTTTAGGCTTAGGGTTAAGTGTTAGGGTTAGCGTTAGTGTTAGGGTTAGGTTTAGAGTTAGGGTGGGGGTAAGGGTTAGGTTTAGGGTTAGGGTTAGGGTTAGGGTTAGCGAAAGGGTAAGGGTTAGGTTTAGGGTTAGGGTTAAGGTTAGGTTTCAGGTTAGGGTTTGGGTAAGGGTAAGGGTTAGGGTTAGGGTTAGGTTAGGTTTAGGGAAAGGGTATGGGTTAGGGGTAGGGTTAGATTTATGGTAAGGATTAGTGTTAGGGTTAGGGTTAGGGTAAGTGTTAGGTTTAGGGTTATGGTTAGCATTAAGTTTAGGGTTAGGGTTAGAGTAAGGATAAGGGTAAGGGTTAGGGTTAGGGTTAGGGTTAGGGTTAAGGTTGAGTTTAGGGTTAGGGTTAGTGTAAGGTTTAGGGTTAGGGTTAGGTTTAGTGTTGGGGTTAAGGTTAGGGTTAGGGTAAGGGTAAGGGTTAGGGGTAGGGTTAGGATTAAGGTTAGGGTTAGGGTTAGGTTTAGGTTTAGGATTAGGGTAAGGGTAAGTGTTAGGGTTAGGTGTAGTGTTAGGTTTCGGGTTGGGGTTAAGGTTAGGGTTGGGATTAGGTTAAGGGTAAGGGTTAGCATTAGGGTTAGGGTTAGGGTAAGGGTTAGGGTTAGGGTTAGGGTTAGGTTTAAGGTTAGGTTTAGTCTTACGGTTAGGGTTAGGGTTAGGGTAAGGATATGTGTTAGGGTTAGGTTTAGGGTTAGGGTTAGAGTTAGGGTTAGGGTTAGATTTGGAGTAAGGGTTAGGGTTAGGGATAAGGGTAGGTTTAGGTTTCAGGTAAGGGTAAGGGTTAGGGTTAGGGTGAGGTTTAGGGTAAGGGTTAGGGTTAGATTTAGGGTTAGGGTAGGCGTTAGGGGAAGGTTAAGTGTTAGGGTTAGAGTTAGGGTTAGGATAAGGGTAAGGGTTAGGTTTAGGGTTAGGTGTAGGGGTTAGGGTTTGGGTTAGGGTTAAGTTTAGGGTTAGGGTTAGTGTAAGGGTAAGGGTTAGGGTTAGGGTTAGGTTTAAGGTTAGGGTTAGGGTTAAGGTTAGGGTTAGTGTTAGTGTTAGGTTTAGGGTTAGGTTTAGGGTAAGGGTAAGGGTGATGGTTAGGGTTAGGTTTAATGTTAGGGTTAGAGTTAGGGTTAGGTTTAGGGTTAGGGTTAGGGTAAGGGTAAGGGTGATGGTTAGGTTTAGGGTTAATGTTAGGGTTAGAGTTAGGGTTAGGGGTAGGGTTAAGGTTAGGGTTAGGGTTAGGATTAGGGTTAGGACAAGGTTTAGGGTTAGGGTTAGTGTATGGGTTAGGTTTAGGGTTACGGTTAGGGTTAGAGCTAGGTTTAGGGTTAGGGTAAGGCTAAGGGTAAGGTTAGGGTTAGGGTTAATGCTAGGGTAAGGTTAAGGGTTAGGGTTATCGGTTAGGGTTAGGGTTACGGTTACTGTAGAGTTAGGGTTAGGGTTAGATTTAGGGTTAGGGTAAGGGTTAGGATTAGGGTTAGGGTTATTGTAAGCATAAATGTTAGGGTTAGGGTTAGGGTTAGGGTCAGGGTAAAGGTTAGGGATAGGGTTAGGGTTAGGGTCAGGGTAAGTTTTAGCGTTAGGGTTAGGGTAAGGGTTAGTGTTACTGTTAGGGAAAGGGTTAGGGTTAGGGTTAGGTTTACAGTTGGGGTTCAGGTTAGGGTTAGGGTTACTGTAAGGGTAAGGGTTAGGGTTAGGGTTAGGGTAAGTGTTAGGGTTAGGGCAAGGGTAAGGGTAAGGGTTAGGCTTAGGGTTAGAGTTAGGGGTTAGGGTTAGGGTTAGCGTTAGGTTTAGGGTTAGGGTTAGGGTGAGGGTAAGGGTTAGGGTTAGGGTTAGGGTTAGGTTTAGGGTTAGGGTTACTGTGTGGGTAAGGGTTAGGGTTAGGGTTAGGTTTAGGGTGAGGGTAAGGGTTAGGGTTAGGGTTAGGTTTAGGGGTAGGGTTAGGGTAAGGGTTACGGTTAGAGTTAAGGTTAAGGTTGAGGTTAGGGTGACGTTTAGGGTTAGAGTACAGGTTAGGGTTAGGGTAAGGGTTAGGATTAGGGATAGTGTTAGGGTTAGGGTTAGGGTGAGGGTAAGGGGTAGAGTTATGGTTAGGGTTAAGGTTAAGGTTGAGTTTAGGTTTAGGGTTAGAGTAAGGTTTAGGGATAGGGTAAGGGTTAGGGTTAGGGTAAGTGTTAGGGTTAGGTTTAGCGTTAGGGTTAGGGTTAGGGGTTAGGGTTAGGGTTAGGGTTAGGTTTAGTGTTAGGGTTAGAGTAAGGGTAAGGTTAGGGGTAGGTTTAGGGTTAGGTTTAGGATTAGTTTTAGGGTTAATATTGAAGGTAGGTTTAGGGTTAGGGTTAGAGTAAGGGTTAGGGTTAGGGTTAGGGTTCAGGTTAGGGGTTAGGATTAGGGTTATAGTTAGGGGTAGGGGTTAGTGTTAGGGTGAGGGTTAGGGTAGGGTTAAGTTTAGGGTAAGAATTAGGGTAAGGGTAAGGTTTAGGGTTATTTTTAAGGTTAGGGTTAAGGTTAGGGTTAGGGTAAGGGTTAGGGATAGGGTTAGGGTTAGGGTAAGGGTAAGTGTTAGGATTAGAGTTAGGGTTAGGGTAAGTTTTAGGGTAAGGGTTAGGGTTAGGGTTAGGTTTAGGATTAGGTTTCAGGTTAGGCTTAGGTTTAGGGTAAGGGTAAGGTTTAGGGTTAGGGTTAGGGTTAGGGTTAGGGTAAGTGTTAGGGTTAGGGTTAGGGTTAGGCTTAGGTTAAGGGTAAGGGTTATGGTTAGCGTTAGGGTTAGGGTTAGGGGTTAGGGTTAGTGTTAGGGTTAGGTTTAAGGTTAGGGTTAGGGTAAGGGTAAGGGTTAGGGTTAGGTTTAGGGTTAGGTTTAGGGTTAGGGTTAGGGTAAGGGTTATTGTTAGGGTTAGGGTTAGAGTTAGGCTTACGGGTGATTTTAGGGTTAGGGTTAGGGTAAGGGTTAGGGTTAGGTTTAAGGTTGAGTTTAGTGTTACGGTTAGGGTTAGGGTACAGGTTAGGGTTAGGGTAAGGTTTAGGGTTAGGGGTAGGGTTAGGGTTAGTGTTAGGGTAAGGGAAAGGGGTAGGGTTAGGTTTAGGGTTAAGTTTGAGGTTAGGGTTAGGGTTAGAGTAAGGTTTAGGGTTAGGGTAAGGGTTAGGGTTAGGGTTGGGGTTAGGGTTAGAGTTAGAGTTAGGGTTAGGGTAAAGGTAAGTGTTAGGTTTATTGTTAGGGTTAGGGTTAGGTTAAGGGTTAAGGTTAGGGCTTAGGGTTAGTGGTAGGGTTAGGTTAAGGGTTAGGGTTAGGGTTAGGGTTAGGATAAGGGTTAGGGTTAGGGTTAGGGTAAGGAAAGTGTTAGGGTTAGGATTAGGTATAGTGTAAGGGTAAGGGTAAGGGTTAGGGTTATGGTTAGGGTTAGGTTTAGGATTGGGTTAAGTTTAGGGTTAGTGTTAGGGTAACGGTAAGGGTTAGTGTTAGGGTTAGGGTTAGGGTAAGAGTTAGGGTTAGGGTGAGGGTTAGGGTTAGGGTAAGGGTAAGGGTTAGGTTTAGGGTTAGGGTTAAGTGTTAGGGTTAGGATTAGTGTTAGGGTTAGGTTTAGAGTTAGGGAGAGGGTAAGGGTAAGGTTTATGGTTAGGGTTAGTGTTAGGTTTAGGGTTATGGTTAGGGAAAGGGTAAGTGTTTGTGTTAGGGTTAGGGTTAACTTTAGGGTTAGTGTTAGGATTTGGGTTAGGGTTAGGGTTTGGTTTAGGGTTAAGTTTTGGGTAAGGGTAAGGGTTAGGGTTAGGGTTAGGGTATCTTTAGGGAAAGGGTATGGGTTAGGGTTAGGCTTATGGTTAGGGTATGGATTAGGGTTAGGGTTAGGGGAAGGGTTAGGTTTAGGGTTATGGTTAGCATTAAGTTTAGGGTTACGGTTAGGGTAAGAGTAAGGTTAAGGTTTAGGGTTAGGGTTACGGTTACGGTTAGGGTTAAGGGTTAGGGTTAGTGTTAGGTTTAGGGTTAGGGTTAGGGTAAGGATAAGAGTTAGGGTTAGGTTTAGGGTTAGGGTTAGTGTTAGGGTTAGGGTAAGTGTTAGGGTTAGGGTTCGTGTTATTTTTAGGGTTAGGGTAAGGGTAAGTGTTAGGGTTAGAGTTAGGGTTAGGATAAGTGTTAGAGTAAGGGTTAGGGTTAGGGTTAGGTTTAGGGTTGACATTAAGATTAAGGTTAGGGTTAGGGAAAGGGCAAGGGCTGCGGTTAGGGTAAGCGTTAGGGTTAGGTGAATGGTTAGGGATAGGGTTGGCGTTAGTGTTAGAGTTAGGGTTAGGGTTAGGGCAAGGTAAGGGTTAGGGTTATGGTTAGGGTTAGGGTGAGGGTAAGGGTTAGGGTTAGGGGTTAGGGTTAGTGTTAGGGTTAGTTTAAGGATTAGGTTTAGGATCAGGGTTAGATTAGGGTTAGGATAAGGGTTAGGGTTAGGGTTAGGGTAAGGGAAAGTGTTAGGGTTAGGGTTAGGTTTAGCGTTAGGGTAAGGGTCAGGGTTAGGGTTAGGGTTAGGTTTAGGATTGGGGTTAAGGTTAGGGTAACAGTAAGGGTTAGGGTTAGGGTTAGTGTTAGGGTAAGAGTTAGGGTGAGGGTATGGGTAATGTTTAGGGTTTGGCTTAGGGTTAGGTTTAGGGTTAGGGTTAGGGAAAGGGTAAGGGTTAGGTTTAGGGTTAGGGTTAAGGTTAGGATTAGGGTTAGGGTTTCGGTTAGGGTTAGGGTGAGGTTTAGGGTTAGGGTTTGTGTAAGGGTTAGGTTTAGGATTAGGGTAGGTTTAGGGAAAGGGTATGGGTTAGGGTTAGGGTTAGGGTTAGGGTAAGGATTAGGGTTAGGGTTAGGGTTAGGGTAAGGGTTAGGTTTAGGGTTATGGTTAGCAGTAAATTTAGGGTTAGTGTTAGGGTAAGGGTAAAGTTAAGGCTTAGGTTTAGGGTTAGGGTTACGGTTAGAGTTAGGGGTTAGCGTGAGTGTTAGGTTTAGGGTTAGGGTTAGGGTAAGGATAAGAGTTAGGGTTAGGGTTAGGGTTAGTGTTAGGGTTAGGGTAAGTGTTAGGGTTAGTGTTAGGGTAAGGGTAAGTGTTAGGGTTGGGGTTAGGATTAGGGTTTGTGTAAGAGTTAGGGTAAGGGTAAGGGTTAGGGTTAGGTTTAGGGTTGAGGTTAAGGTTAAGGTTAGGGTTAGGGTAAGGGTAAGAGTTAGGTTTAGGGTAGCGTTAGTGTTAGGGTAAGGGTTAGGTTTAGGGTAAGGGTAAGGTTAGGGTTAGGGTTATGGTTAGGGTTAGGGGTTAGGGTTAGGGTAAGGGTAAGGTTTAGGGTTATTGATAGGATTAGGGTTAAGGTAAGGGTTAAGGTAAGTGTAAGGGTTAGGGATAGGGTTAGGGTTAGGGTTAGGGTAACGGTAAGTGTTAAGGTTTGGGTTAGGGTTAGGGTTAGGGTAAGGGTTAGGGATATGTTTAGGGTTAGGGTAAGGGTAACTTTAGGGTTAGGGTTAGGGTTAAGGTTAGGGTAAGTGTTAGGGTAAGGGTTAAGTTTAGGGTTACGGTTATGGTTGGGGATCAGGTAATGTTATGGTTAGGGCAAAGGCAAGGGTTAGGGTTAGGGTTAGGGTTAGGGTAAGTGTTCGGGTTAGGGTTAGGGTTAGTGTAAGGGTAAGTGTTAGGGTTAGGGTTAGGGTTATGTTAGGTGTTTGGGTTAGGGTTAGGGTTAGGTTTAGGGTTAGGGTTAGGGTAAGGGTAAGGGTTAGGTTTAGGGTTAGGGTTAGGTTTAGGGTTAGTGTTAGGGTAAGGTTTAGGGTTAGGGTTAGGGTTAGAGTTAGGGTTAAGTTTGACATTAGCGTTAGGGTTAGGGTAAGGCTTAGGGTTAGGATTAAGGTTGAGGTAGTGTTACGGTTACGGTTAGGGTACAGGTTAGGGTGAGGGTTGGGGTTAGGGGTAGGGTTAGGCCTGGGTTAGGGTAAGGTTAAGGGATAGGGTTAGGGTTAGTGTTAAGGTTGAGGTTAGAGTTAGGGTTAGGGTTAGGGTTAAGGTTGAGGTTACGGTTAGGGTTAGAGTAAGGTTTAGGGTTAGGCTTAGGGTTAGGGTAAGGGTTAGGGTTAGGGTTAGGGTAAGGGTAAGGTTAGGTTTACCGTTAGGGTTAGGGTTAGGGTAAGGATTAGGGTTAGGGGATAGGGTTAGTGTTAGGGTTAGGTTAAGGGTTAGGGTTAGGGTTAGGATTAGGATAAGGGTTAGGGTTAGGGTAAGGGAAAGTGTTAGGGTTAGGGATAGGTTTAGCGTTAGGGTAAGGGTTAGGGTTAGTGTTAGGGTTAGGTTTAGGGTTGGGGTTAAGGTTAGGGTTAGGTTTAGGGTAAGGGTAAGGTTTAGGGTTAGGGTTAGTGTTAGGGTAAGAGTTGGGGTTAAGGTTAGTGTTAGGGTTAGGGTTAGGGTAAGGGTTAGGTTTAGGGTTAGGGTTAATTGTTAGGGTTAGGGTAAGGGTTAGGGTTAGGTTTAGGGTTAGGCTTAGGGTAAGGGTAAGGGTTAGGGTTAGGGTTAGGTTTAGGGTAAGGGTAAGGTTTAGTGTTAGGGTTAGGTTAAGGGTTAGGTTAAGGGTTAGGTTTAGGGGTAAGGTTAGGGTTAGGGTTAGGGTGAGGGTTAGGGTTAAGTTTAGGGTTAGGGTTTATATAACGTTAAGGGTTAGGGTTAGGGTTAGGGTAGGTTTATTGATAGAGTAAGGGTTAGCGTTAGGCTTAGGGTAAGGGTAAGGGTTAGGGTTAGGTTTAGGGTTAGGGTAAGGGTTAGGTTTAGGGTTAGGGTTAAGTGTTAGGGTTAGGGTAAGGGTTAGGGTTAGGTTTAGGTTTAGGGTGAGGGTAAGTGTTAAGGATAGGGTTACAGTTATGGTTAGGGATACGGTAATGGTAAGGGTTAGGGTTAGGGTTAGGTTTAGGGTAAGGGTTAGGTTAATGGTTAGGGTAGGTTTACTGAAACGGTAAGGGTTAGGGCTAGGGGTAGTGTAAGGGTAAGCGTTAGGGTTAGGGTTACGATTAGGGTAATGGTTAGGTTTAGGGGTTAGGGTTAGTGTTATTGTTAGGTTAAGGGTTAGGGTTAGGGTTAGGGGTAGGGGTAGGATAAGTCTTAGGTTTAGGGTTAGGGTTAGGGTTAGGGTTAGGTTTAAGGTTGGAATTAAGGTTAGGGTTAGGGTTAGGGTAAATGTAAGGGTTAGGGTCAGGGTTAGGGTTAGGGTAAGTGTTAGGGTTAGGGTTAGGGTTAGAGTTAGGATAAGGGTTAGGGTTAGGGTTACGGTTAGGTTTAGTTCTGGTGGTAAGTTTAGGGTTAGTGTAAGGTTTAGGGTTAGCGTTAGGGTTAGGGGTTAGGGTTAGTTTAAGGGTTACGGTTAGGGTTAGGGTTAAGATTAGGGTAAGGGTATGTGTTAGGATTAGGGTTAGGTTTAGGGTTAAGGTAAGGTTAAGGTTTAGGGGTAGGGTTAGGGTTAGGTTTAGGGTAAGGGTAAGGTTTAGGGTTAGGGTTAGGGTTAGGGTTAGGCTAAGGGTAAGGGTTAGGGTTAGGGTTAGTGTTAGGGTTAGGTTTAGTGTTAGGGTAAGGGTAGGGTTAGGGTTAGGGATAGGTTAGGGTTAGGGTAAGGGTTATGGTTAGGGTTGGGGTTAGGGTAAGGGTAATTGTTAGGGTTAGGGTTAGGGTTAGGATTAGGTTAAGGGTTAGGTTTACGGTAGGGTTAGGGGTTAGGCTTAGTGTTAGTGTTAGGGTTAGGGTTAGGTTTAGGGTTGGGGTTAAGTTTAGGGTTAGGATTAGGGTAAGGGTTAGGGTTAAGGTTAAGGTTGAGGTAGGGTTATCGTTAGGGTTACGGTACGGGTTAGGGTTAGGGTAAATGTTAGGGTTAGGGGTAGGGTTATGGTTATGGTTATGGTTAGGGTTAGGGATTATGTTTAGGGTTAGGGGTGAGGGTTAGGGTTAGGGTTACGGTTAGGGTTAGGGTAAGGGTTAGGATTAGGGTTAGAGTTAGGGGTTATGGTTAGTGGTTAGGGTTAGGGTTAGGGTTAGGTTAAGGGTTAGGGTTAGGGTTAGCATTATGGTAGGGGTTAGGGAAAGGGTAAGTGTTATGGTTAGGGTTAGGTTTAGGATAAGTGTAAGGGTTAGGGTTAGGGTTAGGGTTAAGGTTATGGTTATGGTTAGTGTTAGGGTAAGTGTTAGGGTTAGGTTTAGGGTTAGGGTAAGGGTAAGTGTTAGGGTTAGGTTTAGGGTTACTGTTAGGATAAATGTTAGGGTAAGTGTTAGGGTTAGGTTTATGGGTAGCAGTAAGTTTAGGTTAGGGTAGGGTAAGGGTAAGGTTAAGTGTTATGGTTAGGGTTAGGGTTACGGTTAGGGTTAGGAGTTAGGGTTAGTGTTAGGGTTAGGGTAAGGATAAGAGTTAGGGTTAGGTTTAGGGTTAGTGTTACAGTTAGGGTAAGTGTTAGGGTTAGGGTTCAGGTTAGGGATAGGGTAAGGTTAAGTGTTACGGTTATGGTTAGGGTTAGGTTTAGGGTAAGTGTTAGGGTAAGGGTTAGGGTTAGGGTTAGATTTAGGGTTGAGGTTAAGTTTAAGGTTAGGATTAGGGTAATGGTAAGGGTTAGGGTTAGGGTAAGCGTTAGGGTTAGGGTAAGCGTTAGTGTTAGGGTAAGGGTAAGGGTTAGGGTTAGGGGTATGGTTAGGCGTTAAGGTTAGGGTAAGGGAAAGTTTTAGGGTTATTGTTAGGATTAGGGTTAAGGTTAGGGTTAGGTGTTAGGGTTAGTGTTAGGGTTAGGTTAAGGGTTAGGGTTAGGGTTATGGTAAGGGTTAGGGTTAGTGTTAGGGTTAGGTTTAGGGTCGGGGTTAAGGGTTGGGTTAGGGTTATGTTAAGGGTAAGGTTTAGGGTTAGGGTTACGGTTAGGGTAAGAGTTAGGGTTAGGGTTAGGGTTAGGGTAAGGGTAAGGGTTAGGGTTAGGGTAAGCTTTAGGGTTAGGGTAAGGGTTACGGTAAGCATTCGGGTTAGGGTTAGGGTTAGGGTTAAGGTTGACGTTAGGGTTAGGGTTAGGGTTAGGGTAAGGGTTAGGGTTAGGGTTAAGGTTGAGGTTAGGGTTATGGTTAGGGTTAAGGTACAGGTTAGGTTTAGGGTTAGGGTTAGTGTAAGGGTAAGGGGTAGTGTTAGGGTTAGGGTTAGGGTTAGAGTTAGGGTTAGGGTTAGGGTTAGGGTAAGGGTTAGGGTTATAGTTAGGGTTAGGGTTAGGGTAAGGCTTAGGGTTATGGGTTAGTGTTAGTGTTAGGGTTAGGTTAAGAGTTAGGGTTAGGGTTAGGGTTAGGATTAGGATAAGGGTTAGGGTTAGGGTTAGGGTAAGGGTAATTGTTAGGTTTAGGGTTAGGTTTAGGATTTGGGTTAAGATTAGGGTTAGGGTTAGGGTAAAGGTAAGGGTTAGGGTTAGGGTTAGGATTAGGATAAGGGTTGAAGTTAAGGTTAGGGTTAGGGTTAGCGTTAGGGTTAGGGTTAGAGTTAGGTTTAGGGTAAGGGTAAGGGTTAGGTTTAGGGTTAGGGTTAAGTATTAAGATTAGGGTTAGTGTTAGGATTAGGTTAGAGTTAGGGTGAGGGTAAGGGTAAGGTTTAGGGTTAGGGTTAGGGTTAGGATAAGGGTAAGGGTTAGGGTTAGGGTAAGCGTTAGGGTTAGGGTAAGGTTTAGGGTAAGGGTTAGGGTTAGGGTTAGGGTTAGGGTTAGGGTTAAGGTTGACATTAGGGTTAGGGTTAGGGTAAGGGTTAGGATTAGGGTAAGGGTAGGTTTAGGGAAAGGGTATGGGTTATGGTTAGGGTTAGGGTAAGGATTAGGTTTAGGGTTAGGTTAGGGTTAAGGTTAGGTTTAGGTTTAGGGTTTGGGTTAGGGTTAGGGTTAGTTTTAGGGTTAGGGTGTGGGTAATGGTAAGGGTTAAGGTTAGGGTAAGGGTAGGTTTAGGGAAAGGGTATGGGTTAGGGTTAGGGTTAGGGTAAGGATTAGGGTTAGGGTTAGGGTTAGGGTAAGGGTTAGGTTTAGGGTTATGGTTAGCATGAAGTTTAGGGTTAGGGTTAGGGTAAGGGTAAGGTTAAGTGTTAGGGTTAGGGTTAGGGTTAAGTTTAGGGTTAATGGTTAGGGTTAGTGTTAGGTTTAGTGTTAGGGTTAGGGTAAGGGTAAGGTTAGGTTTAGGGTTAGCGTTAGGGTTAGGGTTAGGGTTAGGGTTAGGGTTAGGGTTAGGGTTAGGGTTAGGGTAAGGGTTAGGTTTAGGGTTAGCGTTAGGGTTAGGGTTAGGGTTACGGTTAGGGTAAGGGTTAGGGTTAGGTTTAGGGTTAGTGTTAAGGTTGACGTTAGGGTTAGGTTTAGAGTAAGGGTTAGGGTTAGGGTTAAGTTTGAGGTAGGGTTACGGTTAGGGTTAGGGTACGGGTTAGGGTTAGGGTAAGGTTTAGGGTTAGGGGTAGGGTTAGGGTTAGGGTTAGGGTAAGGGTAAGGGTAAGGGATAGGGTTAGGTTTAGGGTTAAGGTTGAGGTTAGGGTTAGGGTTAGAGTAAGGTTTAGGGTCAGTGTTAGGGTAAGGGTTAGGTTTAGGGTTAGGGTTAGGGTTAGGGTTAGAGTTAGGGTTAGGCTTAGGGTAAGGGTAAGGGTAAGGGTTAGGGTTATGGTTATGGTTAGGGTTAGCGTTAGGGTAAGGGTTAGGGTTAGGGGTTAGAGTTAGTGTTAGGGTTAGGTTAAGGGTTAGGGTTAGAGTTAGGGTTAGGTTTAGGATAAGGGTTAGGGTTAGGGTTAAGTTAAGGGAAAGTGTTAGGGTTAGTGTTAGGTTTAGCATTAGGGTACGGGTAAGGGTTAGGATCAGTGTTAGGGTTAGGTTTAGGGTTGGGATTAAGGATAGGGTTAGGGTTAGGGTAAGAATAAGGTTTAGGGTTAGGGTTAGGGTTAGGGTAAGTGTTAGGGTTAGAGTTAGGGTTAGGATAAGCATTAGGTTTAGGGTTAGGGTTAAGTGTTAGGGTTAGGGTAAGATTTAGGGTTAGATTTAGGGTTAGGGTTACGGTTAGGGTAAGTGTTAGGGTAAGAGTTAGGGTTAGGGTTAGGTTTAGCGTTGGGGTTCAGGTAATGTTAGGGTTAGGGTAAGGGTAAGGGTTAGGGTTAGGGTTAGAGTAAGGGTAAGGGTTAGGGTTAGGGTTAGGGTTTGGGTTAGGTATTATGGTTAGGGTTAGGATTATGGTTAGGGTTAGGGTAAGGGTAAGGATTAGATTTAGTATTAGGGTTAGGTTTATGGTTAGGGTTAGGGTTAGGGTTAGGTTTAGGGTTAAGGTTGACGTTAGGGTTAGGGTAAGGGTTAGGGTTAGGGTTAAGGTTGGGGTAGGGATACGGTTAGGGTTAGGGTACGGGTTAGGGTTAGGGTAAGGGTTAGGGTTAGGGATAGGGTTAGGGTTAGGGTAAGGGTAAGGGATAGAGTTAGGGTTAGGGTAAGTTTGAGTTTAGGGTTAGGGTTAGAGTAAGGTTTAGGTTTAGGGTTAGGGTAAGGGTTAGGGTTAGGGTTAAGGTTGAGGTTAGGGTTAGGGTTAGAGTAATGTTTGGGGTTAGGGTTAGGGTAAGGTTTAGGGTTAGGGTTAAGGTTGAGGTAGGGTTATGTTGAGGGTTAGGGTATGGGTTAGGGTTAGGGTTATGGTTATGGTTAGGGTTAGGGTTAGGGTAAGGGTTAGGGTTAGGGGTTAATGTTAGTGTTAGGGTTAGGTTAAGGGTTAGGGTTAGGGTTAGGGTTAGGTTTAGGATTAGGTTTAGGGAAAGTGTAAGGGTGAGGGTTAGGGTTAGGTTTAAGATTAGGGTTTGGGTTAAGGTTGAGTTTAGGGTTAGGGTTAGAGTAAGGTTTAGGGTTAGGGTTAGGGTAAGGTTTAGGGTTAGGGTACAGGTTAGGGTTAGGATTAGGGTTAGGGTAAGGGTAAGGGGTAGGATTAGGGTTAGGGTTAAAGTTGAGGTTAGGATTAGGTTTAGAGTAAGGTTTAGGGTTAGGGTAAGGCTTAGGGTTAGGGTTAGGGTTAGTGTTAGGGTAAGAGTTAGGGTTAGGTTTAGGGTTAGGGTTAGGGTTAGGGTTAGGGTAAGAGTAAGGGTTAGGGTTAGGGTTAGTGTTAGGGTAAGAGTTAGGGTTAGGTATAGGGTTAGTGTTAGGGTTAGGGTTAGGGTAAGAGTAAGGGTTAGGTTTAGGATAAGCGTTAGGGTTAGGGTAAGGGTTAGGGTAAGGTTTAAGGTTGACGTTAGTGTTAGGGTTAGGGTAAGGGTTGGGGTTAGGGTTAAGGTTGAGGTTATGGTTACGGTTAGGGTTAGGGTACAGGTTACGGTTAGTGTTAGGTTTAGGGTAAGGGTAAAGGGTAGAGTTAGGTTTAGGGTTAAGGTTGAGGTTAGGGTTAGGGTTAGAGTAAGGTTTAGGGTTAGGATAAGGGTTAGGGTTAGGGTTAGGGTTAGGGTTAGAGTTAGGGTTAGGGTTAGGGTAAGGGTAAGGGTAAGGGTTAGGGTTATAGTTAGGATTAGGGTAGGGTAAGGGTTAGGGTTAGGGGTTAGTGTTAGTGTTAGGGTTAGGTTAAGGGTTAGGGTTAGGGTTAGGGTTAGGGATAGGATAAGTGTTAGGGTTAGGGTTAGGGTAAGGGAAAGTGTTAGGGTTAGGGTTAGGTGTAGCGTTAGGGTAAGGCTAAGGGTTAGTGTTAGGGTTAGGTTTAGGTTTAGGATTTGGGTTAAGGTTAGGGTTAGGTTAGGGTAACGGTAAGGGTTAGGGTTAGGGTTAGGTTTAGGTTAAGAGTTAGGGTTAGAGTTAGGTTTAGGGTTAGGGTAAGGGTAAGGGTTAGGTTTAGGGTTAGGGTTAGGGTTAGGGTTAGGGTTAGGGTTAAGGTTTACGTTAGGATTAGGGTTAGGGCAAGGGTTAGGGTTAGGGTTAAGGTTGAGGTTAGGGTTAGGGTACAGGTTAGGGTTATGTTTAGGTTTAGGTTAAGGGTAAGGGGTAGGGTTAGGTTTAGGGTTAAGGTTGAGGTTATTGTTAGGGTTAGAGTAGTTTTAGGGTTAGGGTAAGGGTTAGGGTTAGGGTTAGAGTTAGTGTTATGTTTAGGGTAAGGGTAAGGTTTAGGGTTATAGTTAGGCTTAGGGTTTGGGTAAGGGTTAGGGTTAGGGGTTAGGGTTAGGTTAAGTGTTAGGGTTAGGGTTAGGTTTAGGGTTAGGATAAGGATTAGGGTTAGCGTTAGGGTAAGGGAAAATGTTAGGGTTAGGGTTAGGTTTAGCCTTAGCGTAAGGGTAAGGGTTAGGGTTAAGGTTAGGTTAGGTTTAGGATGTGGGTTAAGGTTAGGGTTAGGGTTAGGGTAACGGTTAGGGTTAGGGTTAGGGTTAGGGTTAGGGTAAGAGTTAGGGTTAGGGTTAGCATTAGGGTTAGGGTTAGGGTAAGGGTAAGGGTTAGGTTTAGGGTTAGGGTTAAGTGTTAGGATTAGGGTTAGTGTTAGGGTTAGGTTAGAATTAGGGTGAGGGTAAGGGTAAGGTTTAGGGTTAGGGTTGGTGTTAGGTTTAGGTTTAGGGTTAGGGTTAGGGAAAGGGTAACGTTTAGGGTTAGGTTTAGGGTTAGGGTTAGGGTTTGGGTTAGGGTTAGGGTTAGGTTTAGGGTTATGGTTGGGGTAATGGTAAGAGTTAGGTTTAGGGTAAGTGTAGGTTTAGGGAAAGGGTATGGGTTAGGGTTAGAGTTAGGGTTAGGGTAAGGATTAGGGTTAGGGTTAGGGTTAGGGTAAGGGTTAGGTTTATGGTTATGGTTAGCATTAAGTTTAGGGTTAGGGTTAGGATAAGGGTAAGGTTAAGTGTTAGGGTTAGGGTTAGGGTTACGTTTAGGGTTAGGGGTTAGGGTTATTGTTAGGTTTAGGGTTAGGGTTAGGGTAAGGGTAAGGGTTAGGTTTAGGTTTAGGTTTAGGGTTAAGTTTAGGGTTAGGGTTAGGGTAAGGGTTAGGTTTAGCTTTAGGGTTAGGGTTAAGTTTGACGTTAGGTTTTGGGTTAGGGTAAGGGTTAGGGTTAGGGTAAGGGTTAGGTTTAGGGTTAGGGTTAAGTGTTTGGGTTAGGGTAAGTGTTAGGGTTAGGTTTAGGGTTAGGGTGAGGGTAAGTGTTAGGGATAGGGTTAGAGTTAGGGTTAGGCTTAGGGTTAGTGTAGGTTTATTGAAAGGGTAAGGGTTAGGGTTAGAGTTAGGGTAAGGGTAAGCGTTAGGGTTAGGGTTATGGTTAGGGTAAGGGTTAAGTTTAGGGGTTAGGGTTAGTGTTATTGTTAGGTTTAGGGTTAGGGTTTGTGTTAGGGTTAGGGTTAGGGAAGGTTTAGGGTTAGGTTTAGGATTAGGTTTAAGTTTGGAGTTACGTTTAGGGCTAGGGTTAGGGTAAGTGTAAGGGTTAGGGTTAGAGTTAGCATTAGGGTAAGTGTTAGGGTTAGGGTTAGGGTTAGAGTTAGGATAAGTGTTAGGGTTAGGGTTAGGGTTAGGTTTAGTGCTGGGGTTAAGTTTAGGGTTAGTGTAATGGTTAGGGTTAGGGTTAGGATTAGGGGTTAGGGTTAGGTTTAGGGTTAGGGTTAGGGTTAGGGTTAGGGTTATGGTAAGGGTATGTGTTAGGGTTAGTGTTAGTGTTAGGGTTAGCGTAAGTGTAAGGGTAAGGATAAGGGTTAGGGTTAAGGTTAGGTTTAGGGTAAGGGTAAGGGTAAGGTTTAGGGTTAGGGTTAGGTTAGGCTAAGGGTAAGGGTTAGGGTTAGGGTTAGTGTTAGGTTTAGGTTTAGGGTTAGGGTAAGGGTAAGCGTTAGGGTTTCGTTTAGGGTTAGGGTTAGGGTAAGGGTTATGATTAGGGTTAGGGTTGGGTTAGGGTAAGGGTAAGTGTTATGGTTACGGTTTGGGTTAGGATAAGGTTAAGGGTTAGGGTTAGGGTAGGGTTAGGGTTTAGGGTTAGTGTTAGGGTTATTGTTAGGGTTAGGTTTAGGATTGGGGTTAAGGTTAGGGTTAGGGTTAGGGTTAGGGTAAAGGTAAGAGTTAGGGTTAGGTTTAGTGTAAGAATTAGGGTTAGGGTTACGATTAGGGTAAAGGTAAGGATTAGGTTTAGGGTTAGGGTTAGGGTTAGGGAAAGGGTAAAGGTTAGGTTTAGGGTTAGGGTTAAGGTTAGGGTTAGGGTTAGGTTTAAGGTTAAGGTTAAGGTTGGGGTTAGGGTTAGGGTTAGAGTAAGGTTTAGGGTTAAGGTTAGGGTAAGAGTTAGGGTTAGGGTTAGGGTTAGAGTTAGTGTTAGGGTTAGGTAAGGTTAAAGTTTAGGTTTAGGGTTAGGGTTAGGGTTAGGGTAAGGGTTAGTGTTAGGGTTTAGGGTTAGTGTTAGGGTTGGGTTAAGGGTGAGAGTTAGGTTTAGGATTAGGATAAAGGTTAGGGTTAGGGTTAGGGTAAGGGAAAGTGTTAGGGTTAGGGATAGGTTTAGCGTTAGGGTAAGGGTAAGGGTTAGGTTTAGTGTTAGGGTTATGTTTATGGTTGGGTTTAAGGTTAGGGTTAGGGTTAGGGTAAGGGTAAAGTTTAAGGTTAGGGTTAGGGTAAGCGTTAGGGTTATGGTAAGGGTTAGGGTAAGGGTTAGAGTTAGGGTTAGGGTTAGGGTTAAGGTTGACGTTAGGCTTAGGGTTAAGGTAAGGGTTAGTGTTAGGGTTAAGGTTGAGGTTAGGGTTACGGTTAGGGTTAGGGTTAGGGTACAGTTTAGGGTTAGGTTAAAGGTTAGGGTTAAGGGTAGGGTTAGGGTTAGGGTTACGGTAAGGGTAAGGGGTAGGGTTAGGGTTACGGTTAAGCTTGAGGTTAGGGTTAGGGTTAGAGTAAGGTTTAGGGTAAGGGTAAGGGTTAGGGCTAGGGTTGGGGTTAGGGTTAGAGTTAGGGTTAGGGTTACGGTAAGGGTAAGGGTTAGCGTTATGGTTAGGTTTAGGTTAGGGTAAGGGTTATGGTTAGGGGTTAGTGTTAGTGTTAGAGTTAGGTTAAGGGTTAGGGTTAGGGTTAGGTTTAGGGTGAGGATAAGGTTAAGGGTAAGGGTTAGGGTTAAGGTTAGGGTTAGGGTTAGGGTTAGGATTAAGGTTGACGTTAGGGTTAGGGTTTGGTAAGAGTTAGGGTTAGGGTTAGGTTTAGGGTAAGGGTAAGGGGTAGGCTTAGGGTTAGGGTTACGGTTAAAGTTGAGGTTAGGGTTAGGGGTAGGGTAAGGGTAGGTTTAGGGAAAGTGTATGGGTTAGGGTTAGGGTTAGGTTTAGGGTAAGTATTAGGGTTAGGGTTAGGGTAAGGGTTAGGTTTAGGGTTATGGTTAGCATTAAGTTTAGGGTTATGGTTAGGGTAAGTGTAAGGTTAAGTGTTAGGGTTAGGGTTAGGTTTACGGTTAGGGTTCGGGGTTAGGTTTAGTGTTAGGTTTAGGGTTAGGTTTAGGGTAAGGGTAAGGGTGAGGTTTAGGGTTAGGATTAGGATTACGGTTCGGGTTAGGGTAAGGGTTAGGGTTAGCGTTAGGTTTAGAGTTAGGGTTAGGGTTAAGGTTGAAATTAGGGTTTGGGTTAGGGTAAGGGTTAGCGTTAGGGTTAAGGTTTAGGTAGGGTTACGGTTAGGGTTAGGGTAGGTTTATTGATAGGGTAACGGTTAGGGTTAGGGTTAGGGTAAGGGTAAGGGTTAGGGTTAGGGTTAGGATTAGGGTAAGGGTTAGGGTTAGGTTTAGGGTTAGGGTGAGGGTAAGTGTTAGGGATAGGGTTAGAGTTAGGGTTAGGGTTAGGGTAAGGGTTAGTTCTAGGGTTAGGGTTAAGTGTTAGGGTTAGGGTAAAGATTAGGGTTAGGTTTAGGGTTAAGGTTATGGTTAGGGTTAGTGTGAGGGTTAGGGTTAAGTTTAGGGTTAGGGTTTGGGTAAGGGAAAGGGTTAGGCTTAGGGTTAGTGTAGGTTTATTGAAAGGGTAAGGGTTAGGGTTAGGGTTAGGGTAAGGGTAAGCGTTAGGGTTAGGTTTAGGGTTAGGGTAAGGGTTAGGTTTAGGGATTAGGGTTAGTGTTATTGTTAGGTTAAGTGTTAGGTTTAGGGTTAGGGTTAGGGTAAGGGTTACAGTAAGGGTTAGGGTAATGGTAAGTGTTATGGTTAGGGTTAGTTTAGGGATAGGGTAAGGTTTAGGGTTAGGGTTAGGTTTAGGGTTATGTTTAAGGTTGCAGTTAAGTTTAGGGTTAGGGTTAGGGTAAGTGTAAGGGTTAAGGTCAGGGTTAGGGTTAGGGTAAGTGTTAGGGTTAGAGTTAGGGTTAGGTTTAGTGCTGCGCTTAAGTTTAGGGTAAGTGTAAGGGTTAGGGTTAGGGTTAGGGTTAGGGTAAGGTTTAGGGTTAGGATTAGGGGTTAGGGTTAGGTTTAGGGTTACGGTTAGGGTTAGGGTTAGGGTTAGGGTAAGGATATGTGTTAGGATTAGTGTTAGGGTTATGGTTAGCGTAAGGGTAAGGGTAAGGGTAAGGGTTAGGGTTAAGGTTAGGTTTAGGGTAAGGGTTAGGTTTAGGGTTAGGGTAAGGGTAAGTGTTATGGTTAGGGTAAGGGTTAGGGTTAGGGTAAGGGTTATGATTAGGGTTAGGGTTGGGGTTAGGGTAAGTGATAGGGTTAGGGTTAGGGTTAGGATAAGGTTAAGGGTTAGAGTTAGGGTAGGGTTAGGGGTTAGGGTTAGTGTTAAGGTTAGGGTTAGGGTTAGGTTTAGGGGTAGGGGTTACGTTTAGGGTTAGGGGTGATGGTTATGGTTAGGGTTACTCTTAGGGTTAGGGTAAGGGTTAGGTTAAGGTTTAGGGTTAGGGTTAGGGTTAGGGGTTAGGGTTATTGGTTAGGGTTAGGGTACAGGTTAGGGTTAGGGTTAGGGAAAGGGTAAGGGTGAGGGTTAGGGTTAGGGATAGGTTTAGGGTAAGGGTATGAGTTAGGGTTAGGGTAAGAGTTAGGGTTAGGGTTAAGGTTAGGGTAAGGGTAAGGGTTAGGCTTAGGGTTAGGGTTAAGTGTTAGGATTAGGGTTAGTGTTAGGGTTAGGTTAGAGTTAGGGTGAGGGTAAGGGTAAGGTTTAGGGTTACGGTTAGGGTTAGGGTAAGGGTAAGGGTTAGGGTTAGGATAAGCGTTAGGGTTAGGGTAAGGGTTAGGGTAAGGGTTAGGGTTATGGTTCGGGTTGGGTTAGGGTTAGGGTTAAGGTTGACGTTAGGGTTAGGGTTAGGGTAAGGGTTAGGGTTAGGGTTAAGTTTGAGGTTAGGGTTTCGGTTAGGGTTAGGGTACAGGTTAGGCTTAGGGTTAGGGTAAGGGTAAGGAGTAGGGTTAGGGTTGAGGTTAAGATTGACGTTAGGGTTAGGGTTAGAGTAAGGTTTAGGGTTAGGGTAAGGGTTAGGGTTAGGATTAGGGTTAGGGTTAGAGTTAGTGTTAGGGTTAGGGTAAGGGTAAGGGTTAGGATTATAGTTAGGGTTATGGTTAGGGTAAGGGTTAGGGTTAGGTGTTAGTGTTAGTGTTAGGGTTAGGTTAAAAGTTAGGGTTAGGCTTAGGTTTATGATAAGGGTTAAGGTTAGGGTTGGGGTAAGGGAAAGTGCTAGGGTTAGGGTTAGGTTTAGCGTTAGTGTAAGGTTAAGGGTTAGGGTTAGGGTTAGGGTAAGAGTTATGGTTAGGGTTAGGGTTAGGATTAGGATAAGGGTAAGGGTTAGGTTTAGGGTTAGGGTTAAGTTTTAGGATTAGGGTTAGTGTTAGGGTTAGGTTAGAGTTAGGGTGAAGGTAAGGGTAAGGTTTAGGGTTAGGGTTAGGGTTAGGTTTAGGGTTAGGGTTAGGGAAAGGGTAAGGGTTAGGGTTAGGTTTAGGGTTAAAGTTAGGGTTAGGGTTAGGGTTAGGGTTAGGGTTAGGTTCAGGGTTAGGGTTTGGGTAAGGGTAAGGGTTAGGTTAGGGTAAGGATAGGGTTAGAGAAAGGGTATGGGTTATGGTTAGGGTTAGGGTTAGGGTAAGGGTTAGGTTTAGGGTTATGTTTAGCATTAAGTTTAGGGTTAAGTTTAGGGTAAGGGTAAGGTTAAGTGTTAGGGTTAGGGTTAGAGTTACGGTTAGGGTTAGAGGTTAGGTTTAGTGTTAGGTTAAGGGTTAGGGTTAAGGTTGACGTTAGAGTTTGGTTTAGGGTAAGGGTTAGGGTTAGGATAAGGGTTAGGGTTAGGGTTATGGTAAGGGAAAGTGTTAGGGTTAGGGTTAGGTTTAGCGTTAGGGTAAGGGTAAGGGTTAGGGTTAGGGTTAGGTTTAGGATTGGGGTTAAGTTTATGGTTAGGGTTAGCGTAACGGTAAGGGTTAGGGTTAGGGTTAGAGTAAGACTTAGGGTTAGGATTAGGGTAAGGTTTAGAGTTAGTGTAAGAGTTAGGGTTAGGTTAGAGTTAGGGTGAGGGTAAGGGTAAGGTTAAGGGTTAGGGTTAGGGTTAGGTTTAGGGTTAGGGTTAGGGAAAGGGTAAGGGTTAGGGCTAGGGTTAGGGTTAGGTTTAGGGTTAGGGTAAGGGTTAGGGTTAGGATTTGGGTTAGGGTTATGGTTAGGGTAAGGGTTAAGGTTAGGGTTAGGGTTAGGTTTAGGTTTGGGGTTAAGGTTAGGGTTAGGTTAGAGTTAGGGTGAGGGTAAGGGTAAGGTTTAGGGTTAGGGTTAGGGTTAGGGTTAGGGTAAGGGTAAGGGTTAGGGTTAGGATAAGCGTTAGGGTTAGGGTAAGGGTTAGGGTAAGGGTTAGGGTTAGGTTGGGGTTCGGGTTAGGGTTAATGTTAAGGTTGACGTTAGGGTTAGGGTTAGGGTAAGGGTTAGGGTTAGGGTTAAGTTTGAGGTTAGGGTTTCGGTTAAGGTTAGGGTACAGGTTAGGGATAGGGTTAGGGTTAGGGTAAGGATAAGGAGTAGGGTTAGTGTTAAGGTTAAGATTGACGTTAGGGTTAGGGTTAGAGTAAGGTTTAGGGTTAGGGTAAGGGTTAGGGTTAGGATTAGGGTTAGGGTTAGAGTTAGGGTTAGGGTTAGGGTAAGGGTAAGGGTTAGGGTTATAGTTAGGGTTATGGTTAGGGTAAGGGTTAGGGTTATGGGTTAGTGTTAGTGTTAGGGTTAGGTTAAGGGTTAGGGTTAGGGTTAGGTTTAGGATAAGGGTTAAGGTTAGGGTTAGGGTAAGGGAAAGTGCTAGGGTTAGGGTTAGGGTTAGGATAAGGGTAAGGGTTAGGTTTAGGGTTAGGGTTAAGTTTTAGGATTAGGGTTAGTGTTAGGGTTAGGTTAGAGTTAGGGAGAAGGTAAGGGTAAGGTTTAGGGTTAGGGTTAGGGTTAGGGTTAGGTTTAGGGTTAGGGTTAGGGAAAGGATAAGGGTTAGGGTTAGGTTTAGGGTTAAAGTTAGGGTTAGGGTTAGGGTTCGGGTTAGGGTTAGGGTTAGGTTTAGGGTTAGGGTTTGGGTAAGGGTAAGGATTAGGGTTAGGGTAAGGATGGGGTTAGAGAAAGGGTATGGGTTAGGGATAGGGTTAGGGTTAGGGTAAGCGTTAGGTTTAGGGTTATGGTTAGCATTAAGTTTAGGGTTAGGGTTAGGGTAAGGGTAAGGTTAAGTGTTAGGGTTAGGGTTAGTGTTAGGTTAGGGTTAGGGGTTAGGTTTAGTGTTAGGTTAAGGTTGACGTTAGAGTTTGGTTTAGGGTAAGGGTTAGGGTTAGGATAAGGGTTAGGGTTAGGGTTATGGTAAGGGAAAGTGTTAGGTTAGGGTTATGTTTAGCCTTAGGGTAAGGGTAAGGGTTAGGTTTAGGGTTAGGTTTAGGATTGGGGTTAAGTTTATGGTTAGGGTTAGGGTAAGGGTAAGGATTAGGGTTAGAGGTAGGGTTAGGGTAAGGGCAAGGTTTAGGGTTAGGGTTAGGTTTAGGCTTAAGTTTAGGGTTAGGGTTAGGTTTAGGGTTAGGGTTAAGTGTTATGGTTAGGGTTAGGGTTAGGTTTAGAGTTAGAGTTAGGGTTAGGTTTAGGGTAAGAGTAAGGTTTATGGTTATGGTTAGGGTTAGGGTTAGGGTAAGGGTTAGTGTTAAGTGTTAGGGTTAGGGTTAGGGTTAGGTTTAGAGTTAGAGTTAGTGTTATGGTTAGGTTAAGGGTTAGGGTTAGGGTTAGAGTTAGGGTTAGGATAAGGGTTAGGGTTAGGGTTAGGGTAAGGGAAAGTGTTAGGGTTAGGGTTAGGTTTAGCGTTAGGGTAAGGTTAAGGGTTAGGGTTAGGGTTAGGGTTAGAATTGGGGTTAAGGTTAGGGTTAGGGTTAGGGTAAAGGTAAGTGTTAGGGTTAGGTTTAGTGTAAGAGTTAGGGTTAGGGTTACGGTTAGGGTAAAGGTAAGGGTTAGGTTTAGGGTTAGGGTTAGGGTTAGGGAAAGGGTAAAGGTTAGGTTTAGGGTTATGGTTAAGGTTAGGGTTAGGGTTAGGGTTAAGGTTATGGTTGGTGTTAGGGTTAGGGTTAGAGTAAGGTTTAGGGTTAGGGTTAGGGTAAGGGTTAGGGTTAGGGTTAGGGTTAGAGTTAGTGTTAGGTTTAGGGTAAGGGTAAAGGTTAGGTTTAGGGTTAGGGTTAGGGTAAGGGTTAGGGTTAGGGTTTAGGGTTAGTGTTAGGGATAGGTTAAGGGTGAGGGTTAGGGTTAGGGTTAGGATAAGGGTTAGGGTTAGGGTTAGGGTAAGGGAAAGTGTTAGGGTTAGGGATAGGTTTAGCGTTAGGGTAAGGGTAAGGGTTAGGTTTAGTGTTAGGGTTCTGTTTATGGTTGGGTTTAAGGTTAGGGTTAGGGTTAGGGTAAGGGTAAAGTTTAAGGTTAGGGTTAGGGTAAAAGTAAGGGTTAGGGTTAGGGTAAGCGTTAGGGTTATGGTAAGGGTTAGGGTAAGGGTTAGGGTTAGGGTTAGGGTTAGGGTTAAGGTTGATGTTAGGCTTAGGGTTAGGGTAAGGGTTAGTGTTAGGGTTAAGGTTGAGGTTAGGGTTACGGTTAGGGTTAGGGTTAGGGTACAGTTTAGGGTTAGGGTAAAGGTTAGGGTTAAGGGTAGTGTTAGGGTTAGGGTTACGGTAAGGGTAAGGCGTAGGGTTAGGGTTACGGTTAAGCTTGAGGTTAGGGTTAGGGTTAGAGTAAGGTTTAGGGTAAGGGTAAGGGTTAGGGTAGGGTTGGGGTTAGGGTTAGAGTTAGGGTTAGGGTTACGGTGAGGATAAGGGTTAGCGTTATGGTTAGGGTTAGGTTAGGGTACTGGTTATGGTTAGGGGTTAGTGTTAGTGTTAGAGTTAGGTTAAGGGTTATGGTTAGGGTTAGGGTTAGGGTGAGGATAAGGTTTAGGGTTAGGGTTAGGTTAAGGGAAAGTGTTAGGGTTAGGGTTAGGTTTTGCTTTAGGGTAAGGGTAAGGGTTAGGGTTAGGGTTAGGGTTAGGTTTAGGATTGGGTTTAAGGTTAGGGTTAGGGTTAGGGTTACGGGAAGTGTTATTGTTAGGGTTAGGTTAGGGTAAGAGTTAGGGTTAGGGTTAGGGTTAGGGTAAGGTTAAGGGTTAGGTTTAGGGTTAGGGTTAAGTGTTAGGATTAGGGTTAGTGTTAGAGTTTTGTTAGAGTTAGGGTGAGTGTAAGGGTAAGGCTTATGGTTAGGGTTAGTTTAGGTTTTGCGTTAGGGTTATGAAAAGTGTAGGGGTTAGGGTTAGGGATAGGTTTAACGTTAGGTTTTGGGTTAGGGTTTGGGTTAGGGTTAGGGTTAGGTTTAGTGTTAGGGTTTGGGTAATGGTAAGGATTAGGGTTAGGGTAAGGTTAGGTTTAGGGAAATGGTATGGGTTAGGGTTAGGTTCAGTTTTAGGGTAAGGATTAGGGTTAGGGTTAGGGTTAGGGTAAGGGTTAGGTTTAGTGTTATGGTTAGCAGTAAGTTTAGGGTTAGGGTTATTGTAAGGGTAAGGTTAAGTGTTAGGTTTAGGGTTAGGATTACGGTTAGGGATAGGGGTTACGGTTAGTGTTAGGTTTAGGGTTAGGGTTAGGGTAAGGGTAAGGGTTAGGGTTAGGGTTAGGGTAAGGGTTAGGGTTAGGGTTAGGGTTAAGTTTGACGTTAGGGTTAGGGTTACATTAAGGGTTTGGGTTAGGGTTAAGGTTCAGGTAGGGTTACGGTTAGGGTTAGGGTACGGGTTAGGGTTAGGGTTGTGTAAGTGTTAGGGTTAGGGGTAGGGTTAGGGTTAGGTTTAGGGTAACGGTAAGGGATAAGGTTAGGGTTAGGTTTAAGGTTGAGGTTGGGATTAGGGTTCGAGTAAGGTTTTGGGTTTGGGTTAGGGTAAGGGTTAGGTTTAGGATTCGGGTTAAGGTTAGGGTTAGGGTTAGGGTAACGGTAAGGTTAGGGTTAGGGTTTGGGTAAGAGTTGGGTTAGGGTTAGGTTTAGGGTTAGGGTACGGGTAAGGGTTAGGTTTAGGGTTAGGGTTAAGTGATAGGGTTAGAGTTAGGGATCGGGTTAGGTTTAGAGTTATAGTGAGGGTAAGGGTAAGGGTTAGGGTTAGGGTTAGGGTTAGGTTTAGGTTTAAGGTTAGTGTTAGGGTTAGGGTTAGGGTTAGAGTTTGGGTTAGGGTTAGGGTAAGGGTAAAGGTTAGGTTTAGGGTTAGGGTTAGGGTTAGGGTAATGGTTAGTGTTAGGGGTTAGGGTTAGTGTTAGGGTTAGGTTAAGGGTTAGAATTCGGGTTAGGATAAAGTTTAGGGTTAGGGTTAGGGTAAGGGAAAATGTTAGGGTTAGGGATAGGTTTAGCGTTAGGATAAGGGTAAGGGTTAGTTTTAGGGTTAGGGTTAGGTTTAGGGTTGGGGTTAAGGTTAGGGTTAGAGCTAGGTTAAGGGTAAGTTTTAGGGTTAGGTTTAGGGTTAGGGTAAGAGTTAGGGTTAGGGTTAGGGTTAGGGTTAGTGTTAGGGTAAGCGTTAGGTTTAGGGGTAGGGTTAACAGATAGAGTTAGGGTAAGGGTTAGGGTTAGGTTTAGTGTTAGGGTGAGGGTAAGGATTAGGCTTTGGGTTAGAGTTAGGGTTAGGGTTAGGGTTAGGGTAAGGTTTAGGGTTAGGGTTAAGGTTGAGGTAGGGTTATGTTTAGGGTTACGGTAAGGTTAAGGGATAGGGTTAGGGTTAGGGTTAAGTTTGAGGTTAGGGTTAGGGTTAGAGTAAGGTTTAGGGTTAGGTTTAGGGTAAGGGTTAGGGTTAGATTTAGGGTTAGGGTTAGGGTAAGGGTAAGGGTTAGGGTTAGGGTTAGGGTTAGGGTTAATGTAAGGGTTAGGGTTAGGGGTTAGAGTTAGTGTTAGGGTTAGGTTAAGGGTTAGGTTTAGGGTTATGGTTAGGTTTAGGATAATGGTTAGGGTTAGGGTTAGGGTAAGGGAAAGTGTTAGGGTTAGGGTTAGGTTTAGCTTTAGGGTAAAGGTAAGGGTTAGGGTTAGGGTTAGGGTTAGGTTTAGGATTCTGGTTAAGGTTAGGGTTATTGTTAGGGTAACAATAAGAGTTAGGGTTAGGTTAGGGTAAGAGTTAGGGTTAGGGTTAGGTTTAGGGTTAGGGTTAGGGTAAGGGTTAGGGTTAGGTTTAGGGTTCGGGTTAAGTGTTAGGATTAGGGTTAGGGTTCGGGTTAGGTTTAGAGTTAGGGTGAGGTTAAGGGTAAGTGTTAGGGTTAGGGTTAGGGTGAGGTTTAGGGTTAGGTTTAGGGAAAGGGTAAGGGTTAGGTTTAGGGTTAGGGTTAGGGTTAAGGTTAGGGTTAGGGTTAGGGTTAAGGTTGAGGTTACGGTTAGGGTTAGAGTAAGGTTTACGTTTAGGGTTAGGGTAAGGGTTAGGGTTAGGGTTAGTGTTAGGGGTTAGGGTTAGGGTTAGGTTTAGGCTTAAGGTTGAGGTTACGGTTAGGGTTAGAGTAAGGTTTACGTTTAGGGTTATGGTAAGGGTTAGGGTTAGGGTTAGGGTTAGGGTTAGAGTTTGGGTTAGGGTTAGGGTAACGGTAAAGGTTAGGTTATGGTTAGGGTTAGGGTTAGTGATAGGGGTTAGGGTTAGGGTTAGTGTTAGGGTTAGGTTAAGGGTTAGGGTTAGGGTTAGGGTAAGGGAAAGTGTTAGGGTTAGTGATAGGTTTAGCATTAGGGTAAGGGTAAGGGTTAGGGTTAGTGTTAGGGTTAGGTTTAGGGTTGGGGTTAAGGTTAGGGTTAGGTTTAGGGTAAGTGTAAGTTTTAGGGTTAGGGTTAGGGTTAGGGTAAGAGTTAGGGTTAGGGTTAGGGTTACGGTTAGGGTTAGTGTAATCATTAGGTTCAGGTTTAGGGTTAAGTGTTAGGGTTAGGGTAAGGTTTAGGGTTAGGTTTAGTGTTTGGGTGAGGGTAAGGGTTAGGGTTAGTGTTAGGGTTAGGTTTAGGGTTGGGGTTAAGGTTAGTGTCAGGTTTAGGGTAAGTGTAAGTTTTAGGGTTAGGGTTAGGGTTAGGGTAAGAGTTAGGGTTAGGGTTAGGGTTACGGTTAGGGTTAGTGTAAGCATTAGGTTCAGGTTTAGGGTTAAGTGTTAGGGTTAGGGTAAGGTTTAGGGTTAGGTTTAGTGTTAGGGTGAGGGTAAGGGTTAGGGCTACAGTTAGGGTTAGGGTTAGGGTTAGGGTAAGGGTTAGGTTAAGGGTTAGAGTTAGGGTTATGGGTAGGGTTAGGGTTAGGGTGAGCGTTATGTTTAGGGTTAGGGTTAGGGTTTGGGTAAGGATGAGGATTAGGGTGAGGGTTAGGGAAGGTTTATTGAAAGGGTAAGGGTTAGGGTTAGGGTTAGGGTAAGGTTAAGGGTTAGGTTTAGAGTGAGGGTTAGGGTTAGGGTAAAGGTTAGGGTTAGGGTTATGGTTAGTGTTAGGGTTAGTTTAAGAGTAAGGGTTAGGGTTAAGGTTAGGGATAGTGGTAGGTTTAGGT
>JANJXV010000086.1:1102500-1135000 GCA_024803745.1 Megascapheus bottae
AAGTTTAGGGTTAGGGTTACGGTTAGGGTAAGGGTAAGGGTTAGGGTTAGGTTTAGGGTTAGTTTTAGGTTTAGGGTTAGGGTGAGGGTGAGGGAGTAGGGAAAGGATAAGTTTAGGGTTAGGTTTAGGGTTAGGGTAAGGGTTCAGGTTAGAGTAAGTGTAAGGGTTAGGGTTAGGTTTAGGGTTATTGTTAGTGGAAGGGTAAGGCTTAGGGTTAGGGTTAGGGTTAGTTAAGCGATAGTGTTAGGGTTATGGTTAGGGTAATGGTAAGGCTTAGGTTTGGGTTAGGGTTAGGTTTGGGGTTAGGGTTAGGGTTACGGTTAGGAAAGGATAAGGGTTAGGGTTAAGGATAGGTTTACGGTTAGGGTTAGGGTTAAGGTTAGGGTTAGAGTTAGGGTAAGAGTAAGGGTTAGGGTTGGGTTTAGGGTTAGCGTTAGGGTTAGGGTAAGGGTAAGGGTTAGGGTTGGGATTAGGTTTAGGGTAAAGTTTAGGCTTAGGTTTAGGGTAAGGGTAAGGGTAAGATTTAGGGTTATGGTTAAAGTTAGGGTAAGGATAAGGGTTAGGGTTAGTGTTAGGTTTAGTGTTAGGTTTAAGGTTAGATTTAGGGTAAGGGTTAGTGTTAGGGGTAAGGTTAGGGTTAGGGTTAGGGTAAGGGTAAGGGTTTAGTTAGGGTTAGGGTTAGGGTAAGAATTAGGGTTAGGTTTAGGTTTAGGGTTAGGATTAGTGTTAGCGATAGGTTAAGGGTAAGGGTTAGGGTTAAGGTTAGGGTTAGGGTTAGGGTTAGGGTAAGGTTAAGGGATAGGTTTAGGGTTAGTGTTAGGTTTAGGTTTAGGGTTAGGGTTAGGGTTAATGTTAGATTTAGGGTTAGGGTAAGGGTAAGGGTAAGGGTGAGGGTTAGGTTTAGGGTTATGGTTAGGGTAAGGGTAAGGATTAAGGTTAGGGTTAATGTTAGATTTATGGTTAGGGTAAGGTTAGGGTAAGGATAAGATTTAGGGTTAAGGTTAGGGTTAGGGTTAGGTTTAGGGTTAGGGTAGGGTTAGGGTAAGGGTAAGGGTTAGGGTTAGGATTAGGGTTAGGGTTAGGGTAAGGGTTAGGTTTAGGGTTAGGGTTAGATTTAGGGTTAGGATTTGGTAAGGATAAGGGTTAGGTTTAGAGTTAGGGGTAGGGTTAGGGTAAGGGTTAGGGTTAGGGTTAGAGTTAAAGTTAGGGTTAGGTTAAGGGTAAGGGTTAGGGTTAGGGTTAGGGTTAGGGTTCGTGTAAGGGTTAGGGTTAGGGATTAGGTTTAAGGTTAGGTTTCGGGTAAGAGTTAGGGTGAGGGGTTAGGTTTAAGCTTAGGGTAAGGATTAGGGTTAGTGTTAGGGTTAGGGTTAGGGTAAGTGTTAGGGTTAGGGTAAGGGTTATGTTTATGGTTAGGGTTAGTGTTAGGGTTAGGGTAAGGGTAAGTGTTAGTGTTAGGGTTAGGGTTAGGTTTAGGGTAAGGATTAGGGTTACGTTTAGGGTTAGGGTTAGGGTAAGGATAAGGGTTAGGTTTAGGGGTAGGGTTCGGTTTAGGGTTAGGGTTAGAGATAGGGTTAGGGTTAGGGTAAGGGTAAGGGTTAGGGTTAGGGTTAGGGTTAGGGTTAGGGTAAGGGTTAGGGTTAGGGTTAGGTTTAGGGTTAGGTTTAGGTTTAGGGTAAGGGTAAGGGTTCGGGTTAGGTTTAAGTTTATGATAAGGGTAAGGGTTAAGGTTAGGGTTAGGGTTAGGGTTAGGTTTAGGTTTAGGGTTAGGGTTAGGGTAAGGGTAGCGTTTAGGGTTAGGGTTAGGGTAAGGTTAAGGTTTAGGTTTAGGGTTAAGGTTAGGTTAGGGTAAGGGTTAGGGTTAGGTTTAGGTTTAGGGTTAGGGTAGGGTTAGGGTGAGGGTAAGGGTTAGGGTTAGGGTTAGGGTAAGGTTTAGGTATAGGGTTAAGGTTAGGTTAGGGTAAGGGTAAGGTTTAGGGTTAAGGTTAGGATTAGGGTTAGGTTTAGTGTTAGGGTAAGGGTAAGTGTTAGGGTTAGGGTTAGGGTTAAGTTAAGGGTAAGGGTTAGGGTTAGGGTTAGGATTAGGTTTATGGTAAGGGTTAGGTTTAGGTTTAGGGTAAGGGTAACGGTAAGGATTAGGGTTATGGTTTGGGTTAGGTAAGGATAAGGGTTTGGGTTAGGGTTAGGTTTAGGGTTAGATTTAGGGTTAGGGTAAGGGTAAGTTTTAGGGTTAGGGTTAGGGTAAGGGTTAGGGTTAGGGTAGGGTTAGGTTTAGGTTTAGGGTTAGGGTTAGGGTTACGGTTAGGGTTAGAGTAAGGGTTAGGGTTAGTGTTTGGGGTAAGTTTAGGGTTAGGGTTAGGGTATGGGTAAAGATTAGCTTAGGGTTAGGGTTAGGGTTAGGGTAAGGGTTAGGGTTAGGGTTAGGTTTAGGGTTAGGATTAGGGTTAGGGTTAGGGTAATGGTAAGGGATAGGGTTAGGGTTAGGGTTAGGGTTAAGGTTAGGGTTAGGGTAAGAGTAAGGGTTAGGATTAGTCATAGGGTTAGGGTTAGATTAAGGATAAGGGATAGGTTTAGGGTTAGGGTTAGGTTTAGGTTTAGGGTTAGGGTTAGGGAATAGGGAAAGATAATGGTTAGGGTTAGGGTTAGGATTAGGTTTAGGGTTAAGTTTAGGATTAGGGTAAGGGTTACAGTATGGGTTAGGGTTAGGGTTAGTTTTTGGGGTAAGTATTGGGTTATGGTTAAGGTATGGGTAAGGATTAGCTTAGGGTTAGGGTTAGGGTTAGGGTTAGGGTTAAGTTTAGGGTTAGGGTTGTTGTAAGGGTAAGGGTTAGGGTTAGGTTTAGGGTTATTCTTAAGTTCAGGGTAAGGGTTAGGGTTAGGGTTAGGGTTAGGTTAAGGGTTAGGGTTAGGTTAGGGTAAGGATAAGTTTTAGGGTTAAGGTTAGGGTTAGGTTTAGGGTTATGGTAGGGTTAGGGTAAGGGTAAGGGTAAGGGTTAGGGTTAGGATTAGGGTTAGGGTTATGGTAAGGGTTAGGTTTAGGTTAGGGTTAGTTTTAGGGTTATGTTTTGGTAAAGGTAAGGGTTAGATTTAGAGTTCGGGGTAGGGTTAGGGTAAGGGTTAAGGTTAGGGTTAGGGTTAGAGTTAAAATTAGGTTTAGGGTTAGGGTTAGGGTTAGGGTAAGGGTAAGGATTAGAGTTATGATTAGGGTTAGGGTTAGGTTAAGGGTTAGGGTTAGGGTTAGGGTTAGGGTTAGGGTAAGGGTAGGGGTTAGGTTTAGGGTTAGGGTTAGGGTTAGGTTTAGGGTTAGGTTTAGGTTTAGGGTTAGGGAAATGATAAGGGTTAGGGTTAAGGTTCGGTTTAGTGTTAGGGTTAGGGTTAAGGTGATTGTTAGGGTTGGGTAAGGGTAAGGGTTAGGGTTAGGTTTAGGGTTAGTGTTAGGGTAAGGGAAAGGATTAGGGTTAGAGTTACGGTTAGGTTTAGGGTTAGGGTTAGGTTTAGGGTTAAGGTAAGTGTAAGGGTTAGGGTTAAGGTTAGGGTTAGGGTTAGGTTTAGTTTTAGGGTTAGGGTTAGGGTGAGAGTAAGGGTTATGGTTAATGTTAGGGTAAGGTTAAGGGTTAGGGTTAGGGTTAGGGATAGGGTAAGGGTAATGGTTAGGTTTAGGGTTAGGGCTAGGGTTAGGGTAAGGGTTAGGGGTTACAGTTAGGGTTAGGGTTAGGGTTAGGGTTAGGTTTTGGGTTACGGTTAGTGTTAGGGTTAGGATTAGTGTAAGAGTATTTGTTAGGGTATTTGTTAGGGTTAGGTTTAGGGTTAGCGTTAGGGAACGGTTAAGGGTAAGATTTAGGGTTAGGTTTAGGATTAACGTAAGGGTAAGCGTTAGGGTTAGGGTTAGGGTTAGATTTAGGGTAAGTGTTAGGGTTACTTTTAGAGTAAGGATAAGTTTTAAGGTTAGGGTTAGGTTTAGGATTAGCGTAAGGTAAGGGTTAGGGTTAGGTTTAGGGTTAGGGTAAGGGTAAGGGTTACGGTTAGGGTTAGGGTTAGGGTAGGGGTTAGGGTAAGGGCAAGTGTTAGGGTTAGGATTAGGGTTATGATAAGGGCAAGGGTTAGGGTTAGGGTTAGGATTAGGGATTAGGTTTAGGGTTAGGGTTAGGGTTTGGGTAAGGTTTAGGGTTAGGGGTGAGAGTTAGTGTTAGGGTTAGGTTAAGGGTTAGGGTTAGGGTTAGGGTTAGAATAAGGGTTAGCGTTAGGGTTAGGGTTAGGGTTAGGGTGAGGGTTAGGGTTAGGGTAAGTGGTAGGGTTAGGATTAGGGATAGAGTTAGTGTTAGGGTAAGTTTTAGTGTTAGGGATAGGGTTGAGGTTAGGGTAAGTGTTAGGGTTAGGGTTAGGTTTAGGGTTAGGGTTAGGGTAAGGGTTATGGTTAGGTTTAGAGTGAGTGTTAGGGTTAGGGTTAGGGTTAGGGTTAGGGTAAGGGTAAGGATTAGGGTTAGGGTTAGTTTTAGGGTTAGGGTTATGGTTAGGGTAAGGGTTGGGTTTGGAGTTAGGGTTAGGGTTAGGGTTAGGGTTAGGGTAAGGGTTAGAGTTAGGGATAGGGTTAGGGTAGGTTTTAGGGTAAGGGTAAGTTTTAGGGTTAGGGTAGGGTTAGGATAACGGTAAGGGTTAGGTTTTGGGTTAGGGTTAGGGATTAGGGTTAGGGTTAGGGTTAGGGGTAAGAGTTAGGGTTAGTGTTAGGTTTAGGGTAAGGGTTAGGGTTAGGGGTTAGAGTTAGTGTTTGGTTAGGTTAAGAATTAGGGTTAGGGTTAGAGTTACGGTTAGGGTAAGGGTAAGTGTTAGTGTTAGGATTAGGGTTAGGGTTAGGGTAAGTGTTAGGGTTAGGTTAGGGTTAGGTTTAGGTTTGGGGTTAAGGTTAATGCAAGGGGAAGGGGAAAGGTTAGGTTTAGGGGTAGGGGTAGGTTTAGGGTAAGGGTAAGGGTTAGCGTTAGGTTAGGGTAGGGGTACGGTTAGGTTTAGTTTTATGGTCAGGGTTAGTGTAATGGTAAGGGATAGGGTTAGGGATACGGTTAGGGTGAGGTTTAGGTTTAGGGTTAGGGTTAGGATAAGGGTAAGGGGTAGGATTAGTGTTAGGGTTAACGTTAGGGTTAGGGTTAGGATAAGGGTAAGGGTTAGGTTAGGGTTAGGGTTAGGGTTTGGGTTAGGGTTAGGGTAATGGTAAGGTCTAATGTTATGGTTAGGGTTAGGATTAGGTTTAGTGTTACAGTTAGGGTTAGGGTTAGGGTTAGGGTAAGGGTAAGGTTTAGGGTTACGGTTAGGGTTCTGGTAAGGGTTAGGTTATTGTTAGGGTTAGGTTTAGGGTTAGGTTTAGGGTTAGGGTAAGGGTAAGGTTTAGGGTTAAGGTTAGGGTTAGGGTTAGGTTTAGTGTTGGGGTAAGGGTTAGGGTTAGGGATAGGGTTAAGGTAAGGGTAAGGGTTAAGTTTGGGGTTAGGTTTAGAGTCAGTGTTAGGGTTAGGGTTAGGGAGTAGGGAAAGTATTAGGGTTAGGGTTAGATTTAGGGTTAGGGTAAGGGTTAAATTTAGGGTAATTTAGCGTAACGGTAAGGGTTATGGTCAGGTTTAGGGTTATTGTTAGGGTAAGGGTAAGGGTTAGGTTTAAGGTTAGTGTTAGGGTTATGTTGAGGGTTAGGGTTAGGTTAGGATAAGGATAAGGTTTAGCTTTAAGGTTAGGGTTAGGGTTAGGTTTAGTGTTAGGGTAAGGGTAAGGGTTAGGATTATGGATAGGGTTAAGGTAAGGGTAAGGGTTAGGGTTAGGGTTAGGATTAGGTTTAGGGTAAGGGATAGGGTTAGGTTTACGGTAAGGGTAAGGGTAAGGTTTAGGGTTATGGTTATGGTTAGGATTAGGGTTAGGGTAAGGGTTAGGTTTAGTGTTAGGTTTAGGTTTAGGGTTAGGTATAGGGTTAGGGTAAAGGTAAGGGTTATTGTTAGGGTTAGGGTAAGGGTTAGGGTTAGGTTTAGGGTTAGGGTTAGGGTAAGGGTTAGGGTTAGGGTTAATTTTAGGGGTAAGGTCAGGGTTAGGGTTACGGTATGGGTAAGGGTTAGGTTAGGTTTACGGTTAGCATTAGGGTAAGGGTTATTGTTAGGGTTAGGTTTAGGGTTAGGATTAGGGTTAGGGTTAGGGTAAGTGTAAGGGTTAGGGTTAAGGTTAGGGTTAGGGTTAGGGTTAGGGTTAGGGTTAGGGAAGGGTAAGCGTTAGGGTTAGGTTTAGGGTTAGGATTAGGGTAAGGGTAAGGAACAGGTTTACGGTTAGAGTTAGGTTTATGGTGAAGGTTAGGGTTAGGGTGTAGGGAAATGATAAGGGTTAGGGTTAGGTTTAGGGTTAGGGTTGGTGTTAAGTTTAGGGTTAGGTTTAGGGTAAAGGTAAGGGTTAGGGTTAGCTTTAGGGTTATTGTTAGGGTAAGGGTAAGGGTTAGGGTTAGGTTTAGGGTTAGGTTTCGGGTTGGGTTAGTTAGGGTAAGGATAAGTTTTAGGTTTAATGTTAGGGTTAGGGTTAGGTTTAGGGTTAGGGTAGGTTTAGTGTAAGGGTAAGGGTTAGGGTTAGGATTAGGGTTAGGGTTGAGGTAAGGGTTAGTTTTAGGGTTAGGGTTAGGTTTAGGGTTAGGGTTAGGGTAAGGGTAAGGGTTAGGTTTCGATTTCTGGGTAGGGTTAGGGTAGGACTTAGGGTTAGGGTTAGGGTTAGAGTTAAAGATAGGGTTAGGTTAAGGGTAAGGTTTAGGGTTAAGGTTAGGGATAGGGTTCGGGTAAGGGTTAGGGTTAGGGGTTAGGTGTAAGGATAGGGTTCCGGTAAGGGATAGGGTTAGGAGTTAGGTGTATGGTTATGGTTAGGGTTAGGTTTAGTGTGAGGGTTAGGGTTAGGGTATGGGTTAGGTTTAGGGTAAGTGTTATGGTTACGGTTTGGGTTAGGTTTAGGGTTAGGGTAAAGGTAAGGGTTATTGTTAGGGTTAGGGTAAGGGTTAGGGTTAGGTTTAGGGTTAGGGTTAAGGTAAGGGTTAGGGTTAGGGTTAATTTTAGGGGTAAGGTTAGGGTTAGGGTTACGGTAAGGGTGAGGGTTAGGTTAGGTTTAGCGTTAGCGTTAGGGTAAGGGTTATTGTTAGGGTTAGGTTTAGGGTTAGGATTAGGGTTAGGGTTAGGGTAAGGGTAAGGGTTAGTTTTAGGGTTAGGTTTAGGGTTAGGGTAAGGGTAAGGGTTAGGTTTAGGGGTAGGGGTAGGGGTTTCGGTTAGGCTTAGGTTTAAGGTTCGGGTTAGGATAAGGGTAAGGTATAGGTTTAGGGATAGTGTTAGGGTTAGGGTTAGGTTTAGGGTTAGGGTTAGGGTAAGAGTAAGGGTTAGGTTTAGGGTTAGGTTTAGGGTTAAGGTTAGGGTTAGGGTTAGTATATGGATAAGGGTTAGGTTAGGGTTAGGGTTAGGGTAAGGGTTAGGGTTAGGGTTAGCATTAGGTTTAGGTTTAGGATTAGGTTTAGGGTTAGGGTAAGGGTAAGGTTTAGGGTTAAGGTTAGGGTTAGTGTTAGGGTTAGGGTTAGGGTAAGGGTAAGGGTTAGGGTTAGGTTTAGGGTTAGGGTTAAGGTAAGGGTAAGGGTTAGGTTTAGGGTTAGGGTTAGGATTAGGGTTAGGGTTAGGGTTAGGGTTAGTGTAAGGGTAAGGGTTATGGTTAGGTTTAGGGTTAGGGTTATGGTTAGGGTAAGGGTAAGGGATAGGGTTAGGGTTACTGTTAGGTTTAGGGTTAGGGTTAGGGTAAGGGTAAGGTTTAGGGTTAACGTTAGGGTTAGGGTTAGGTTTAGGGTTAGGGTAGCGTTACGATAAGGGCAAGGGTTAAGTTAGGATTAGGGTTAGGGTTAGGGTAAGGGTTCGGGTTAGGGTTAGGGTTAGGTTTAGGGTTAGGGTAAGGTTTAGGGTTAGTGTTAGGGTTAGGGTTAGGGTAAGGGTTAGGGTTATTGTTAGGGTTAGGGTAAGGGTTATGCTTAGGGTTAGTGTTAGGGTAAGTGTAAGTGTTAGTGTTAGGGTTAGGGTTAGCGTTAGGGTAAGGTTTAGGCTTAGGGTTAGGTTTAAGGTTAGGGTTAGGGTTAGGGGAAGGGGAAGGGTTAGGTTTAGTGTTAGGGTTAGGGTTAGGATAAGGGTAAGGTTTAGGGTTAGGTTTAGGGACAAGTGTTAGGGTTAGAGTTAGGTTTAGGGTTAGGGTTAGGGTAAGGGTAAGGGATAGGGTTAGGGATATAGTTAGGGTTAGGGTTAGGGTTAGGGTTAGGGTAAGGGTAAGGGTTAGGGTTCGAGTTATGGTTAGGTTTATGGACAAGTGTTAGGGTTAGAGGTAGGTTTAGGGTTAGGGTTAGGGTAAGGGTAAGGGATAGGGTTAGGGATATAGTTAGGGTTAGGGTTAGGATTAGGGTTAGGGTTAGGGTTATGTTTAGGGAAAGTAAGGGTTAGGGTTAAGGTTAGGTTTAGGGTTAGGGTTAGGGTTAAGGTTAGGGAAATTAAGGGTTAGGTTTAAGGTTAGGTTTAGGGTTAGGGTTAGGGTTAGGGTTAGGGTTAGGGTAAGTGTAAGGGTTAGGGTTAGGGTTAGGGTTAGGTTTAGGGTTAGGGTTAGGGTTAGGTAAGGGTAAGGTTTAGGTTTAAGGTTATGGTTAGGGTTAGGTTTAGTGTGAGGGTTAGGGTTAGGGTTAACGTTAGGGTTAGTTAAGGGTAAGGTTAGGGTTAGGGTTACTGTTAGGATAAGAGTTAGGGGTTAGGGTTAGGGTTGGGGTAAAGTTTAGGGTTAGGGTTATGGTTAGGTTAAGGGTAAATGTTAGGTTATGGTTAGGGTTAGGTTTAGGGTTAATTTTAGTGTTAGGGTTAGGGTTAGTTAATTGTAAGGCTTAGGGTTAGGATTAGGATTAGGGTTAAGGTAAGGGTTAGAGATAGGGTTAGGTTTAGGGTTAGGTTTAAGGTTAGGGTTAGGGTAAGGGTAAGGGTTAGGGTTAGGGTTAGCGTTAGGTTTAGTGTTGGGGTTAAGGTTAGGGTTAGGGTAACGGTTAGGGTTAGGGTTAGGTTTAGGGTTATGTTTAGTGTTAAGGTTAGGGTTAGGGTTAGGATTAGGGTAAGGGTAAGGGTAAGGTTTAGGTTTAGGGTTAGGTTTAAGGTAAGGTTAAGGGTTAGGGTTAGGGTTAGATTTAGGGTAAGGGTTAAGGTTAGGTTTAGAGTATGGGTAAGGTTTAGGGTTACGGTTAGGGATTGGGTAAGGTTAGGGTTCAGGTTAGGGTTAGGGATAGGGTAAGTGTTAGGGTAAGGGTTAGGGTTCAGGTTAGTGTTAGGGTTATGGTTAGGGTTAGTTTTAGGCTTATGGTTAGGGTTAGGGTTAGGGTAAGGGTAAGGGTTAGGTTTCAGGTTAGGGTTAGGTTTAGCGTTAGGGTTAGGGTAAGGGTAGGCTTAGGGTTAGGGTTAGGGTTAGGGTTAGGGAAAGTAAGGGTTAGGGTTAAGGTTAGGTTTAGGGTTAGGGTTAGGGTTAGTGTTAGTGTTAATGTTAGGGTTAGGGTTACGGTAAGGGTAAGGGTTAGGGTTAGGTGTAAGGTTAGGGTTAGGGTAAGGGTTAGGGTTAGGGTTAGGGTTAGGTTTAGGGTAAGAGTAAGGGTTAGAGTTAGGGTTAGGGTTAGGATTAGGGTAAGGATTAGGGGTTAGGCTTAGGGTAAGGGTTAGAGTTGGTGTTAGGGTTAGGGTTAGGGTAAGGGTTAGCGTTAGGTTTAGGATTAGCTTAGGAGTAAATGTTAGGGTTAGGGTTAAGGTTAGGGATAGGGTAAGGGTAAGTGTTAGGGTTAGGGTTAAGTTTAGGGTTAGGTTAGGGTTAGGGTTAGGGTAAGTGTAAGGGTTAGGGTTAAGGTTAGGGTTAGGGTTAGTTTTAGGGTTAGGGTTAGGGTTAGGGTAATGTTATGGGTTAGGGTTAGGATTGGGGTTACGGTAAAGGTAAGGCTTAGCGATAGGTTTAGGGTTAGGGTTAGGTTTAGTGTTGGGGTTAAGGTTAGTGTTAGAGTAACTTTTAAGGTTAGGGTTAGGGTTAGAGTTAAAGTTAGGGTTAGGTTAAAGGTAAGGGTTAGGGTTAGGGTTAGGGTTCGGGTAAGGGTTAGTGTTAGGGGTTAGGTTTAAAGTTAGGGTTCAGGTAAGGGATATTGTTAGGGGTTAGGTTTATGGTTAGGGTAACGGTTAGGGTTAGTGTTAGGGTTAGGGTTAGGGTGAGGGTTAGGGTTAGGGTAAGGGTTATGGTTATGGTTAGGGTTAGGGTTAGGGTAAGTGTAAGTGTTAGGGTTAGGGTTAGGGTTAGGGTTAGGTTTAGGATTAGGCTAAGGGTAAGGGTTAGGGTTAGGTTTATGGTTCGGGGTTACGGTTAGAGTTAGGTTTAGGGTTAGGGTTGGAGTAAGGGTAAAAGGTAGGTTTAGGTATAGTGTTAGGGGATAGGGTTAGGTTTATGGTTAGGGTTAGGGTAAGGGTAAGGGTTAGGGTTAGGTTTAGGGTTAGGGTTAAGTTTAGGGGTAGGGTTAGGGTAAGGGTAAGGTTTAGGGTTAAGGTTAGGGTTAGTGTTAGGGTTAGGGTTAGGGTAAGGGTAAGGGTTAGGTTTAGGTTTAGGGTTAGGTTTAAGGTAAGGGTAAGGGTTAGGTTTAGGGTTAGAGTTAGGATTAGGGTTAGGGTTAGGGTTATGGTTAGTGTAAGGGTAAGGGTTATGGTTAGGTTTACAGTTAGGGTTAGGGTTAGGGTAAGGGTAAGGGATAGGGTTAGGGTTACTGTTAGGTTTAGGTTTAGGGTTAGGGTAAGGGTAAGGTTTAGGTTTAACGTTAGGGTTAGGGTTAGGGTAGCGTTACGATAAGGGCAAGGGTTAAGTTAGGATTAGGGTTAGGGTTAATGTAAGGGTTCGGGTTAGGTTTAGGGTTAGGTTTAGGGATAGGGTAAGGTTTAGAGTTAGTGTTAGGGTTAGGGTTAGGGTAAGGGTTAGGGTTATTGTTAGGGTTAGGGTAAGGGTTATACTTAGGGTTAGTGTTAGGGTAAGGGTAAGTGTTAGTGTTAGGGTTAGGGTTAGCGTTAGGGTAAGGTTTAGGCTTAGGGTTAGGTTTAGGTTTAGGGTTGGGTTTAAGGTTAGGGTTAGGGTTAGGGGAAGGGGAAGGGTTAGTTTTAGTGTTAGGGTTAGGGTTAGGGTAAGGGTAAGGGTTAGGGTTAGGTTTAGGGACAAGTGTTACGGTTAGAGGTGGGTTTAGGGTGAGGGTTAGGGTAAGGGTAAGGGATAGGGTTAGGGATATAGTTAGGGTTAGGGTTAGGGTTAGGGTTAGGGTAAGGGTAAGGGTTAGGGTTAGAGTTAGGGTTAGGTTTAGGGACAAGTGTTACGGTTAGAGGTAGGTTTAGGGTTAGCGTTAGGGTAAGTGTAAGGGATAGGGTTAGGGATATAGTTAGGGTTAGGGTTAGGATTAGGGTTAGGATAAGGGTAAGGGTTAGGGTTAGAGTTAGGGTTAGGTTTAGGTTTAGGGTTAGTGTTTGCGTAAGGGTAAGGTTTAGGTTAGGGTTAGGGTTAGGGTTAGGGTAAGGGTTAGGGTTAGGGGTAGGATAAGGTAAGGGTTAGGGTTAGGTTTAGGGTTAGGGTTAGGGTAAGGGTAAGGGTGAGGGTTAGGGTTAGGGTTAGGTTTAGGGTTAGGGTTAGCGTTAGGCTTAGGGTTAGGGTAGGGTTAGGGTAAGGGTAAGGGTTAGGGTTAGGATTAGGGTTAGGGTTAGGGTAAGGGTTAGGTTTAGGTTTAGGGTTAGGTTTCGGGTTATGGTTAGGGTAAGGGGAAGGGTTAGGTTTAGAGTTAGGGTTAGGTTTAGGGTTAGGGTTAGGGTTTGTGTTAGGTGTTAGGGTAAGGGTTAGGGTTAGAGGATAGGGTTAGGGTTAGTTTTAGGGTTAGGTTTATTGTAAGGGTTAGGGTAAGAGGTTAGAGTTAGTGTTAGGGTTAGGTTAAGGGTTAGGGTAAGGGTTAGGTTAGGGTTAGGGTTAGGGTAAGTGTTAGGGTTAGGTTTCGTGTTAGGGTTAGGTTAAGGGTTAGCGTTAGGGTTAGGGTTAGGATTAGGGTTAGGGTTTGGGTTAGAGTTAGGGTAAAGGTAAGGGTTATGGTTAGGGTTAAGTTTAGGGGTTACTGTTAGGGTTAGTTTAAGGGTTAGGGGTAGGGTAAGGGTAAGGGATAGGGTTAGGGATAGGGTTAGGGTTAGGGTTAGGTTTAGGGTTAGGGTTAGGATTAGGGTTAGGGTAAGAGTAAGGGTTAGGGTTAGGGTTAGGGTTAGGGTAAGGGTTAGGGTTAGGGTTAGGGTTATGGTTAGGGTTAGAGTAAGGGTAAGGGTTAGGGTTAGAGTTAGGGTTAGGGTTAGGGTAAGGGTAAGGGATAGGGTTAGGGTTAGGGTTATGTTTAGGTTTAGAGTAAGGGTAAGGGATAGGGTTAGAGTTAGGGTTACGGTTAAGGTTAGGGTTAGTGTTTGCGTAAGAGTAAGGTTTAGGTTAGGGTTAGGTTTAGGGTTAGGGTAAGGGTTAGGGTTAGGATTAGGGTTAGGGTTAGGGTAAGGGTTAGGTGTAGGGTTAGGGTAAGGGTTAGGGTTAGGGTTAGGGTTAGGGTTAGGTTTAGGGTTAGGGTTAGGTTTAGGTTTAGGATTAGAGTAGGGTTAGGGTAAGGGTAAGGGTTAGGGTTAGGATTAGGGTTAGGGTTAGGGTAAGGGTTAGGTTTAGGGTTAGGGTTAGGTTTCAGGTTTTGGTTAGGGTAAGGGTAAGGGTTAAGTTTAGAGTTAGGGGTAGGGTTAGCGTAAGGGTAAAGGTTAGGGTTAGGGTTAGGGTAAGGGTTATCGTTAGGGTTATGGTTAGGTTTAGAGTTAACGTTAGGGTTAGTTAAGGGTAAGGGTTAGGGTTAGGGTTAGGGTAAGGGTTAGGGGATAGGGTTAGGGTTAGGGTAAGGTTTAGGGTTAGGGTTAGGGTTGGGTTAAGGGCAAATGTTAGGGTTAGGTTTAGGGTTAGGTTTAGGGTTAATTTTAGGGGTAGGGTTAGGTTTAGTTAATTGTAAGGTTTAGGGTTAGGATTAGGGTTAGGGTTAAGGTAAGGGTTAGAGATAGGGTTAGGGTTAGGCTTAGGTTTAGGGTTAGGGTTAGGGTAAGGGTTAGGGTTATGGTTAGGGTTAGGTTTAGTGTTGGGGTTAAGGTTAGGGTAAGGGTAACGGTTAAGGTTAGGGTTAGGTTTAGGGTTATGTTTAGTGTTAAGGTTAGGGTTAGGGTTAGAATTAGGATAAGGGTAAGGTTTAGGTTTAGGTTTAGGTTTAAGGTAAGGGTAAGGGTTAGGGTAAGGGTTAGATTTAGGGTAAGGGTTAGGGTTAGGTTTAGAGTAAGGGTAAGGTTTAGGGTTACGGTTTGGGTTAGGTTAAGGGTAAGTGTAAGGGTTAGGGTTAGGGTTAGGGTTATGTTTAGGGTTAGGGTTATGGTTATGGTTATGGTCAGGGTTAGGGTTAGGGTAAGTGTAAGTGTTAGTGTTAGGGTTAGGGTAAGGGTTAGGGTTAGGTTTAGGATTAGGGTAAGGGTAAGGGTTAGGGTTAGGTTTATGGTTCGGGGTTACAGTTAGAGTTAGGTTTAGGGTTAGGGTTGGAGTAAGGGTAAAGGGTAGGGTTAGGTATAGTGTTAGGGGATAGGGTTAGGTTTATGGTTAGGGTTAGGGTAAGGGTAAGGGTTAGGGTTAGGTTTAGGGTTAGGGTTAAGGTTAGGGTTAGTGTTAGGGTTAGGGTTAGGGTAAGGGTAAGGGTTAGGGTTAGGTTTAGGGTTAGGGTTAAGGTAAGGGTAAGGGTTAGGTTTAGGGTTAGAGTTAGGATTAGGGTTAGGGTTAGGGTTAGGGTTAGTGTAAGGGTAAGGGTTATGGTTAGGTTTACAGTTAGGGTTAGGGTTAGGGTAAGGGTAAGGGATAGGGTTAGGGTTACTGTTAGGTTTAGGGTTAGGGTTAGGGTAAGGGTAAGGTTTAGGTTTAACGTTAGGGTTAGGGTTATGTTTAGGGTTAGGGTAGCGTTACGATAAGGGCAAGGGTTAAGTTAGGATTAGGGTTAGGGTTAGGGTAAGGGTTCGGGTTAGATTTAGGGTTAGGTTTAGGGTTAGGTTAAGGTTTAGGGTTAGTGTTAGGGTTAGGGTTAGGGTAAGGGTTAGGGTTATTGTTAGGGTTAGGGTAAGGGTTATACTTAGGGTTAGTGTTAGGGTAAGGGTAAGTGTTAGTGTTAGGTTTAGGGTTAGAGTTAGGGTAAGGTTTAGGCTTAGGGTTAGGTTTAGGTTTAGGGTTGGGTTTAAGGTTAGGGTTAGGGTTAGGGGAAGGGGAAGGGTTAGTTTAAGTGTTATGGTTAGGGTTAGGGTAAGGGTAAGGGTTAGGGTTAGGTTTAGGGACAAGTGTTACGGTTAGAGGTGGGTTTAGGGTGAGGGTGAGGGTTAGGGTAAGGGTAAGGGATAGGGTTAGGGATATAGTTAGGGTTAGGGTTAGGGTTAGGGTTAGGGTAAGGGTAAGGGTTAGGGTTAGAGTTAGGGTTAGGTTTAGGGACAAGTGTTACGGTTAGAGGTAGGTTTAGGGTGAGGGTTAGGGTAAGTGTAAGGGATAGGCTTAGGGATATACTTAGGGTTAGGGTTAGGATTAGGGTTAGGATAAGGGTAAGGGTTAGAGTTAGAGTTAGGGTTAGGTTTAGGTTTAGGGTTAGTGTTTGCGTAAGGGTAAGGTTTAGGTTAGGGTTAGGGTTAGGGTTAGGGTAAGGGTTAGGTTTAGGGGTAGGTTAAGGTAAGGGTTAGGGTTAGGTTTAGGGTTAGGGTTAGGGTAAGGGTAAGAGTGAGGGTTAGGGTTAGGGTTAGGTTTAGGGTTAGGGTTAGCGTTAGGCTTAGGGTTAGGGTAGGGTTAGGGTAAGGGTAAGGGTTAGGGTTAGGATTAGGGTTAGGGTTAGGGTAAGGGTTAGGTTTAGGTTTAGGGTTGGGTTTAGGGTTAGGGTTAGGGTAAGGGTAATGGTTAGGTTTAGAGTTAGGGTTAGGTTTAGGGTTAGGGTTAGGGTTAGTGTTAGGTGTTAGGGTAAGGGTTAGGGTTAGAGGATAGGGTTAGGGTTAGTTTTAGGGTTAGGTTTATTGTAAGGGTTAGGGTAAGAGGTTAGAGTTAGTGTTAGGGTTAGGTTAAGGGTTAGGGTAAGGGTTAGGTTAGGGTTAGGGTTAGGGTAAGGGTTAGGGTTAGGTTTCGTGTTAGGGTTAGGTTAAGGGTTAGCGTTAGGGTTAGGGTTAGGATTAGGGTTAGGGTTTGGGTTAGAGTTAGGGTAAAGGTAAGGGTTATGGTTAGGGTTATGTTTAGGGGTTACGGTTAGGGTTAGTTTAAGGGTTAGGGGTAGGGTAAGGATAAGGGATAGGGTTAGGGATAGGGTTAGGGTTAGGGTTAGGTTTAGGGTTAGGGTAAGGGTTAGGATAAGGGTTAGGGTTAGGGTTAGGGTAAGGTTAAGGGTTAGTGTTAGGATTAGGGTTAGGGTAAGAGTAAGGGTTAGGGTTAGGGTTAGGGTTAGGGTAAGGGTTAGGGTTAGGGTTAGGGTTATGGTTAGGGTTAGAGTAAGGGTAAGGGTTAGGGTTAGAGTTAGGGTTAGGGTTAGGGTAAGGGTAAGGGATAGGGTTAGGGTTAGGGTTATGTTTAGGTTTAGAGTAAGGGTAAGGGATAGGGTTAGAGTTAGGGTTACGGTTAAGGTTAGGGTTAGTGTTTGCGTAAGAGTAAGGTTTAGGTTAGGGTTAGGTTTAGGGTTAGGGTAAGGGTTAGGGTTAGGATTAGGGTTAGGGTTAGGGTAAGGTTTAGGTGTAGGGTTAGGGTAAGGGTTAGGGTTAGGGTTAGGGTTAGGGTTAGGGTTAGGTTTAGGGTTAGGGTTAGGTTTAGGTTTAGGATTAGAGTATGGTTAGGGTAAGGGTAAGGGTTAGGGTTAGGATTAGGGTTAGGGTTAGGGTAAGGGTTAGGTTTAGGGTTAGGGTTAGGTTTCGGGTTATGGTTAGGGTAAGGGTAAGGGTTAAGTTTAGAGTTAGCGGTAGGGTTAGCGTAAGGGTAAGGGTTAGGGTTAGGGTTAGGGTAAGGGTTAGCGTTAGGGTTATGGTTAGGTTTAGAGTTAACGTTAGGGTTAGTTAACGGTAAGGGTTAGGGTTAGGGTTAGGGTAAGGGTTAGGGGATAGGGTTAGGGTTAGGGTAAGGTTTAGGGTTAGGGTTAGGGTTGGGTTAAGGGTAAATGTTAGGGTTAGGTTTAGGGTTAGGTTTAGGGTTAATTTTAGGGGTAGGGGTAGGTTTAGTTAATTGTAAGGGTTAGGGTTAGGATTAGGGTTAGGGTTAAGGTAAGGGTTAGAGATAGGGTTAGGGTTAGGCTTAGGTTTAGGGGTAGGGGTAGGGTAAGGGTTAGGGTTATGGTTAGGGTTAGGTTTAGTGTTGGGGTTAAGTTTAGGGTTAGGGTAATGGTTAGGGTTAGGGTTAGGTTTAGGGTTATGGTTAGTGTTAAGGTTAGGGTTAGGGTTAGGATTAGGGTAAGGGTAAGGTTTAGGTTTAGGTTTAGGTTTAAGGTAAGGGTAAGGGTTAGGGTAAGGGTTAGATTTAGGGTAAGGGTTAGGGTTAGAGGATAGGGTTAGGGTTAGTTTTAGGGTTAGGTTTATTGTAAGGGTTAGGGTAAGAGGTTAGAGTTAGTGTTAGGGTTAGGTTAAGGGTTAGGGTAAGGGTTAGGTTAGGGTTAGGGTTAGGGTAAGTGTTAGGGTTAGGTTTCGTGTTAGGGTTAGGTTAAGGGTTAGCGTTAGGGTTAGGGTTAGGATTAGGGTTAGGGTTTGGGTTAGAGTTAGGGTAAAGGTAAGGGTTATGGTTAGGGTTAAGTTTAGGGGTTACTGTTAGGGTTAGTTTAAGGGTTAGGGGTAGGGTAAGGGTAAGGGATAGGGTTAGGGATAGGGTTAGGGTTAGGGTTAGGTTTAGGGTTAGGGTTAGGATTAGGGTTAGGGTAAGAGTAAGGGTTAGGGTTAGGGTTAGGGTTAGGGTAAGGGTTAGGGTTAGGGTTAGGGTTATGGTTAGGGTTAGAGTAAGGGTAAGGGTTAGGGTTAGAGTTAGGGTTAGGGTTAGGGTAAGGGTAAGGGATAGGGTTAGGGTTAGGGTTATGTTTAGGTTTAGAGTAAGGGTAAGGGATAGGGTTAGAGTTAGGGTTACGGTTAAGGTTAGGGTTAGTGTTTGCGTAAGAGTAAGGTTTAGGTTAGGGTTAGGTTTAGGGTTAGGGTAAGGGTTAGGGTTAGGATTAGGGTTAGGGTTAGGGTAAGGGTTAGGTGTAGGGTTAGGGTAAGGGTTAGGGTTAGGGTTAGGGTTAGGGTTAGGTTTAGGGTTAGGGTTAGGTTTAGGTTTAGGATTAGAGTAGGGTTAGGGTAAGGGTAAGGGTTAGGGTTAGGATTAGGGTTAGGGTTAGGGTAAGGGTTAGGTTTAGGGTTAGGGTTAGGTTTCAGGTTTTGGTTAGGGTAAGGGTAAGGGTTAAGTTTAGAGTTAGGGGTAGGGTTAGCGTAAGGGTAAAGGTTAGGGTTAGGGTTAGGGTAAGGGTTATCGTTAGGGTTATGGTTAGGTTTAGAGTTAACGTTAGGGTTAGTTAAGGGTAAGGGTTAGGGTTAGGGTTAGGGTAAGGGTTAGGGGATAGGGTTAGGGTTAGGGTAAGGTTTAGGGTTAGGGTTAGGGTTGGGTTAAGGGCAAATGTTAGGGTTAGGTTTAGGGTTAGGTTTAGGGTTAATTTTAGGGGTAGGGTTAGGTTTAGTTAATTGTAAGGTTTAGGGTTAGGATTAGGGTTAGGGTTAAGGTAAGGGTTAGAGATAGGGTTAGGGTTAGGCTTAGGTTTAGGGTTAGGGTTAGGGTAAGGGTTAGGGTTATGGTTAGGGTTAGGTTTAGTGTTGGGGTTAAGGTTAGGGTAAGGGTAACGGTTAAGGTTAGGGTTAGGTTTAGGGTTATGTTTAGTGTTAAGGTTAGGGTTAGGGTTAGAATTAGGATAAGGGTAAGGTTTAGGTTTAGGTTTAGGTTTAAGGTAAGGGTAAGGGTTAGGGTAAGGGTTAGATTTAGGGTAAGGGTTAGGGTTAGGTTTAGAGTAAGGGTAAGGTTTAGGGTTACGGTTTGGGTTAGGTTAAGGGTAAGTGTAAGGGTTAGGGTTAGGGTTAGGGTTATGTTTAGGGTTAGGGTTATGGTTATGGTTATGGTCAGGGTTAGGGTTAGGGTAAGTGTAAGTGTTAGTGTTAGGGTTAGGGTAAGGGTTAGGGTTAGGTTTAGGATTAGGGTAAGGGTAAGGGTTAGGGTTAGGTTTATGGTTCGGGGTTACAGTTAGAGTTAGGTTTAGGGTTAGGGTTGGAGTAAGGGTAAAGGGTAGGGTTAGGTATAGTGTTAGGGGATAGGGTTAGGTTTATGGTTAGGGTTAGGGTAAGGGTAAGGGTTAGGGTTAGGTTTAGGGTTAGGGTTAAGGTTAGGGTTAGTGTTAGGGTTAGGGTTAGGGTAAGGGTAAGGGTTAGGGTTAGGTTTAGGGTTAGGGTTAAGGTAAGGGTAAGGGTTAGGTTTAGGGTTAGAGTTAGGATTAGGGTTAGGGTTAGGGTTAGGGTTAGTGTAAGGGTAAGGGTTATGGTTAGGTTTACAGTTAGGGTTAGGGTTAGGGTAAGGGTAAGGGATAGGGTTAGGGTTACTGTTAGGTTTAGGGTTAGGGTTAGGGTAAGGGTAAGGTTTAGGTTTAACGTTAGGGTTAGGGTTATGTTTAGGGTTAGGGTAGCGTTACGATAAGGGCAAGGGTTAAGTTAGGATTAGGGTTAGGGTTAGGGTAAGGGTTCGGGTTAGATTTAGGGTTAGGTTTAGGGTTAGGTTAAGGTTTAGGGTTAGTGTTAGGGTTAGGGTTAGGGTAAGGGTTAGGGTTATTGTTAGGGTTAGGGTAAGGGTTATACTTAGGGTTAGTGTTAGGGTAAGGGTAAGTGTTAGTGTTAGGTTTAGGGTTAGAGTTAGGGTAAGGTTTAGGCTTAGGGTTAGGTTTAGGTTTAGGGTTGGGTTTAAGGTTAGGGTTAGGGTTAGGGGAAGGGGAAGGGTTAGTTTAAGTGTTATGGTTAGGGTTAGGGTAAGGGTAAGGGTTAGGGTTAGGTTTAGGGACAAGTGTTACGGTTAGAGGTGGGTTTAGGGTGAGGGTGAGGGTTAGGGTAAGGGTAAGGGATAGGGTTAGGGATATAGTTAGGGTTAGGGTTAGGGTTAGGGTTAGGGTAAGGGTAAGGGTTAGGGTTAGAGTTAGGGTTAGGTTTAGGGACAAGTGTTACGGTTAGAGGTAGGTTTAGGGTGAGGGTTAGGGTAAGTGTAAGGGATAGGCTTAGGGATATACTTAGGGTTAGGGTTAGGATTAGGGTTAGGATAAGGGTAAGGGTTAGAGTTAGAGTTAGGGTTAGGTTTAGGTTTAGGGTTAGTGTTTGCGTAAGGGTAAGGTTTAGGTTAGGGTTAGGGTTAGGGTTAGGGTAAGGGTTAGGTTTAGGGGTAGGTTAAGGTAAGGGTTAGGGTTAGGTTTAGGGTTAGGGTTAGGGTAAGGGTAAGAGTGAGGGTTAGGGTTAGGGTTAGGTTTAGGGTTAGGGTTAGCGTTAGGCTTAGGGTTAGGGTAGGGTTAGGGTAAGGGTAAGGGTTAGGGTTAGGATTAGGGTTAGGGTTAGGGTAAGGGTTAGGTTTAGGTTTAGGGTTGGGTTTAGGGTTAGGGTTAGGGTAAGGGTAATGGTTAGGTTTAGAGTTAGGGTTAGGTTTAGGGTTAGGGTTAGGGTTAGTGTTAGGTGTTAGGGTAAGGGTTAGGGTTAGAGGATAGGGTTAGGGTTAGTTTTAGGGTTAGGTTTATTGTAAGGGTTAGGGTAAGAGGTTAGAGTTAGTGTTAGGGTTAGGTTAAGGGTTAGGGTAAGGGTTAGGTTAGGGTTAGGGTTAGGGTAAGGGTTAGGGTTAGGTTTCGTGTTAGGGTTAGGTTAAGGGTTAGCGTTAGGGTTAGGGTTAGGATTAGGGTTAGGGTTTGGGTTAGAGTTAGGGTAAAGGTAAGGGTTATGGTTAGGGTTATGTTTAGGGGTTACGGTTAGGGTTAGTTTAAGGGTTAGGGGTAGGGTAAGGATAAGGGATAGGGTTAGGGATAGGGTTAGGGTTAGGGTTAGGTTTAGGGTTAGGGTAAGGGTTAGGATAAGGGTTAGGGTTAGGGTTAGGGTAAGGTTAAGGGTTAGTGTTAGGATTAGGGTTAGGGTAAGAGTAAGGGTTAGGGTTAGGGTTAGGGTTAGGGTAAGGGTTAGGGTTAGGGTTAGGGTTATGGTTAGGGTTAGAGTAAGGGTAAGGGTTAGGGTTAGAGTTAGGGTTAGGGTTAGGGTAAGGGTAAGGGATAGGGTTAGGGTTAGGGTTATGTTTAGGTTTAGAGTAAGGGTAAGGGATAGGGTTAGAGTTAGGGTTACGGTTAAGGTTAGGGTTAGTGTTTGCGTAAGAGTAAGGTTTAGGTTAGGGTTAGGTTTAGGGTTAGGGTAAGGGTTAGGGTTAGGATTAGGGTTAGGGTTAGGGTAAGGTTTAGGTGTAGGGTTAGGGTAAGGGTTAGGGTTAGGGTTAGGGTTAGGGTTAGGGTTAGGTTTAGGGTTAGGGTTAGGTTTAGGTTTAGGATTAGAGTATGGTTAGGGTAAGGGTAAGGGTTAGGGTTAGGATTAGGGTTAGGGTTAGGGTAAGGGTTAGGTTTAGGGTTAGGGTTAGGTTTCGGGTTATGGTTAGGGTAAGGGTAAGGGTTAAGTTTAGAGTTAGCGGTAGGGTTAGCGTAAGGGTAAGGGTTAGGGTTAGGGTTAGGGTAAGGGTTAGCGTTAGGGTTATGGTTAGGTTTAGAGTTAACGTTAGGGTTAGTTAACGGTAAGGGTTAGGGTTAGGGTTAGGGTAAGGGTTAGGGGATAGGGTTAGGGTTAGGGTAAGGTTTAGGGTTAGGGTTAGGGTTGGGTTAAGGGTAAATGTTAGGGTTAGGTTTAGGGTTAGGTTTAGGGTTAATTTTAGGGGTAGGGGTAGGTTTAGTTAATTGTAAGGGTTAGGGTTAGGATTAGGGTTAGGGTTAAGGTAAGGGTTAGAGATAGGGTTAGGGTTAGGCTTAGGTTTAGGGGTAGGGGTAGGGTAAGGGTTAGGGTTATGGTTAGGGTTAGGTTTAGTGTTGGGGTTAAGTTTAGGGTTAGGGTAATGGTTAGGGTTAGGGTTAGGTTTAGGGTTATGGTTAGTGTTAAGGTTAGGGTTAGGGTTAGGATTAGGGTAAGGGTAAGGTTTAGGTTTAGGTTTAGGTTTAAGGTAAGGGTAAGGGTTAGGGTAAGGGTTAGATTTAGGGTAAGGGTTAGGGTTAAGTTTAGAGTAAGGGTAAGGTTTAGGGTTACGGTTTGGGTTAGGTTAAGGGTAAGTGTAAGGGTTAGGGTTAGGGTTAGGGTTATGTTTAGGGTTAGGGTCAGGGTAAGGGTTAGGGTTAGGGTTAGGGTTAGGGTAAGGGTTAGGGTTAGGTTTAGGGTTAGGGTAGGTGTTGGGGTAAGGGTAAGTGCTGGGGTAAGGTTTAGAGTTAGGATAAGGTTTAGGGTTAGGGTTAGGGTTAGGGTTAGGGTTAGGTGTTATGGTTAGGGTTAGGAAAATGGTAAGGGTAGGGTTAGGGTTAGGGTAAGGGTAAGGGTAAGGGTTAGGGTTAGGGTTATGGTTGTGTTAAGGGTTGGGGTTAGGGTTAGGGTTAGGGTTAGGCTTAGGGTAAGTGGTAGGGTTAGGTTTAGGGTTAGGGTTAGGGTAAGGTTTAGGGTAAGGTTTAGTGGTAGGGTTAGGGTTAGGGTTAGGGTAAGGTTTAGGGTAAGGTTTAGTGGTAGGGTTAGGGTAAGTGTTAGGGTTAGGGTTAGGGTTAGGTTTAGGGTTAGGGTTAGGGTTAGGGAAAGGGTAAGATTTAGGGCTAGGGTTATGGTTAGGTTTAGGGTTAGAGTTAGGGTTAGGGTTAGGATAAGGTTTAGGGTTAGGGTTAGGGTTAGGGTTACGGTTAGGGTAAAGGTAAGTGTTAGTGTTAGGGTTAGGGTTAGGGTAAATGTTAGGGTAAGGGTTAGGGTTCCGGTTAGGGTTAGGGTTATGGTTATGGTTAGTTTTAGGCTTATGGTTAGGGTTAGAGTTAGGGTAAAGGTTAGGGTTCAGGTTAGGGTTAGGTTTAGGGTTAGGTTTAGGGTAAGGGTTAGGGTTTGGGTTAGGGTTAGGGTTAGGGAAAGTAAGGGTTAGGGTTAAGGTTAGGTTTAGGGTTAGGGTTAGGGTTAGGGTTAAGGTTAGGGAAAGTAAGGGTTAGGTTTAAGGTTAGGTTTAGGGTTAGGGTTAGGGTTAGGGTTAGGGTTACGGTAAGTGTAAGGGTTAGGGTTAGGGTAAGTGTAAGGGTTAGGGTTAGGGTTAGGTTTAGGGTTAGGGTTAGGGTTAGGTAAGGGTAAGGTTTAGGTTTAAGGTTATGGTTAGGGTTAGGTTTAGTGTTAGGGTTAGGGTTAGGGTTAGGGTTAGGGTTAACGTTAGGGTTAGTTAAGGGTAAGTTTAGGGTTAGGGTTAGGGTTACTGTTAGGATACGAGTTAGGGGTTAGGGTTAGGGTTAGGGTAAAGTTTAGGGTTAGGGTTATGGTTAGGTTAAGGGTAAATGTTAGGTTATGGTTAGGGTTAGGTTTAGGTTTAATTTTAGTGTTAGGGTGAGGGTTAGTTTATTGTAAGGGTTAGGGTTAGGATTAGGATTAGGGTTAAGGTAAGGGTTAGAGATAGGGTTAGGTTTAGGGTTAGGTTTAAGTTTAGGGTTAGGGTAAGGGTAAGGGTTAGGGTTAGGGTTAGCGTTAGGTTTAGTGTTGGGGTTAAGGTTAGGGTTAGGGTAACGGTTAGGGTTAGGGTTAGGTTTAGGGTTATGTTTAGTGTTAAGGTTAGGGTTAGGGTTAGGATTAGGGTAAGGGTAACGGTTAAGGTTAGGGTTAGGTTTAGGGTTATGTTTAGTGTTAAGGTTAGGGTTAGGGTTAGGATTAGGATAAGGGTAAGGTTTAGGTTTAGGGTTAGGTTTAAGGTAAGGGTAAGGGTTAGGGTTAGGGTTAGATTTAGGGTAAGGGTTACGGTTAGGTTTAGAGTAAGGGTAAGGTTTATGGTTACGATTAGGGTTTGGGTAAGGGTTAGGGTTCAGGTTAGGGTTAGGGTTAGGGTAAGGGTTAGGGTTCAGATTAGGGTTAGGGTTAGGGTTAGGGTTAGTTTTAGGCTTATGGTTAGGGTTAGGGTTAGGGTAAGGGTAAGGTTTAGGTTTCAGGTTAGGGTTAGGTTTAGGGTTAGGGTTAGGGTAAGGGTTAGGGTTAGGGTTAGGGTTATGGTTAGGGTTAGGGAAAGTAAGGGTTAGGGTTAAGGTTAGGTTTAGGGTTAGGGTTAGGGTTAGGGTTAGGGTTATTGTTAGGGTTAGGGTTACGGTAAGGGTAAGGGTTAGGGTTAGGTGTAAGGTTAGGGTTAGGGTAAGGGTTAGGGTTAGGGTTAGGGTAAGGGTAAGGGTTAGAGTTAGGGTTAGGGTTAGTGTTAGGGTAAGGATTAGGGGTTAGGCTTAGGGTAAGGGTTAGGGTAAGGGTAAGGGTTAGAGTTAGGGTTAGGGTTAGGGTTAGGGTAAGGGTTAGCGTTAGGTTTAGGTTTAGCTTAGGAGTAAATGTTAGGGTTAGGGTTAAGGTTAGTGTTAGGGTAAGGGTAAGTGTTAGTGTTAGGGTTAAGTTTAGGGTTAGGTTAGGGTTAGGGTTAGGGTAAGTGTAAGGGTTAGGGTTAAGGTTAGGGTTAGTGTTAGTTTTAGGGTTAGGGTTAGGGTTAGGGTAAGGGTATGGGTTAGGTTTAGGATTGGGGTTACGGTAAAGGTAAGGCTTAGCGATAGGGTTAGGGTTAGGGTTAGGTTTATTGTTGGGGTTAAGGTTAGGGTTAGGGTAACTTTTAAGGTTAGGGTTAGGGTTAGAGTTAAAGTTAGGGTTAGGTTAGGGTAAGGGTTAGGGTTAGGGTTAGGGTTCGGGTAAGGGTTAGTGTTAGGGGTTAGGTTTAAAGTTAGGGTTCAGGTAAGGGATATTGTTAGGGGTTAGGTTTATGGTTAGGGTAATGGTTAGGGTTAGTGTTAGGGTTAGGGTTAGGGTAAGGGTTAGGGTTAGGTTAAGGGTTATGGTTATGGTTAGGGTTAGGGTTAGGGTTAGGGTAAGTGTAAGTGTTAGTGTTAGAGTTAGGGTTAGGGTTAGGGTTAGGTTTAGGATTAAGGTAAGGGTAAGGGTTAGGGTTAGGTTTATGGTTCGGGGTTACGGTTAGAGTTAGGTTTAGGGTTAGGGTTGGAGTAAGGGTAAAGGGTAGGGTTAGGTATAGTGTTAGGGCAAAGGTTAGGTTTATGGTTAGGGTTAGGGTAAGAGTAAGGGTTAGGGTTAGGTTTAGGGTTAGGGTTAAGGTTAGGGGTAGGGTTAGGGTAAGGGTAAGGATTAGGTTAGGGTTAGGGTTAGGGTAAAGGTTACGGTTAGGTTTAGGTTTAGAGTTAGGGTAAGGGTTAGGTTTAGAGTTAGGGTAAGTGTTAGGGTTAGGGTTAGGTTTAGGGTTAGGGTTAGGTTTAGGTTTCGGGTAAGGTTAAGGGTTAGGGTTAAGGTTAGGGTTAGGATTAGGGTTAAGGTTAGGGTAAGGTGAAGGGTTAGGGTTAGGTTTAGGTTTAGGGTTAGGGTAAGGGTAAGGCTTAGGTTTAGGGTTAGGGTTAGGGTTAGGGGTAGGGTTAGGATTAGGGTTAGGGGAAGGATAAGGGTTAGGGTAAAGGTTAGGTTTAGGTTTAGGGTTAGGGTTAAGGTTAGGGTTAGGGTTAGGTTAAGAGTAAGGGTTAGGTTTAGGTTTAGGTTTAGGGTTAGGGTAAGGGTAATGGTTAGGGTTAGGGTTAGGGTTAGGTTTAGGGTTAGGGTTAGGTTTAGGGTTAGGGTTAGGTTTAGGGTTAGGGTTAGGATTAGGGTTAGGGGAAGGATAAGGGTTAGGGTAAAGGTTAGGTTTACGGTTAGGGTAAGGGTAAGTGTTACGTTTAGCTTAGGGTTAGGGTTAGGTTTAGGGTTAGGGTTAGGGTTAGGGTAAGGGTTAGGGTTAGGATTAGGATTAGGGTTAGGGTAAGGGTAAGGGTTAGGGTTAGGGTTAGGTTTAGTGTTTGGGTTAAGGTTAGGGTTATGGTAAGGGTTAGGGTTTGGGTTAGGGTTAGGTTTAGGGTTAGGTTTAGGGTTATGGTTAGGGTTAGGTTTAGGGTAAGGGCATGTTGAAGGTTAGAGTTAGGGTTAGGGTTAGGTTTAGCTAGGGTAAGGGTAAGGGTTAGGGTAAGGGTTAGGGTTAAGGTAAGGGTAAGGGTTAGGGTTAGGGTGAGTGTTAGGATAAGGTTAAGGGTTAGGGCAGGGTTAGGGGTAGGTGTTAGTGTTAGGGTTATGGTTAGTGTTAGGGATTAGGGTTAGGGTTAGTGTTATGGTTAGTGTAAGGGTTAGCGTTAGGAGTTACGGTTGGTCTTGGGGTTAGATTAAGGGTTATGGTTAGGGTTAGGGTTAGGGTTAGGATAAGGGTTAGGGTTAGGGTTAGGGTTAGGTTTAGGGTTACGGTTACAGTTAGGCTTAGGGAAAGGATAAGGGTTAGGGTTAGGGTTAGGTTTAGGGTTAGGGTTAGGGTTAACGTGAGGGTTAGGTTTGGGTATGGGTAAAGATTAGGGTTAGGTTTTGGGTTAGGGTTAGGGTAAGGGTTAGGGTTAGGGTTAGGTTTAGGTCTAGGGTTAGGGTTAGTGTTAGGGTAAGGGTAAGGGTTAGGGTTAAGTTTAGGGTTAAGGTTAGGTTTAGGGTTAGGTTTAGTGTTAGGGTAAGGTTAAGGGTTAGAGTTAGGATTAGGGTTATGGTTAGGGTAAGGGTTAAGTTTAGGGTTAAGGTTAGGGTTAGGGTAAGTTTTAGGGTTAGGGTTAGGTTAGGGGTTACGTTTAGGTTTAGGGTAGGTTAAGGGTAAGGGTTAGAGTTAGGGTTAGGGTTAGGGTTAGGGTAAGGGGTAGCGTTAGGGTTAGGGTTAGGTTAAATGTAAAGGTTAGGGTGAGGGTTAGGGTTAGGGTTAGGGTAAGGGTAAGTGTTAGGGTTACGGTTAAGTTTAGGGTTAGGTTAGGGTTAGGGATAGGGTAAGTGTAAGGGTTAGAGTTAAGGTTAGGGTTAGGGTTAGTTTTAGGGTTAGGGTTAGGGTTAGGGTAAGGGTATGGGTTAGGGTTAGGATTGGGGTTAGGGTTAAGGTAAGGCTTAGGGATAGGGTTAGGGTTAGTGTTAGGTTTATGGTTAGGGTTAGGGTAAGGGTAATGTTTAGGGTTAGGTTAGGGTTAGGTTTAGTGTTGGGGTTAAGGTTAGGGTTAGGGTAACGGTTAGGGTTAGGGTGAGGGTTAGGTTTAGGGTTAGGTTTAGGGTTACTGTTAGGGTTAGTGTTAGGATTAGGGTTAGGTTTATGCTTAGGGTTAGGTTTAGAGTTAGGGTAAGGTTAAGGGTTAGGGTTAAGGTTAGGGTTAGGGTTAGGGTAAGGGTTAGGGTTAGGGTTAGGGTTAGGGTAAAGGGTTAGGGTTAGGGTTAGTGTTTGGGTAAGGTTAAGGCTAGGGTTTATGATTAGGGTTAGGTTTAGGGTTAGGGTTAGGGTAAGGGTTAGGGAAAGGATAAGGGTTAGAGTTAAGTTTAGGTTTAGGGTTAGGGTTAGGGTAATGGTAAGGGTTAGTGTTAGGGTTAGGGTTAGTTTTATGTTTAGGGTTAGATTTAGGGTTAGGGTAAGGGTAAGTGTTAGGGTTAGGTTTAGGGTTAGGGTTAGGGTAAGGGTAAGGGTTAGGGTTAGGGTTAGGTTAGGGTTAGGGTTAGGTTTAGGTTTAGGGTAAGGGTAAGGGTTAGGTTTAGGTTAGTGTTATTGTTAAGGTTAGGGATAGTGTTAGGGTAAGGGTAAGGGTTAGGGTTAGGGTTAGGGTTAGGGTTAGTTTTATGGTTACGATAAGGGTAAAAGTTAGGGTTAGAATTAGGGTTAGGGTTAGGGTAAGGGTTAGGGTTAGGGTTAGGGTTAGGTTTAGGGTAGGGGTTAGGGTAAGGTTAAGTGTTAGGGTTAGGGTTAGGATAAGCGTAAGGGTTAGGGTTAGGGTTACTGTTAGGGGTTAGGGTAAGGGTTAGGTTTAGAGGTTAGGGTTAGTGTTAGGGTTAGGGTTAGGTTTTGGGTAAGTGTTAGGGTTAGAGGTTAGAGTTAGTGTTAGGGTTAGGTTAAGGGTTAGGGTTAGGGTTAGGATAAGGGTTAGCGTTAGGGTTAGTGTTATGGTTAGTGTAAGGGTTACGGTTCGGATTAGGGTTACGGTTAGGTTTAGGGTAAGTGTATGGTTAGGGTTGGATTTCGGGTTAGTTAGGGGTAAGGTTTAGGGTTAGGGTAAGTGTCAGGGTTAGGGTTAGGTTTAGGGTAAGGTTGAGGGTTAGGGTTAGGTTAGGTTTAGGGTAAGAGTTAGGGTTAGGGTTAGGATAAGGGTTAGTGTTAGGGTTAGGGTTACGGTTAGGGTAAGGGTAAGTGTTAGTGTTAGGGTTAGGGTTAGGGTTAGGTTTAGGGTTAGGGTTAGGAAAAGGGTAAGGGTTAGGGTTAGATTTAGGGTTAGGGTAAGGGTAAAAGATAGGGTTACGATTAGGGTTAGGGTTAGTGTAAGGGTTAGGGTTAGGGTTAGGTTAGGGGTTAGGGTAAGGGTAAGTGTTAGGGTTAGGGTTAGGGTTAAGATAAGGGTAAGGGGTAGGGTTAGGGTTAGGGATAGTGTTAGGGGTTAGGGTAAGGGTTAAGGTTAGAGGATAGGGTTAGGGTTAGGTTTAGGGTTAGGTTTAGGGTAAGGGTTAGGGTTAGAGGTTAGAGTTAGTGTTAGGGTTATCTTAAGGGTTAGGGTTAGGGTTAGTGTAAGGGTTAGGGTTAGGGTTAGGTTAGGGGTTAGGGTAAGGGTAAGTGTTAGGGTTAGGGTTAGGGTTAAGATAAGGGTAAGGGTTAGGGTTAGGGTTAGGGATAGTGTTAGGGTTTAGGGTAAGGGTTAGGGTTAGAGGATAGGGTTAGGGTTAGGTTTAGGGTTAGGTTTAGCGTAAGGGTTAGGGTTAGAGGTTAGAGTTAGTGTTAGGGTTATGTTAAGGGTTAGGGTTAGGGTTAGGGTAAGGGTTAGTGTTAGGGTTAGGGTTACGGTTAGGGTAAGGTTTAGTGTTAGTGTTAGGGTTAGGGTTAGTGTTAGGGTTAGGTTTAGGGTTAGGGCTAGGAAAAGGGTAAGGGTTAGGGTTAGATTTAGGGTTAGGGTAAGGGTTAAAGATAGGGTTAGGATTAGGGTTAGGGTTAGCGTAAGGGTTAGGGTTAGGGTTAGGGTAAGGGTTAGGGTAAGGGTAAGTGTTAGGGTTAGGGTTAGGGTTAAGATAAGGGTAAGGGTTAGGGTTAGGGTTAGGGATAGTGTTAGGGGTTAGGGTAAGGGTTAGGGTTAGAGGATAGGGTTATGGTTAGGGTTAGGGTTCGGGTTAGGATAAGGATTAGCGTTAGGGTTAGAGTTAGAGTTATTGTAAGGGTTAGGGTTAGGGTTAGGGTTAGGTTTAGGGTAAGTGTTAGGGTTAGGGTTAGGGTTCGGGTAAGTGTTAGGGTAAGGTTTAGGGTTAGGGTTCGGGTTAGGGTTAGGGTAAGGTTTAGGGTTAGTGTTAGGATTTGAGTTAGGGTAAGTGTCAGTGTTAGCGTTAGGGTTAGGGTTAGGGTAAGTGTAAGGTTAGGTTTAGGTTTAGGTTTAGGGTTAGAGTTAGGGTTAGGGTTAGGATAAGCGTTAGGGTTAGGGTTAGGGTTACGGTTAGGGTAAGGGTAAGTGCTAGTGTTAGGGTTAGGGTTAGGGTTAGGTTTAGAGTTGGGGTTAAGATTAGGGTTAGGGTTAGGGTGAGGGTTAGGGTTAGGTTTAGGATAAGGGTAAGCTTTAGGGTAAGGGTTAGGGTTAGGTTTAGGTTAAGGGTAAGGTTTAGGGTTAGGGTTAGGGTTAGGGTTAGGGTAAGGTAAGGGTTAGGGTTAGGGTTAGGTTTAGGAGTTAGGTTTAGGTTAGGGTAAGGGCAAGGTTTAGGGTTAGGAATAGGGTTAGGTTTATGGTAAGGGTTAGAGTTAGGGTTAGGGTTGGTGTTAGGGTTAGGATTGGGGTTAAGGTAAGGGTAAAGCTTAGGGTTAGGGTTAGGGTTAGGGTTAAGGTTAGGGTTAGGGTTAGGGTTAGGGTTAAGGTAAGGGTAAGGGTAAGGGTTAGGGTTCAGGTTAGGGTTAGGGTTAGGGTAAGGTTTAGGGATAGGGTTAGGTTTGGTGTTAGGGTAAGGGTAAGTGTTAGGGTTAGGTTTAGGGTTAGGGTTAGGGTAAGGGTAAGGTTTAGGGTTAGGGTTAGGTTAGGGTTAGGGTTAGGTTTAGGTTTAGGGTAAGGCTAAGGGTTAGGTTTAGGTTAGTGTTATTGTTAAGGTTAGGGATAGTGTTAGGGTAAGGGTAAGGGTTAGGGTTAGGGTTAGGGTTAGGGTTAGTTTTATGGTTACGATAAGGGTAAAAGTTAGGGTTAGAATTAGGGTTAGGGTTAGGGTAAGGGTTAGGGTTAGGGTTAGGTTTAGGGTAGGGGTTAGGGTAAGGTTAAGTGTTAGGGTTAGGGTTAGGATAAGCGTAAGGGTTAGGGTTAGGGTTACTGTTAGGGGTTAGGGTAAGGGTTAGGTTTAGAGGTTAGGGTTATTGTTAGGGTTAGGTTTAGGTTTTGGGTAAGTGTTAGGGTTAGAGGTTAGAGTTAGTGTTAGGGTTAGGTTAAGGGTTATGGTTAGGGTTAGGATAAGGGTTAGCGTTAGGGTTAGTGTTAGGGTTAGGGTAAGGGTTACGGTTCGGATTAGGGTTAGGGTTAGGTTTAGGGTAAGTGTAGGGTTAGGGTTAGATTTCGGGTTAGTTAGGGGTAAGGTTTAGGGTTAGGGTTAGGATTAGGGTTAGGGTGAGTGTCAGGGTTAGGGTTAGGTTTAGGGTAAGGTTGAGGGTTAGGGTTAGGTTAGGTTTAGGGTAAGAGTTAGGGTTAGGGTTAGGATAAGGGTTAGTGTTAGGGTTAGGGTTACGGTTAGGGTAGGGTATGTGTTAGTGTTAGGGTTAGGGTTAGGGTTAGGTTTAGGGTTAGGGTTAGAAAAAGGGTAAGGGTTAGGGTTAGATTTAGGGTTAGGGTAAGGGTAAACGATAGGGTAACGATTAGGGTTAGGGTTAGTGTAAGGGTTAGGGTTAGGGTTAGCTTAGGGGTTAGGGTAAGGGTAAGTTTTAGGGTTAGGGTTAGGGTTAAGATAAGGGTAAGGTTTAGGTTTAGGGTTAGGGATAGTGTTAGGGGTTAGGGTAAGGGTTAAGGTTAGAGGATAGGGTTAGGGTTAGGTTTAGGGTTAGGTTTAGGGTAAGGGTTAGGGTTAGAGGTTAGAGTTAGTGTTAGGGTTATGTTAAGGGTTAGGGTTAGTGTTAGTGTAAGGGTTAGGGTTAGGGTTAGGTTAGGGGTTAGGGTAAGGGTAAGTGTTAGGGTTAGGGTTAGGGTTAAGATAAGGGTAAGGGTTAGGGTTAGGGTTAGGGATAGTGTTAGGGTTTAGGGTAAGGGTTAGGGTTAGAGGATAGGGTTAGGGTTAGGTTTAGGGTTAGGTTTAGGGTAAGGGTTAGGGTTAGAGGTTAGAGTTAGTGTTAGGGTTATGTTAAGGGTTAGGGTTAGGGTTAGGGTAAGGGTTAGTGTTAGGGTTAGGGTTACGGTTAGGGTAAGGTTTAGTGTTAGTGTTAGAGTTAGGGTTAGTGTTAGGGTTAGGTTTAGGGTTAGGGCTAGGAAAAGGGTAAGGGTTAGGGTTAGATTTAGGGTTAGGGTAAGGGTTAAAGATAGGGTTAGGATTAGGGTTAGGGTTAGCGTAAGGGTTAGGGTTAGGGTTAGGGTAAGGGTTAGGGTAAGGGTAAGTGTTAGGGTTAGGGTTAGGGTTAAGATAAGGGTAAGGGTTAGGGTTAGGGTTAGGGATAGTGTTAGGGGTTAGGGTAAGGGTTAGGGTTAGAGGATAGGGTTATGGTTAGGGTTAGGGTTCGGGTTAGGATAAGGATTAGCGTTAGGGTTAGAGTTAGAGTTATTGTAAGGGTTAGGGTTAGGGTTAGGGTTAGGTTTAGGGTAAGTGTTAGGGTTAGGTTTAGGGTTCGGGTAAGTGTTAGGGTAAGGTTTAGGGTTAGGGTTCGGGTTAGGGTTAGGGTAAGGTTTAGGGTTAGTGTTAGGATTTGAGTTAGGGTAAGTGTCAGTGTTAGCGTTAGGGTTAGGGTTAGGGTAAGTGTAAGGGTTAGGTTTAGGTTTAGGTTTAGGGTTAGAGTTAGGGTTAGGGTTAGGATAAGCGTTAGGGTTAGGGTTAGGGTTACGGTTAGGGTAAGGGTAAGTGCTAGTGTTAGGGTTAGGGTTAGGGTTAGGTTTAGAGTTGGGGTTAAGATTATGGTTAGGGTTAGGGTGAGGGTTAGGGTTAGGTTTAGGATAAGGGTAAGCTTTAGGGTAAGGGTTAGGGTTAGGTTTAGGTTAAGGGTAAGGTTTAGGGTTATGGTTAGGGTTAGGGTTAGGGTAAGGTAAGGGTTAGGGTTAGGGTTAGGTTTAGGGGTTAGGTTTAGGTTAGGGTAAGGGCAAGGTTTAGGGTTAGGAATAGGGTTAGGTTTATGGTAAAGGTTAGAGTTAGGGTTAGGGTTGGTGTTAGGGTTAGGATTGGGGTTAAGGTAAGGGTAAAGGTTAGGGTTAGGGTTAGGGTTAGGGTTAAGGTTAGGGTTAGGGTTAGGGTTAGGGTAAGGGTAAGGGTAAGGGTTAGGGTTCAGGTTAGGGTTAGGGTTAGGGTAAGGTTTAGGGATAGGGTTAGGTTTGGTGTTAGGGTAAGGGTAAGTGTTAGGGTTAGGTTAGGGTTAGGGTAAGGGTAAGGTTTAGGGTTAGGGTTAGGTTAGGGTTAGGGTTAGGTTTAGGTTTAGGGTAAGGCTAAGGGTTAGGTTTAGGTTAGTGTTATTGTTAAGGTTAGGGATAGTGTTAGGGTAAGGGTAAGGGTTAGGGTTAGGGTTAGGGTTAGGGTTAGTTTTATGGTTACGATAAGGGTAAAAGTTAGGGTTAGAATTAGGGTTAGGGTTAGGGTAAGGTTTAGGGTTAGGGTTAGGTTTAGGGTAGGGGTTAGGGTAAGGTTAAGTGTTAGGGTTAGGGTTAGGATAAGCGTAAAGGTTAGGGTTAGGGTTACTGTTAGGGGTTAGGGTAAGGGTTAGGTTTAGAGGTTAGGGTTAGTGTTAGGGTTAGGGTTAGGTTTTGGGTAAGTGTTAGGGTTAGAGGTTAGAGTTAGTGTTAGGGTTAGGTTAAGGGTTATGGTTAGGGTTAGGATAAGGGTTAGCGTTAGGGTTAGTGTTAGGGTTAGGGTAAGGGTTACGGTTCGGATTAGGGTTAGGGTTAGGTTTAGGGTAAGTGTAGGGTTAGGGTTAGATTTCGGGTTAGTTAGGGGTAAGGTTTAGGGTTAGG